>CM075978.1:51531608-51760388 GCA_038087875.1 Malacoraja senta
AAATACTCTAGGATATTTATGTTTTAGAAGAGAGAGATAAAATAGAAATGGAGGGGTAGCCCTGATAATAACGAATTGGATAAACGCAGTGAAAATAGAGGCCTGGTTGGAAAATCAGGAAGTAGAATCTGTTTGGGTGATAAACAACAAGGAACAGAGCATATTGGAGGGAGTTCACAATAGGCTCATAAGTGATAGTAGCAGTACAAGACATTGTCTAAATTATGAAATTAGAGGTACATGTAACAAGGATAATACGATAATCGTGCAGAACCTTAATCTACATATTAAATGGGAAAATAAACAAGCAGGAATAATGGGGAACATAATGTGCAATGTTTAAGTCAGTATGTTGAGGTACTAATTAGAGAACTGGCAAAGGTATTTCTACTGTGCAATGAAAAATAATAACTGACAAAGTGATTCAGTTGTGGTTAATAAGAGGTTAATGGGAATATTAGATCAAAGGAAAAAAATGTTGCTGAAGAGAGCAGAAGCCTGAGGATTGCAAACCTTTCTATTTCAGCAAAGGACCATAAGGAAAGGGAAAGAAGTATAGTGGAATAACAGCGAGAAATATTAAAACTAACTGTAAAAACATAAATAGATATAGAAAACAAAAATGTTTAGCTAAAGTTGATGTAGGTCCATAGCAGACTGGATAGGAGAAATTATATTCGGCAATAAAGAAATGGCAGGGAAGTGAAACAAATATTTTTGATTACCTATACAGAAAAAGAAGGTGTTAAGGGCCTGTCCCACTTAAGGGCCTGTCCCACTATGGCGACATAATTTGCGAGTTTAGAAGAGTTTGTGCTCGCCACAAACTCGCAGCATGGTCGACCCGTGGTCCTAGGAGGTCACTGTAACTCTCCTTCATGCTCGAGAGAAGTTCCCGCATACTCACGCCTCAGTTTGGTCAAAGAAAATTCCGCGAGTAAAAATTGGTCGGCATGGTTCTTTTGAACTCGTAGTGCAGTGGTAGTGGGGTCGCCATGTCGTTATAGGCAGTCAAGGTAGCCGTAGGCAATCTCCTTTGCTGACCGGGGCATTTTAATTGGCTCATTGGAATTTTCAGAACCAAGGAAAACCGACCGGTAATGTTAAATGCCCGCTAAACTTTATTAAAAGTTGTCTGGCTTCTTAAAAGTGTCTCCATTCCTTTTCCCTCCCCTCTCCCCTTCTCCGTCTCTCCCTTCTCTCCCTTCTCTCCCCTTCTCATCCCCTTCTCTCCCCTTCTCTCTCCCTTCTCTCCCCTTCACTCCCCTTCTCTCCCCACCTCCCTTCTCACCCCTTCTCTCCCCTTCTCCCCTTCTCCCCTTCTCTCCCCTTCTCTCCCCTTCTCTCCCCTTCTCTCCCCCTCCCCTTCTCTCCCCTTCTCTCCCTTCTCTCCCCTTCTCTCCCCTTCTCACCCCTTCACTCCCTCTCTCCCTTCTCTCCCTTCTCTCTCTCCCTTCTCTCCCCTTCTCTCCCCTTCTCTCCCCTTCTCTCCCCTTCTCGCCCTTCTCTCCCCCTTCTCTCCCCTTCTCTCCCCTTCTCTCCCCTTCTCTCCCCTTCTCTCCCCTTCTCTCCCTTCCTCACCCCTTCTCCCTCACACACCCCTTCTCTCCCCTTCTCTCCCCTTCTCTCCCCATCTCTCCCCTTCTCTCCCCTTCTCTCCCCTTCTCTCCCCTTCTCCCCTTCCAACCTTCTCTCCCCTTCTCTCCCCTTCTCTCCCCTTTCTCCCCTTCTCTCCCCTTCTCTCCCCTTCTCCTCCCCTTCTCTCCCCTTCTCTCCCCTTCTCTCCCCTTCTCTCCCCTTCTCTCCCTTCTCTCCCCTTCTCCCTCCTCCCTTCTCTCCCCTTCTCTCCCCTTCTCTCCCCTTCTCTCCCCTTCTCTCCCTTCTCTCCCTTCTCTCCCCCTTCTCTCCCCTTCCCCCTCTCCCCTTCTCTCCCCTTCTCTCCCCTTCTCTCCCTCTCTCCCTTCTCTCCCCTCTCTCCCTTCTCTCCCCTTCTCTCCCCTTCACTCCCCTCTCTCCCCTTCTCTCCCCTCATCCCCTTCTCACCCCTTCTCCCACCTTCACTCCCCTTCTCTCCCCAACTCACCCCTTCTCTCCCCTTCTCTCCCCTTCTCTCCCTTCTCTCCCCTTCTCTCCCCTTCTCTCCCCTTCTCTCACCCTTCTCTCCCTTCCACCCTCCTCCCCTTCTCTCCCCTTCTCTCCCCTTCTCTCCCCTTCTCTCCCCTCTCCCCTTCTCTCCCTTCTCTCCCCTTCTCTCCCCTTCTCTCCCTTCTCTCCCCTTCTCACCCCTTCACTCCTTCTCCCCCTTCTCTCCCCTTCTCTCCCCTTCACTCCCCTTCTCTCCCCTCTCTCCCCTTCTCTCCCCTTCTCTCCCCTTCTCCCCCTTCTCTCCCCTTCTCTCCCTTCTCTCCCCTTCTCTCCCCCTTCTCTTCCCTTCTCTCCCTCTCTCCCCTTCTCTCCCCTGATCTCCCCTTCTCTCCCTTCTCTCCCCTTCTCTCCCTCTCTCCTCCTCCCCTTCTCTCCCCTTCTCTCCCCTTCTCTCCCCTTCTCTCCCCTTCCCCTTCTCTCCCCTTCTCTCCCTTCTCTCCCCCTTCTCTCCCCTTCTCTCCCCTTCTCCCCTTCTCTCCCTTCTCTCCCCTTCTCTCCCCTTCTCTCCCTTCTCTCCCTTCTCTCCCCTTCTCTCCCCTTCTCTCCCCTTCTCTCCCCTTCTCTCCCCTTCTCTCCCCTTCTCTCCCCTCATCTCCCCTTCTCTCCCTTCTCTCCCTTCTCTCCCTTCTCTCCCCTTCTCTCCCCTTCTCTCCCCTTCTCTCCCCTTCTCATCCCCTTCTCTCCCCTTCTCTCCCCTTCTCTCCCCTTCTCTCCCTTCTCTCCCCTTCTCCCTCGTCCCCTTCTCTCCCCTTCTCTCCCCTCTCCTTCTCTCCCCCTTCTCTCCCCTTCTCTCCCCTTCTCTCCCCTTCTCTCCCCTTCTCTCCCCTTCTCTCCCCCTTCTCTCCCCTTCTCTCCCCTTCTCTCCCCTTCTCTCCCCTTCTCTCCCCTTCTCTCCCCTTCTCTCCCCTTCTCTCCCTTCTCTCCCCTTCTCTCCCCTTCTCTCCCCTTCTCTCCCCTTCTCTCCCCTTCTCTCCCCTTCTCTCCCTTCTCTCCCCTTCTCTCCCCTTCTCTCCCCTTCTCTCCCCTTCTCTCCCTTCTCTCTCCCTTCTCTCCTTCTCTTCTCTCCCTTCTCTCCCCTTCTCTCCCTTCTCTTCCTCCCCTTCTCTCCCTTCTCTCCCCTTCTCTCCCCTTCTCTTCCCTTCTCTCCCCTTCTCTCCCTTCTTCTTCCCCTTCTCTCCCTTCTCTCCCTTCTCTCCCCTTCTCTCCCCTTCTCACCCTTCTCTCCCCTTCTCTCCCCTTCTCTCCCCTTCTCTCCCCTTCTCTCCCCTTCTCTCCCCTTCTCTCCCTTCTCTCCCCTTCTCTCCCCTTCTCTCCCCTTCTCTCCCCTTCTCTCCCCCCCCCCTTTCCCCGCGCTCTAAAGGACTTACCGTACACTGTGCCAGCCTTCTTTTACCTTCCTGTTCATCGCGGGTGTGAATTTCAGACAGCGCTTTCCCTGGCCCCGCCTTTGCAATGTGTTTGTGTGTGTATGTGCTGACAGTCGATCCAGCTCGCGGTTTCATCACTGATGGTCAATCCAGCTCGAGGTTTTTCAGGCGAGTGCCCTCGAGCTTGAAGGCCGAAGACAGTTGCTGAAAAGTCGCGTAAGTGGGACAGTCCCTTAAGGTGATTTTTTTCGGCGACTGCCGGCGACTATCATAATCGTAGCAGTTCGCCGAAAAAACGGCGACTGGACCTCCCTACGGACAATGTCTATGACAATGTCTACGACAAGCTACAACAACCTACCACCTAGTCGACGTCAAGCTACAGCAAGCTACTGACAACCGGCAACCCATTAGGACGTCCACCTACAACCACACCTACGACAACCTACGACCACACAGGCGATGACCTACGACCACACAGGCGATAACCTACGACAACCGAAGTCAACTTCTGTCCACCCGCGACAAACTACGACAACTGGCGACAACCGACGTCATCCTGGCGACAACCCACGACAGCACCTATGTCAGGAGAAGTCAAGCTACGCTCATTGGCGTCAAGCCCACTGTCGCTGACAGTCGCTGAAATTTTTTGAACATTTCAAAATCCAGCGGTGACCAGAAAAATGCTATGATTCTTTGGGCGACTGAGGAGACTACTCACAACCATACAGGCGACACCCCGGTGACCATGTGGCGACAGCCTAGTCCGCCTGTAAGTCGACTAAAATATCGCCTAAGTGTGACAGGTTTACACAAAACACAACAAAAATCAACCAGTTTATACAAAAGGCAACTGAGAGGAGGGTTTTTGTACAAGAGTAAAGGAAAGTCTCATCAACATCAGAACGAATAAACTTGCAATGAATGTTCATCATTTTATTGATGGGAATGTATGGGTCCTCCCAATAAGAAGAGATTGGGCCATACTCCCTTGCTTTTAGAATGGAGTCATAGATTAATACAGTGTGGAAACAGGCCTTCAGCCCAACTCGCCCACACTGGCCAACAATGTCCCAGCTATCTAGTCCCACTTGCCTGCACTTGGTCCTTAACCTCCAAACCTGTCCTATCCATGTACCTGTTTCTTAAACGAAGGATAGTCCAGCCTCAACTACCTCCTCTGGCAGCTTGTTCCATACACCCACCACCCTCTGTGTGAAAATGTTACCTCTCGGATTCCTATTAAATCTTTTCCCCTTCACCTTGAACCTATGTCCTCTGGTCCTCGATTTCCCTACTCTGGGTAAAAGACTCTGTGCATCTACCCGATCTATTCCTCTCAAATGCTTTTGTATACCTCTAAGATCTCCCCTCATCCTACTACACTCCTCTGGAATAGAGACCCAGCCTACCTCAACCTCTCCCTATAGCCCACACCCTCTAGTCCCTGGCAACAACCTCGTAAATCTTTCTGAACCCTTTCAAGCGTGACAATATCTTTCCTATAACATGGTGCCCAGAACTGAACACAATATTCTAATGTGGTCTCACCAACGTCTTATACAACTACAACATGACCTCCCAACTTCTATACTCAATACTCTGACGAAGGACGAAGTGACAAAAGCCTTTTTGACCACCTTATCTACCTGCGACGACCTTCATGGAACCATGCACTTGTACTCCAAATCCCTTTGCTGTTCAACACTACCCAGAGCCCTACCATTTACTGTGTAGGTCCTGCCCTTGTCCGATGTCGCAAAATGCAACACCTCACATTTCTCTGTTTTAAATTCCATCAACCATTCCTCCGCCCACCTGGCCAATCGATCCAGATCCTGCTGCAATCGTTCACAACCATCTTCACTGTCTGCAAAACCACTAACATTAGTTTCATCAGCAAACTTGCTAATCTTGCCCTGTATGTTCTCATCCAAATCATTGATGTAGATGACAAACAGTAATGGGCCCAGCACCGAACCCTGTGGCACACCACTAGTCACAGGCCACCATTCTGAAAAGGAACCTTCCACCATCACTCTCTGCTTCCTTCCATGGAGCCAATTTGCTATCCATTCAGCTATCTCTCCTTGGATCCCATGAGATGTAATCTTCCAGAGCAGCTTATCATGCGGCACCTTGTCGAACGCCTTACTAAAGTCCATGTACACAACATCTACAGCTCAGCCTTCATCAACCTTTTTGCTCACGTCTTCAAAAAAATCAATCAGATTTGTGAGACACAACCTCTGCCATACAAAACCATGCTGACTGTCCCTAATCAGCCCTTGCCCATCCAAATGCCTGTATATCCTATCCCTCAGAATACTCCCCAGTAACTTACCAGCTACAGATGTTAAGCTGACCGGCCTATAGTTCCCAGCATTTTCCCTACAGCTCTTCTTGAAAACAGGCACAACATTTGCCACCCTCCAATCCTCTGGCACCTCTCCTGTATTTAAGGATGACCTAAATTTCAATCAGGGCTTCCGCAATTTCCCATCTAGTTTCCTGCAATGTCCTCGGATATATCTGATCAAGCCCTGGAGATCTACTTTCAAACACGACAGTACCTTCAGTACTTCCTCGACGGTAACCCTGACTGCTCTCATGATACTTCCAGTGACTGCTCCAATTTCCTCCGTCCTACTGTCTTTCTCCTCGGTAAATGCAGAGGGGAAATACTAATTGAAGATCTTGCCCATCTCCTGTGGCTCCACACAGAGGTGACCGCTTTTATTCCTAAGAGGTCCCACTCTCTCTCTAGTTACCCTTTTCCCCCTAATGTACTTATAAAATATTTTGGGATTATCTTTTATGCTACCCGCCAGAGCTATCTCCTGGCCACTTTTTGCCCTTCTGATCTCCTTGTTTAGTTTGCTCCTTAGTTCCCGAAACTCCTCCAGGGATGCACTTGATCCCAGCTGTCTATACCTGTCTATATCTGTCCCATGTGCCTTTTTTATTCTTAACCAATACCTCTATGTCCTCGTCAGCCAAGCTTCCTTACGTTTGGCTGCTTTGCCTTTCACTCTAATGGGGACGTACACATCCTGAGCTCTCTTCAGAACACTTTTAAAAACATCCCACTTATGTTCCTTTTTCCTCAAATAACCTGCTCCAGTCAACTTGAGCGATACTTTCTCTCATACCCTCAAAGTTGACCTTACGCCAGTTGAGAATTTTAACATGTGGACTCTCTCTGTCCCGATCCATAAATATCTTAAACCTAATCGAAAAGAGATAGGTTTAATTTAAGTAGACAAAATTCAAATGGGAATTGACAGGGTGGATGATGTGTTGAAATTTCCAAGCCTGTGGAAGTCACAAAATAAGCTGTCAGCCATCCAGAGAGGTAAATCTTTGGAGTTCCCTATCCCAAGGGCCTGTGGGGGCTTAGACTCGGAATATATTCAAGGCAAAGATTGATAGGTTTTTGAATATGAATTAATCAAAGGATATGCTGTTATTGCAGGAAATTGGCACTGAGATAAGCCAACTGCAATATTTTTGAGAGGCAGAGCAGTAATAACGGGAGAAATGGGTGTCCCTGCTTCTGTTCTTATGTAAACCATTGTTGATTTCATTTGGAGCTGCATTATGTAGACGATTATTGACAGACATTTGGCCTTGTCTCAGCAGAGATGTTTACAAATTTTATGTAGCTTCTCCTTTTCCAGCTATTTATAAAGTGGCTCACATATTTATTAAGTCAGACTGACATTTATAGTCTTTTGCTGTGCGAAGTATGTCATTAAATAATGCTGTCTATCAGCAGCAATGGTGAGTACTGAAAATCTAATGAATACCTTCAAGTTGAGAAATGCCATACTGAGGAAGTGAACAGTAAATCTTTCACAGTGCAGGATGATGGGTTGAATTGTGAAATCATTAAAAGTAGATCCCAATGTACATATCTGGAAGATATTTTTTTCTCTTTCAAAACACCAAAGAGTGCTATTTAACTGTAATACTTACAAGGTTTGATCTATTAAAGCGGGACATTATATCTTTACAAATTTATATTAATTCTCAGTAAAATGTTTCTTTCATTTATCTATCTGTTTTCTAATTCTATTGATATTGTAAAGCATATGTCATGTAATTTAACGTTAACACATATCATGTTTTATACATCAAAATATATGCATGTTGCTGCCTCACAGCGCCGGAGACTAGGTTCGATCCCGACTATGGGTGCTGTCTATGTGGTGTTTGTACATTCTCCCTGTGACCACATGGGTTTTCTCCGGATTCTGTGGTATCCTTCCACATTCCAAAGCCGTACAAGTTATAGGTTAGTTGGCCTCTGTAGATTGTCCCCATGGAGTGGGATAGAATTAGTGTACAGGTGATTGTTAGTCGGCATGGACTTGGTGGGCCGAACAGCCCGTTTCAGCGCTTTATCTCTAAAAAAAATGTGATTGAATATCAAAATAGTGCTCACCATGCACTTATGGTTGTGATAATGGAAGATTTGAGCACATGGTTCTGAATATGCCATCCAGAATGAAACCTAGCTAAAAAAAAACAAATCTGTGTTTCAGAGATTATAAAAGCTGTCAATGAATACTTAAACTGCATATATTTGCTATGACTGATTGCATATCCCGAAACATGTGATTTCTAACATAATCTTTGCTTGGCTTTGTTATAACACGCTCGTCATAATTTTACATTCTATAAAACATCCAACTCCTTTTTTTAATACAAGGAACTCTTTGACAATGTCCTTCTTAAACATAAAACAAACAATGCATGCTTTATGAATGAAAACAAAGGAGGAATGAAAACAAAGGAGGAATGGCTATACTTGGAAAACTGAGAAAGGTATTTTTGTATATTTAATTTGTCCTGTGCCCATGGAGATAAAAAGCAAACGTTCAAGATCATAGTATCATTACTGCAAAACACAGTAATAAAATAAACAGATGGCAAACAAATGGGAGGACCAGGATGAATCATAATTCAAAGTCAAAGTCAAAGTCAAATTTATTTGTCACATGCACCAACTAAGGTACAGTGAAATGATTTTGCCATGCAGCGATACAGTTGAAAAAAACCCCACACAATACACAATAGAATTTAATATAGACATCCACCACAGCATTCTTCACTGTGGTGGAAGGCAACAAAGTTCAGTCAGTCCTCCTCCTTTGTTCATCCATGGTCGGGACCATAAACCCTCCATAGTTGCCGCTACGGACGGCCGGATGTACAGGCCCTCAAGTCGGGATGATCGAGACTCCGACGTTGGGACGGTCGAACACACTCCGCGGCTTGGAGTGCCCGAATCGGCCACTTTCTTACCAGAGACCGCGGCTTCAGGATGTTATAGGCCGCAGGCCGGAGGTCGGAGCTCTTCTCCAGCGATCCCCGGCAAGGGATCCCAGACTCCGGATGGTAAGTCCACGCCACGACCACAGCTAGAAGCTCCGCAGACCACAGCACCACGATGCCAAAATCACCAGGCCAGCGATCGGAGAACTCCTTTCTGGCGACTCCCGGCAAGGGTTCGCCACCCTCTCCGCGATGGAAAAGTCCATGCTGCGCCCGCTGCTGACGCTCTGGGCCCGACTCTGGGAAAGGCCGCTCCAATCCAAGCTGTTAGGCGGAGAAGCGGCATGGGAAAAAAAAGTTGCCTCTCCATCAAGGAAGTGACTGAAAAACGGTTTCCCCCTTTTCTCCCCCACCACCCCCCACATAAGACATATCGAGAGACACTAAAGCAAACATTTGGACATATTATTAGGTTCAAGGTTTGTTTATTGTCACATGTACCAATTAAGGTACAGTGAAATTCAGATTGCCATACAGTCATACCAATAAAGAGCAACAAGACACCCAAATAAAATTTTAACATTAACATCCACCGCAGCAACTCTCACATTCCTCACTGTGATGGAAGGCAAAAAAAAGTTAAATCTTCTTTGTTCACCCACAGTCGGGGCACTCGAACCTTCCGTTAGTGGGGCGATCTTGGCTCCCGCAACTGGCGGTCAAGCCCTCCACTTCAGGGCGATCAAGCTCCCGCATAGGGGGGATCTCAGCTCCCCGTGCCGGCCGATCGGATTTCCGATTTGGGGCTGGTCGAACCTCCCGCGGCTTGCAGCTTCCCGACATCAGACTCTACCTGAGACTGCGAGCTCCTCGATGTTGAAATCCGCAGGCCGCGGTTGGAACGTCGATCCCAGGCCAGCGATCGCAGACTCCGATAGTAAGCCCACTGCCCCCACGGTGGGGCTCAAAATCAGTCTCGAGCAAGGCTGCCAGCTTCATGATGTTAGGCCGCAGAGTGACCGGAGATACGATTCAGAAAAGAAATTGCATCTCGGCAAGGTAAGAGATTGAAAAAACGTTTTCCCCGAACCCCCCACCCCAACTCGCACATAAAATAAACCAGAGAACACTAAAACATACTCTTTAACACGTACTTAAAATAACAAAACAGAAGAAAGGACAGACAGACTGTTGACGAGGCGGTAGAGGAGGAAGAAAACCTGAATCATCATGGAACTCATGGTCTCTGGTTAAAAACCGACTTCGGGAACTCCAAGCCGCAGGAGCTTTAACCGCCCCGACGTAGGAGCTTCGATCGCCCCGACGCGGGGGGTTCGACCGCTGGCTGCGGGAGTTTTGATCGCCCCGACTGCGGATGGTTTGTCTGCCCTGACCACGGGAGAATAAAAAAGGAAGAAGATTGGACTTTATTGCCATCCATCACAGTGAGGAATTTGGGGAATCCGCTGTGGCGGATGTTTATGTTAACTTTTATGCAGTTGTTTGTCTTGTTGCTTTTTTTAAAGTATGGCTGTATGGTAATTCGAATTACACTGTACCTTAATTGGTACGTGACAATAAACTGACCTTGAAACCTTGACTATCCACAGTATTCTGTCAGTTCCAATACAAATATTATACTATTTCACAACCTTAAAAGCTATATTCTCAAAAACAAATCCCTTACATAGATTAACTTTCTATGCAAGGCATCATGAGGGAATATATTAACTTGCATTGCAAAGGGTCAAGCTAGTCTGCAACTTTCAAGTCACAAAGTGACTTGAACATATTTGCTGTCTTTTCTTCGGAATGTAAAATGACTAGAACATGTGATGACTGCAGAACCAATCTTACTATTCTGACAGCTACAAAAATTGCTTTAATTTTGCTCTTGGCCATCAGTCTTGGAACACGCTCTCTGACAGCTGTTGTTCCAATGTTTTCAAAGTGGCAGTACTTTGTATAGGATCCTGCTGGAATCCCCGTGGTCGCATTCCACTGAGTGAAAACTCAGTGGAAGTAAAAAAAGAACTGATTCCATGGCGACGAGGGATTGATGTTAATTCTGAATTCTTCTGTGGAACAAATGTCACCACCACTCTCAAAACAAGTGAAATGCTGGTGGATAAGTGAGGTTTATCTCTGGAGGGCACGAGGACAGAGACAAGTAAAGGAGACTGGAGATAAAATATGCTGATGTTTTTCTTCATTTTATCACTGATTGGGAAGTACTTTTGCAACAGGTTTGTGGAGGAGACCAAATGAGCAAAGTTGCAGACACATGGAGATAGATGATTGGTGGTCAACGGAAGAGCAAGCTGATAAATAGCATTTGTTTTGCTTCTTTTGCTGCCAAAGAATGCAGTCGTTTTGTCTCCTTGATAGCTTTAAATAGGACAATTGGAAACTCACCATGTGGGAAATTGCCTGCCTAATACAAATAATTGCCCTGTCAGTCTTGGAGAAGAGAAAATTGGAGACTGAGTCACCCAATGCCAACCTTAGATCTGGCAACAAAGTTGTTCCTTTCGGTTGGACCATCCTATGATGCTAACAATTTATACTTTGATTCATTGTTTAATTCAACAAGCCTAGCAAATGTGTCGGCTAAACTATTAATTTACACATTTCTCAATACTGATCCAATTAAAAGGGAACAGCAATGAGAAGGATATATTTCCGTCCTGCGAAACATTGGATGGAGCTGACGAACTAATAAGCAGAAAGCACTTCCTGTCGCGGAACAGATAGATTCAAAGTCCAATCTAAATTGCTCCTCATTGAAATTAGTTCAGATACTTGAACAAAGCTAAAGTATTAGGGGGCTTAGCACTCCCTAACTTCATGTATTATTATTGGTCAGTAAATATTAAAAATATGATCCAACTGATGGACAACTCTGTCCAGCAAGTGGACTGGATTGCAATGGAGAGAGAGGACTGCTCCTCTGGTAATATTGGAGCGATCCTCCTCTCACCAATGAAACTGAGTAACATAAATTATAACAAAAACCCAATTATACATAGTACAATCAGAACTTGGAAACAAATAAAACAAAATTTAAAATTAAGAAATCTATCGCTTTTATCCCCAAAAGTTAATAACCCTTCGTTTAATCCCTCTATTACAGACAAATCTTTTATACATCCAGATATCCATGGGTATAATACTAAATATTCAAATAATAAAATATCTTTATACGCGGATGATATATTATTGTACATTACAAAACCTCAAATTACTATACCAAATATATTAAATTTAATTGAGGACTTTGGATCTTTTTCTGGATACAGAATAAATTGGAATAAAAGTGAAATTATGTCAATAAAACCGAAAGACTCAACACATCTTTTAAAATTCCCTTTTAAAATAGCTACAGAAAAATGTAAATACTTGGGTGTTGAAATCACTAGAACATATCAAGGCATGTTTAAAGCAAATTTTGATCCTTTACTTAATAAATTAAATACACTAATTAAATTATGGAAAACGCTCCCGATGTCTTTAATAGGCCGAATAAATGCAATAATAATGATCTTCTTACCACAAATTTTATACCTATTTCAATCGATTCCTATGTACCTACCAAAGAAGGTTTTTTTTTAAACTGGATTCTGACATTACTAATTTTATATGGGACTATAAATCACATAGAATACAAAGAACACACTTGAACAAAGCTAAAGTATTAGGGGGCTTAGCATTCCCTAAATTCATGTATTATTATTGGTCAGTAAATATTAAAAAATATGATTCAACTGATGGACAACTCTGCCCAGCAAGTGGACTGGATTGTAATGGAGAGAGAGGACTGCTCCTCTGGAAACATTGGAGCGATCCTCCTCTCACCAATGAAACTGAATAACATAAATTATAACAAAAACCCAATTATACATAGTACAATCAGAACTTGGAAACAAATAAAACAAAATTTAAAATTAAGAAATCTATCGCTTTTATCTCCAATAGTTAATAACCCTTTGTTTAATCCCTCTATTACAGACAAATCTTTTATACAATGGGATAGACTAGGAATTAAAACGTTCGGTGACTTGTATGAAACTGGAAAATTACTATCATTCCAACAATTACAAATAAAATATAAACTGGGAAATAATCAATATTTTAAATATTTTCAAATATGTGACTATTTGAAAAAATATACAAAAGATCATTATAATAGCCCAGCAGATGTATTGGATGAAGCAATGCAGATAAAAGCTGAATCAGCAAACTTAATATCATATTTGTATAATATTATCTTAAATGTAGAAATACCATCTACGGAAGGTATTAGAAGAGACTGGAAACAAGAATTAGCTATTAAAATCTCAAAGGAAAGGTGGAATGAACATTTATTAAACGTGCATAAATGTTCGATTAATGTAAGACACACTTTAATACAATTTAAAATTTTACATAGATTATGTTATTCCAAAACTAAATTTAATAAAATTTTCCCAAATGTATCATCCATTTGTGATAAATGTCAATCTCAAGAAGCTACTATAGCGTACTCATTTGTTTTTTGTACAAAAAGTCAAAAATTTTGGATTGAAATTTTGGAAATCTTTACAAAATTATTTAAAATAAAACTGACACCAAAAGCAGAATGGATTATCTTCGGAACAACGGAAGATAGCCCTGAACTAAATGTGTTACAAAATAAATTAATAGATTACGGGTTAATAACTGGAAAAAAGTTAATCCTGAAATTCTGGAAAAACGCTCCAATACCAACTATAAACATGTGGATTTCAAATATGTTTGAAACATTACACCTAGAAGAGATAAGACTCCTCCTGGCAGGTAAACCAGATCACTTCCACTTGACGTGGTCTGCATTTATAGAACTATTACAAGTATAGGGTGCAAAAGTACTTAAAAAAAAACTGAGGCCAGGTAAAGGGGGATGAAGGCTGGAGAGTTGGTATATCCCATTTGCGTGATGTTTATAATAAAGTATTTGTTTTTCTCTTTTTTCCTCTTTCTCTTTTTTTTTCTTCTTTAGGGTCTATCTCTTAATCCTTTCTTCTTAATTTCTTTTCTACAGGGTCTCTACTCTTTCCTGTTGTCACGTTTTTTCACCTTCACTATTTTCCTTCACTTTCTCTTTTTTCTTAATCTCAACCTTTCCTTTTTATTAGTGTAAAAAATGACAGAGTACATTAATTGTAATAAGATATACGTGATCAGTACTAATGTAATTGCTTGTAATGTAATGTACTTCTAATAAATAAAAATTAAAAAAAATAATTTAAAAAAATTAGTTCAGATGGATGGAGCTGTGTGGCACTATACCCTTTGTTAGCAAAGAAGACATTCATTTCAGGTGGTTGTGATCGGCATCAGGTCTTGGGTATATACTGAGAGGGAGTGGTTAATTGGAAGAATAGCGTGATAATCTTTAGAAATGCTGTGGTACCAGTCAGCAAAAATTATCTCTCTTCTTCTGGTAAGAAATTTGCCTTTTTTGCTGGTGTGAAAGGCCACCAGCTGGACCTCATATAGACCTGTGTACCATGAATACAGCTTGACCAGTTTGGACAAAATACATGCCTATCTAATTTGGGAAAGGGTTCTAAAGTAGGCACATGGCCCCTTATTTACATGAACAAAATGATGAAAATACCTTGGGTTGGATCATTCTGGACCCAGCCCGCTGTCCAGATAGATCTCTTGCTGTCATGATGTCTGAATGTATCTTTTCTGAATGAGAAGGGGTGGATAAGCTGATGTTCTGCATCGAGAGTGGTCCTTCAAGGAGAAGCAGATTCCAAACTATAAGTAACGTTAGGTGATTGTAAATATATTTTGAGTGGAATTGAGTAGCACTTTCTATATTTCTTTCTCAGCTCCTTTGTAGGCTTTGCAGCTAGGCCAATTACTTCCCCACCTACCTTTGTGTTAATGGGCCAAGACCTCCAAAGCCTGCAAGGGAGCTGACAAAGAAATATAGAAAACGTAAGTGCTACTCAGTCACAACAGGTGACTGATCTGATGCTATCTTATTTAGACCTTCCAAGGTTGAATTTCACCTTTTTGTTGTGTGAGGGAACCAAATGCTCTTGCAAGGTCACAAGATGGTTATAAATGAGGAAGACTAATGAGCAACTGCTTATAAAAATGACTTCATTGGACCCTGTAAGATTTCAGAATTTCCAATGAATGCATCTGATTCCAAGAGGTAGGATCATAGATTTGTTATTTATGGCTGACAGGGTGCCATTTGGCCAATCAAAAAAATGCTGGTTTCAAGCAGACAGTTCCTATCTAATTCCCTTTTGCAGATACTTTTGGATTCTGTCTTCAATACCCTCACAGACAATGAATTCCTGGTTGTCAAATGACCCAGTCATACTCACGAACATGGTACAACAGTATTTATTGAAAGGCACTTAAAACACAATACAGCATGTTGCTTCAGCTGAGTAGCAGCGTAGACTGCCAGCACGAGTTGGGTTGTGATAATATGAACAGTGTAGTAGGCGGAGCTTCTAATAATAAAGCACTCCATTGGTTAGTAAGTAAAGTAACCAATCTACATCTTTCCTTATAGAAATAAAAGGGAAACACATCTAAATGTGTCAGTAAAAATGTGTCAGTATTGCAGTTGAATAAAGGGGACTATGGGGCCATGAGGGAGGAGCTGGCCGAAGTTGACTGGAAAGATACACTAGCAGGGATGACAGTGGAACAAAAATGTGTTTCTAGGAATAATACAGAAGGTGCAGGATCAGTTCATTCCTAGGAGGAAGAAAGATTCGAAGGGGAGAAAGGGATGACCATGGCTGACAAGGGACGTCAGGGACAGTATAAAAAATTAAAGTGAAGAAGTACAACGTGGCAAAGATGAGCGGGAAGCAAGAGGATTGGGTAATGTTTAAAGAACAACAGAAGATAACTAAAAAGACAATACGAGGAGGAAAGATGAGGTACAAAGGTAAGCTAGCCAAGAATAGAAAGCAGGATAATAAAAGCTTCTTTAGGTATGTGAAGAGGAAAAAATTAGTTAAGACCAAAGTTGGACCCTTGAAGACCGAAAAAGGTGAATTTATTATGGGGAACAAGGAAATGGCAGATGAGTTGAACAGGTACTTTGGATCTGTCTTCACTAAGGAGGACACAAACAATCTTCCTGATATAGTAGTGGCCAGAGGATCTGGGGTGACAGAGGAAATGAAGGAAATCCACATTAGGCAGGAAATGGTGTTGGATAGACTGATGGGACGGAAGACTGATAAATCACCAGGGCCTGATGGTCTGCATCCCAGGGAAATTAAGGAAGTGGCTCTAGAAATCGTGGATGCATTGGTGATAATTTTCCAATTTTCTATTGACTCAGGATCAGTTCCTGTTGATTGGAGGGTATCACATTTGCAGATGACACAAAGCTGGGTGGCACTGTGCACTGTGAGGAGGATGCTATGAGAATGCAGGGTGACTTGGACAGGTTGGGGGAGTGGGCAGATGCATGGCAGATGAAGTTTAATTAGGATAAATGTGAGGTTATCCACTTTGGTAGCAAAAACAGGAATGCAGATTACTATCTAAATGGCGTCAAGTTGGGAAAGGGAAGTAAAATGGGATCCGGGGGTCCTTGTCCATCAGTCTATGAAAGGAAGCATGCAGGTACAGCAGGCAGTGAAGAAAACAAATGGCATGTTGGCCTTTATAACAAGAGGAATCGAATATAGGAGCAAAGAGGCCCTGCAGTTGTACAGAGACCTAGTGAGACCACACCTGGAGTATTGTGTGCAGTTTTGGTCCCCTAATTTGAGGAAGTACATTCTTGCTATTGAGGGAGTGCAGCGTAGGTTTACAAGGTTAATTCCCGGGATGGCGGGAATGTCATATGCTGAGAGAATGGAGAAGCTGGGCTTGTACTCTCTGGTGTTTAGAAGGATGAGAGGGTTTTACTTCGGAGTCACGTGAGTGACTACATGAAGAACCCCGCCAGTGCGCCTGCGCGTCATTACGTCAGACGCCTTGACGCAAACGGACGTGAGGAGCAGAGCTCCTACAGTGGTTTGTAGTTTTTCAACTACAAGGTAAGTAGAAACTTTTTTCATGTTTTCCAGGTCCGTTTACTGTGGGTCTATGGGGATTTTTTCCACAGACGCCATGGAAAAAACGGTCAGGGGGAAGAGGCGAGCGACATAGCCGACAGAAGTCGGGAAAGTCGGGAGTCTGCGGTTAGAGACCAACCGCCTCTAAACCCCGGTACAGTCGCCAGCGGTGAGCATAGCGACTGTGGACCTGGGGCTGGTGAAAACACAGTCAGCGCTTGTCGGGCAAAAGACAAAGTTTAAATCCCAACGGCCCACGGAGGGAGTCCCAGGAAATGGAAGTAGCTCCAGGGCTAGATACTGCTTTCGAGCGTATTGCCCAAATAGAAAGCGTTTTACACAGGCTGTTGGAGCAAAGTTCACTCAGGGAGGAGTGTACTGAAAGCCAAGCTGCTGGAAACAGCTCAGCTCCTGGTACAGGGCTAGATACTGCTTTCGAGCGTATTGCCCAAATAGAAAGCCTTTTTCATAGGCTGTTGGAGCAAAGTTCACTCAGGAAGGAGTGTACTGTAATCCAAGCTGCAGGAGCAGCTTAACAGCACCTGGCTCAGGGCTGATGGAATGCACCCTCAGGAATGAGGAGCGTGCTACAGGTCATGAGATTTCAGATCCCGACTCTGACGGTGAGGCTGTACAAGGCGATGAACGGCAGCTGCCAGATGTTCCACCCCTGGCAGTAGGATTCGCTACCCCGTCAGGGTCAGGAGAGCCATTAGGAGAAGAACTGGCCTCCTTAATAAATTACTTGGTTTACCATTAGCTGGAACAGCAGGAGATGGATGAGACTGCAAGAAAGCAGGAGACCCCAAGTAACTGTGGGTTACTGAAAGCAGCAGCAGTGAACCAAATTATCTGGAATCAGTTGCAGAGAATATTAAAGCTGCTGGGTTCTGGAATAACTGCTTTTACCAGAATAGCAGGTAACAACCAAAAGATGACGAAGTTGCATCAGCAAGCACTGGGGTTGCTATGCAGCACCCACTTCGAGATCAATTATCTGAGGAAAGTGCTATACGGCCTACTGTGAATCAGAAATTCGCAGCACTCTGCAAACCAAGTAATATACAATTACCCAACTTACTCTTTGGAGAGGATCTCGGGAGACGTATTAAAGAGTTGGAAGATGAAGCGAAAACAGAATTGATAAATACATCAATGGTTGCTAAGTCTGTAAAGAGGAAGTATCCTTTCAGACGTCATACGGATCCTAGACCAGGACCAAGTCACTCATCAACGCAGGGACGTAGCTGGCGGCCTGCAGCGGGAGTAAGGACCAGTGGTGGTGCTTCCGGGAGAATCCAGGGACCTCAGAATACTCAAATGACTCAAGAGGTAGGTGGACCTGGTTCTCAGGGGAACATACTAACTGGATTAAGTCCAAAAGTTGGAGGCAGATTACGTCTCTTCTATAAACATTGGAAGAAGATTACTTCAGATGTGGTAATTCTGAATAATATACAAGGATTTCAAATTGAATTCAATCCAAATTATGATTTGCCTGTCCAGCATGTTCCTAGCAGAACTCTCCACTTTGCGAAGTAATGGAGGTACAAGTTGCGCTTCAAAACCCTATATATAAAAGGTGTTATTAAAGAATCAGTCTACCAAATTCACCAATTTGGGTCAAATATATTCCCTCGGTCAAAAAAGGATGGAAGATGTAGGATTATTATAGACTTGACAAGTCTGAATCCTTTTGTTCAGTGTCTGTTCACTTGCAAGATATGAAGTATTTTAAATTTACATGGATGAACCAACTAGGGCAGTTCAAAGCTCTGCCTAAAGAGTTAACGTTCCTAAAAATTCATAAAAATCAATTCTGGGGTTGCTGAGAGCCAGGGCCATGTACTAATGGCATACCTGGATGATGTCCTGATTATAGGAAGGACAAAACAGTCAACAGAAGCATCGGTTGCAGTAATAAAATCAAACTTTTGAAAGTTTGGGGGTTTCTAAATTCATCCGAAGAAATCAAGGTTAAAAACATGTACCTCAATTGATTATTTGGGGTTCACAATTGATTTAGCCCAAATGCAAATTACTTTGCCCTGTGAAAAAAGGGTGGAGTTTATTAAAGATTGCAGTAATCTGTTAAACGAGCAAAAACCTCTAATCAGACAGGTGGCTCGAGTACTGGGAAAATTAGTAGATTCCCAGCAGTCCAGTATGGACCATTACATTATCAACAGCTGCAGAGAATCAAAGAACAGGCACTGAGAGTAAATGCTGGTCATTTTGATAGAACCATGCAAGTAACAACAAATGCTGTTTCTAATCTGCAGTGATGGATTCTACATGTCTCAAGCAGTTCAGGCAAAGTGCTGATTGAACAACCTTCCATGATATTACAAACTGATGCCAGTGCACTAGGATGGGGTGCAACTGACTTAACATCGAGCTGCGGAGGCAGATGGAATCAGGAAAAGTTAGTGTTACTGCAGACATGGGGAATTACCTATTTGGAGCTTTTAGGAAGTTTCTATGGACTCCAAGCTTATGGTTCTAACACAACTAAAAGGAAGGTTCAAGTTCAAATTAATAAACACAACAGTAGTTGCCTATATTAATGATATGGGTGGAATTAAGTCGGTGTCATGTGACAAAATGGTTAAATCAACTGTGGTCTTGGTGTATTAAAAAGAACATTTGGATTTCAGCTATCTATCTACCAGGTAGAATGAACACGATAGCAGACACCAGGTCACGAAAGTTCCATGATAATAAAGAATGGATGTTGAATCAAGAGGTATTCAATGATATAGTAATCAGATTTGGAATGACCGACATTGACTTGAATCATCAGCTATCGAGATATGTCTCATGGAAACCAGATCCAGGAGCAGTGGCGATTGAGGTTTTCTCGCTACATTGGGGTGGTATGTTTTCATATATATTTCCACCTTTCTGTCTCATAAGCCAATGTTTGCTTAAAATCAGGCAAGATGCTGCTTCAAGGGTATTGGTAGTACCAGATTGGCCTACACAGCAATGGTATCTGTTGATATTAGAATTATCAACACAAATGTTGATGAAAGTCCCAAAAAGGAGTAATTTATTGCTGCACCCTGTAACAGGGTAACAACATCCATTATATCATCGTTTGGATTTGTTGATTTGCAGGTTTTAAGAATGCCTTTTCTGGGACGAGGACTGTCTGAGCATACTGTGGACATGCTTACGGCAGCCGGGAGGAAGAGCATTCAAAAACAGTACCTTTCTTATATTAAGAAATGGGAAGAGTTCTGTGTACAAAAGAATGTGCAATAAAGTACTGCAGATATTTTAAATGTTTAGAATTTCTGTCAAAACTTTATTATGATGAAGGTCTGAGTTGTAGTGCAATTAATTCAGCCAGAAGTGCATTGTCCTCATATTTGGTTCTGGATTCAGATAGAAACTCAATTGGGTCACACCCAATTGTTTCCAGACTAATGAAAGGAATCTTTAATTCCAAACCACCGAAACCTAGGTACGTGACAATCTGGGATGTAAGTGTGGTACTGAAACTACTTTGTGAATGGTCATCAAGTGTGTCTTTACCTTTGGTCAAGCTCAGTATGAAAGTATTCATGCTTATGGCATGAGTGACAGCACAACGAGTGCAAACACTTGGAAAATTAGAAATAGACAGTATGGAAGTAACTGAAGACAAGTTTACATTCTATATCTATGACCTACTAAAGTAAATTAGGCCAGGTGTGACAGGATTTAAAATTATGCTAGCAGCATATCCAAATGATCCATGTCTCTGTATTAAGACATATTTATTACAATACATTGAGGTCACAAAGAATTTGAGAATACGGAAACTGGGTTGTTGATCACACACAAGAAACCACACAAGAGAGTTTCAATACAAACTATTTCCAGATGGATAAAAGAAGTCTTAACAGCTGCTGGTATTAACACTTATGTTTTTACATCTCACTTGACTAGGGCAGCAGAAACGTCGGCGGCCAGGGCAAAAGACGGCCCCGTCGACCATATCCTCGCAGCCGCCTGGTGGTCCAATGAGTTGATGTTTCAACATTTTTACCATCGGCCTATTGTTAATGCGAGGTTGTTTGCAGAAACTATTTTAAGTTCTGTGTAAATTCCTCTGGTTTAAAGGGGATCTGATTCATTTCATTATTGAAATGAATTACTGCATTTGTGGTACAAATGTTATTATGAATGCATGATTGATTATTCTCGTTCCAAGTCAATCTATGCAGTGAGAAGCCGGGATTGATCCACGGCATGAAATCACAAAGCTTTAAAATCTTCACGTAGTCACTCACGTGACTCCGAAGTAAAATAGTAAGATTAAATGAGAACTTACCTAAGTTTGAAGTTTGATCTTTATTTTATGAGGAGTTACGTAGGTGATTACGTGCCCACCACGACCCTACCCTCTATCATAAAGGTCAGATGGAAGTTCTTGTATTACTCGTTTTATTATGAGACTATATTACTTCGGTTGTTGTTTTTTGTGATTTCACACCGCTGCTTTGAAGATTGACGCGCAGGCGCACTGGCGGGGTTCTTCACGTAATCACCTACGTAACTCCTCATAAAATAAAGATCAAACTTCAAACTTAGGTAAGTTCTCGTTTAATCTTACTAATCTCATTGAAACATATAAGATTGTTAAGGGCTTGGACACGCTAGGGGCAGGAAACATGTTCCCGATTTTGGGGGAGACCAGAACCAGGGGCCACAGATTAAGAATAACGAGTAAGCCATTTAGAACGGAGATGAGGAAACACTTTTTTTGCAGGGCTGTGGATGTGACCCAAATGGCCATAGCCCTTGTCGATCTGAGGTTTAAGTGGTTTGCTGAATATCAAAAAATCGCTTCTGGGCATCGCATTTCAGTTGGAGTTGTTTCTGGACAACAGGAGGTGAATGGACCTGTGGCTGCAGCAGCTGCTGGGGCATGGGCAGGGTAGCATGAGTCTGCTGAGACATCAGGCGTTGGGCTGGAGACCCCAGTATTGGGTCACGGGCGATGTTCTTTAAGTTGAGCAGGTCCAAGAACACATCGGATTTAACAAGGTGTGAGCATTCCGTTAATTGTTCGGCGCTACGGACCACACTTTCTGCGAGTCCGTTGGACTGTGGAAATTCAGGTCTGCTGGTGACATGGCGAAAATCCCATCGTTGAGCTAAGTTTTTGAAACACTGGCTGGTGAACTCACTGCCGTTATCAGACAGGAAGCGTGCAGGGGCGCCGTGTACGGAGAAATGGCGTGACAGCTTTTGGATGACTGTATCGGATGTGATTTTTTGGAGTAGGTCAATTTTGAACCAACCCGAATACGAGTCAACGAGAACCAGATAGTGTTTTCCATGCCATTCGAATATGTCGGTAGCGACCGTGGACCAGGGCAGAGGAGGAACAGGGTGTGAGAGCAAGGGCTGCTTCTGTTGGAGTGGCATTAGGCTGTTGCAGAGAGCGCAGGCTTCAACTTTTCCCCGGGCCAGTAAAACATGCTCTTTGCTCGTAAGGTCGCTTCCACACCGGGGTGGCCCCTGTGGACGGCATCAAAATACTTGTCCTGTAGAACAGCTGGGATGACTGCTTTGTGACTCTTGATTATGACCCCGTCCTGTAGCACCAGTTCATCGCGTACCAGGTAGTATGGGCGAATCGCAAGTGGGGCACTATGTTGTTTTATCCGGCCAGCCATGCCGGATGACTGAGGACAATAGTTGTAGAGTTGTATCTGCAGCCATGTGCTCTGCCAGGCTGGTTAGGTATTCAGTAGGTACATACGACACCATCATTACTGTGAACTGGTCTTGTTCTGATGGCTGTTGTTCGCAGGTTTTACGTGGGGCTCTTGATAGCGATCACAGCGATAGCCCACACTACCCGATGCGTACAGTAGAGGAAGTTGCTGCTCAGATAGGCAGTGCATCCGTGTTTTCTGTTCTGGATGCCAAAAGTTAGTTCTGGCAGACCCCGCTGGATCCTGACTCGTCCAATCTCACCACGTTCGGCACCCCATTTGGCTGCTATAAATTTCTGCGGATGCCCTTTGGCATCAACTCTGCTAGTGAGGTATTCCAACGCACAATGGAACAATTATTTGCGGAGTATCCGTGCACCATCATTGTCGATGATATTCTCATTGCCGGACGCAACACGGCTGAACATGATGTCAGATTGAAAAAAGTACTAGACCGCTAAAAAGTGCTGAAGACATTCATCTCAAGCTCAACCCTCTAAAATGCAGATTTCGTGTCAAGAAATGGATGGTAACCCACTCTGTGTTTAGTATATCGGGTTTTATTTTATACCCTGTATTTTGTTTTCACCCATTCACTCGCGCTGCCATGGCCAGCTCACTTCGCCGGCCAGACCCTCTAATCTTTGACTCGGACATCGCTGAACGTTGGCGCAATTTTGAGCGCGATTACAACCATTACATTCATGCTGCTCATCGCAAAGCTACACCAGAAGTACGTGCCTCTATACTACTCAACGTCGCTGACCCTGAAGCAATAAAGCACGCAGAGCGTTTCAACTACGCGCCTGCAGTTCTGGATTACAACAACCAGATCGTGGTACCTGCTGAGACTATTGATGATCTTGCGGTCCTACTCACTAAGTTCCAACAGCTGTGTGACCTTCGTGCTAATTCCATACTTGAACGTACTAAATTTTCTGCTCGTTACCATCAGCAAGGTGAGCCTGTAGAAAATTACATTAGTGATCTGAAACACATTGTTGCATGCAGCCGTTTTGGGAATTTGTGTGCTGAACTCATCCGCGAGGGACTGGTGGGAGGCCTGCTTAGCGATAAGGTGCGAGATGAAATACTTCGCGATACTGAACTGACCTTGGCCCGATCTGAACATGCCTGTAGGATTGCTGAACTAACAGTTTCTCACGCAAAGTAATTGGGCCCTAGGCCACATTCCTCGTACAGTGTCGATACTACTGACATCTCCTATTGTAACCAATCTACACTGGTCACAAATGCTCTCTGAGCAAAATAAGTGTTTATTTAAATGTTGCTTGTACCTTTACCCAGAATTTGACATCTGCGTCTCTTGGTCATTGATTCACTTGCTAATGTGAACAGTGTTGCTCTACCTGGTCCTGCTAAACCCCCCATAATCATGTACCTGCCTATTCAATCTCTTCTCAATCTTCCTTGCTCCAAAGTGAACAGCTCCATTCCTCCAGTCTAACTGTATAGTTGGAATCGTTCATCCTTGGAACAGATTTATCCAGGATATAATTTGTTTTGAGAGAAATTTGCACCAAACTTGCCTTCCCTTTTCTCTGACTCCCATATTCTTCTTCTTCTTCTTGCGTTTAAGGCAGCAGAAATCTGCAGCAGGGTGATGTCATCCAGTTCGACATCCATAGGTGCCCGCCCTAAAAAGGGCGCATGTACCAAGCTGCGGCGACTGAGGATGCATTTCTGCTGCTGCCTGTTTCACCACGGGGAGGTCGACAACATGAGCCCCACTCCCATATTGATTTTAATCTATAAGCAATGGCAACAAATTTAATGACATAGATAGAGACATAGTCATAGATTAATACAGTGTGGAAACAGGCCCTTCGGCCCAATTCGCCCACACCAGCCAACAATGTCCCAGCTACCCTAGTCTCACTTGCCGGCGCTTGGTCCATAACCGTCCAAACCTGCCCTATCCATGTACCTGTCCAACTGTTTCTTAAACGATGGGATAATCCCAGCCTCAACTACCTCCTCTGGCAGCTTGTTCCATACACCCACCATCCTCTGTGTGAGTTACCTCTCAGATTCCTATTAAATCTTTTCCCCTTCACCTTGAACCTATGTCCTCTGGTCCTCGATTCCCCTACTCTGGGTAAAATACTCTGTGCATCTACCCGATCTATTCCTCTCATGATTTTGCATGGTTACTTCTAAGGAATCCTTTTAAATTACAGATCAGTTATTGTTTGAAAACGAGACTGCAGGGAACAAGTAACTTCACTGGAAATACACCATGCAGTGGACTGAATTTGCTGATTGTAACACACTAAAATACTGAATTCTTTCAAAACTTTTCACATATCTTGGGCGAGAGGCTTTAATCCATTTGCAATGAGGGTTGTATGTTGTATCCAGCAATGCAATGGAAGATAGACACACTCAGTGGGACAGGCAGCATCTCTGGAGAGCAGGAATAGGTGACATTTTGGGTCGAGACCCTTCTTCAGAGTTGCAATGGAAGTGTAGAACACAGCGGTGTGAGGAAGGAGTAGAGGAACTGTCTGCTTGAAACCAGCATTTTTTTGATTGGCCAATGCAATGGAAGTGCAGAAGATGAGAAAAGATCTAAAACATTACTCTTGTAAATATACCCCATTTTACTTTGCCAAATGCTGTTGATACGCATTTCAAATATCACAAGCTTTTAAATGGAATATGTGCTGGAAGTTTTGGGACATGATTCTTAGCCTTGCTCCTCGTGTGAAGACCTACATTCAATCGTTTGAATCTTTTCCAATGCTCATACTTCCAGATTTTCTTTTTTCACTTGCCTCTATGTTCCCACCTTAATGTTATTTTTTTTGTGTGTGTGGCCTTCCTTTCAGTGGAACAACTGAATTTTCCTCACACTTGAGACCTCGGATCCAAGGGCTTGGATTTGCAGACATCATCTGCACTCATTAAGTTATTCAGCATGTTGTAACTAGTGTGTGCTTTTGTGCTGCATACCAATTCAGAACTGCATTTTATTCCATTACCCTGTACTACAACTGCTGGCTTGGTTCACTAAACAGCTTATCTTGTGTGATAGACTGCTGTACCATTAATTTCTACGATAATTCTCCTAATAAACCTCCACAACTAGCAACATTTACATGGGCATCCTTTGGAAATAGTGCAAAATCTGCCAGCCTATTTGGAAAGATCTTCTATAATAGTGTTCCTTTAGTTCACCAGAGATCAACAAATCCAGTTTACTGTTCGCTTCCAACAACATCTAAGATTAACATGTTGGTGACAAATTATGGGATAGTGGAAATGATTGGCATCTGTGTCTGGACTGAAAATGGCAGTCAATGAATTTTTGCATTCTTGTAAATTGCATTTTGTCTGCTCATTAGATTTCTGCCATGAGGTTGTATTAGGGAGTCTGCTCAGCTCAGCAGATCTAAAGGATGCAGAGACATGGATTAGCACTTTTATTGATAAGACAGGAGCAATATTTTAAGAACAGTAGGATCTTTGAATTGTCTTATATACACTTAGTGCTTTATCTTTAACCCATTTAACATTCAGGATATTTCCTTTTGGCTGAAAGTATGAACCTTGGATTGTTAATCAAGTCAAGCCAAGTCAACTTTATTTGTCACATACACAAACAAGATGTGCAGTGAAATGAAAGTGGCAATACAACAGAACAGAACAGAATAGAACCAGTATTTACATTTTATTTAAAAGACACAACAGTAATTACACCCCGGTGAGATCAGAGTTTACAGTCCTGATGGCCTGTGGGAAGAAACTCCATCTCATCCTCTCTGTTTTTGCAGCGTGACAGCGGAGGCACTTCCCTAACCATAGCAGCGGAAACAGTCCGTTACTGGGATGGTTGGGGTCCTTCACGATCTTGCTGGCTCTGGATCTGTACCTCCTGGTGTATAGGTCCTGCAGGGGGGGGGGGGGTGAGTGCAGTTCCCATGGTGCGTTCGGCCGAACACACTACTCTCTGCAGAACCTTCCTGTCCTGGGCAGAGCTGTTGCCAAACCAGATCGAGATGTTTCCGGTCAGGATACTTTCTACAGCACCAGAGTAGAAGGATTGAAGGATCCTCAGAGAGACTCTGAATTTCCTCAGCTGCCTGAGGTGGTAAAGGCGCTGCCTTGCCTTTCTCACCAGTGCGGCAGTGTGTGTTGTCCATGTCAGATCCTCTGTGATTTGGACTCCCAGGTATTTAAAGCTGCTCATCCTATCCACAGTAGTCCCATTAATCCCCAGTGGCATGTACGTCCTCGGTTGTTGTGCGCTTCTAAAGTCCACAATCAGCTCCTTAGTTTTAGTGACATTCAAGAGGAGGCTGTTGTTCTGACACCAGAGTGCCAGGTCAGCCACCTCCTCCAGGTAGGCCTTCTCATCGTTATCGGATATCAGGCCCACCACCACTGTGTCATCAGCAAACTTAATGATGAAGGTACACAAAAATGCTGGAGAAACTCAGCGGGTGCAGCAGCATCTATGGAGCGAAGGAAACGGGTAACGTTTCGGGCCGAAACCCTTCTTCAGACTGATAGGGGGTGGGGAGAAGAAAGGAAAAAAGGAAAAAGGCGGAGGAGGAGCCCGAGGGCTGGGGGAGGGGAGGAGACAACCAGATGGCTGATGAAGGGGAGGGGACAGCAAGGGCTAGCAGAATTGGGAGAATTCAATGTTCAAACCCCCAGGATGTAGACTGCCCAAGCGGAATATGAGGTGCATTTCCTCCAATTTACGGTGTTGCTCGCTGTGGCCATGGAGGAGACCCAGGACAGAGAGGTCAGATATGGAATGGGAGGGGGAGTTGAAGTGCTGAGCCACCGGGAGTTCAGGTTGGTTATTGCGGACCGACCGGAGGTGTTCGGCGAAACGATCGCCAAGCCTCCGCTTGGTCTCACCGATGTAGATCAGCTGGCATCTAGAGCAGCGAATGCAATAGATGAGGTTGGAGGAGATGCAGGTGAACCTCTGTCGCACCTGGAACGACTGCTTGGGTCCTTGAATGGAGTGGAGGGGGGAGGTGAAGGGACAAGTGTTGCATCTCTTGCGGTTGCAAGGCACTCAAATACACCTGGACCAACTTCCATCCGGCACTCAAATACACCTGGACCAACTTCCATCCAGCACTCAAATACACCTGGACCATTTCCGACACTTCCCTACCATTCCTTGACCTCACTATCTCCATCGCAGGTGATAGACTCCTTACCGACATCCACTACAAACCCACCGACTCCCATGGCTATCTGGACTACACTTCTTCCCACCCTGCTTCCTGTAAGGACTCCATCCCCCACTCCCAATTCCTCCGTCTACGCCGCATCTGCTCCCAGGATGAGGCGTTCCACACCAGGGCATCTGAAATGTCCTCATTCTTCAGGGAACGGGGGTTCTCCTCCTCCACCATAGATGAGGCTCGCACCAGGGTCTCTGCCATACCCCGCAACACTGCTCTCTCCCCCCATCCACCCACTCACAACAAGGGCAGAGTCCCCCTAGTCCTCACCTTTCACCCCACCAGCCGTCACATACAACAAGTGATCCTCCGTCAGTTTCGTCACCTCCAACGTGACCCCACCACTCACCACATCTTCCCATCTCCCCCCATGTCTGCCTTCCGCAAAGACCGCTCCCTCCGTAACTCCCTTGTCAATTCTTACCTTCCCTCCCATACCACCCCCTCCCCTGGTACTTTCCCTTGCAACCGCAAGAGATGCAACACTTGTCCCTTCACCTCCCCCCTCCACTCCATTCAAGGACCCAAGCAGTCGTTCCAGGTGCGACAGAGGTTCACCTGCATCTCCTCCAACCTCATCTATTGCATTCGCTGCTCTAGATGCCAGCTGATCTACATCGGTGAGACCAAGCGGAGGCTTGGCGATCGTTTCGCCGAACACCTCCGGTCGGTCCGCAATAACCAACCTGAACTCCCGGTGGCTCAGCACTTCAACTCCCCCTCCCATTCCGTATCTGACCTCTCTGTCCTGGGTCTCCTCCATGGCCACAGCAAGCAACACCGTAAATTGGAGGAAATGCACCTCATATTCCGCTTGGGCAGTCTACATCCTGGTGGCCTGAACATTGAATTCTCCCAATTCTGCTAGCCCTTGCTGTCCCCTCCCCTTCATCAGCCATCTGGTTGTCTCCTCCCCTCCCCCAGCCCTCGGGCTCCTCCTCTGCCTTTTCCCTTTTTTCCTTTCTTCTCCCCACCCCCTATCAGTCTGAAGAAGGGTTTCGGCCCGAAACGTTGCCTATTTCCTTCGCTCCATAGATGCTGCTGCACCCGCTGAGTTTCTCCAGCATTTTTGTGTACCTTCGATTTTCCAGCATCTGCAGTTCCTTCTTTAAAACTTAATGATGAAGTTGGAGCTGAACCTGACCACACAGTCATGTGTGTACAGGGAGTACAGTAGGGGGCTGAGGACGCACCCCTGGGGGGATCCTGTGTTCAGGGTGAGGGAGTTGGAGGTATGTCTCCCCATCTTGACCACCTGGGGTCTGGCAGTCAGAAATTCCAGGACCCAGGCACACAGGGGAGTGTTGCCCACAGGGGAGTGTTCATTCATAAAGAAATGAAACATCTTTATATATGAAAAGCAAACACACTTTGTATGAGCACTAATTCTCATTACATTTATTGGGCAAATAGAGGAACACTGAGCCATCTGGAAAATTGGGTCAAATTTCTGGAGTAACCATTAGTGTTTAATACATACAATCTGATATACTTCAAAAGAATATAGAAATTACATAGTATATTTTAGCTCTGAACAGCAACTCAAAAGCATTAAACAGTACAAAAAGTCAGAAACACATAAAGGTGTGTATACAATTTCATTGGAGCAGTTTTGCTGATTCTACTTTCTTGTTAACAAAACAAAATGTTAAGTTTTGAATGCCTCTCATTAACAGAGTGCATTTGGCAATTACCTGACTAAACTATTTTTGACTAAAATTTGCATTTCTGTCACGTTTTTAATCTAGAGCAATATCTCAAGGCTTTTCACTTGAGCGTTAAGTCATATCAAGGTACAAAAGACGATGTTTGGACAAGTGATCAAATACAGAGTCATTGAATCAGATAGCATAGAAACAGGCCTTCCAGCCCAACTCATCCATGATGGTATAGGTATAGAAAATGTACAAATGGTATAGAAGTGTGAAAACGCACACCACTAGATTCGGGGACAGTTTCTTCCCAGCTGTTATCAGGCAACTGAATCATCCTACTCCACCAGAGAACAGTGCTGAACTACTATCTACCTTTTTGATGACCCTCGGACTATCCTTGATCAGACTTTGTTGGCTTTACCTTGCACTAAATGTTATTCCCTTATCATGTATCTATACACTGTAAATGGATTGATTGTAATAATGTATTGTCTGTCTGCTGACTGGTTAGCATGCAACAAAGCTTTTCACTTACCTAGGTACACGTGACAATAAACTAAACTGAATTGAACTGATGCCTCATCTAAGCTAGTTCCATTTACTGTACCTGTCATTGATCCATATCCCTCTAAACCTTTCCTATTCATATTCAATACCTGTGCAAATGTATTTTCAATGTTGCTATTTGTATTGGCCTCAGCTACTTCCTCTGGCAGCGTGTTCCATATATCCACCAATCCTTGTGTGGAAATGTTGCCCATCAGGTTCCTATTTTATCTTTCTTCTCTCATTTTAAACCTGTACCCTCTTGTTCTTGGCTCCATGGAATCCATGGAAAAAATACCCTATCTATTCCCTCATGATTTTATACACATCTATAAGATCACCCCTCAGCCTCCTGCGCTCTCACTCAACCTCTCCTTATAGTTCAGGATCTTGTGGCCTGGCAACATTCTCGTAAATCTTTTCTGCACCTTTTCCAGCTTAACGGTATCTTACCGAAAACAGAGTGACCAAACCTGAACATAATATTCCAAGTGCAGCCTACCCAAGGTCTTGTACAACGGTAATATAACGTCCCAACTTCTATACTCAATTCCCTGATGGATAAAGGCCAATCTGCCAAAAACCTTTACCACCATAACTACCTGTGACACCACTTTCAGGAAACGATATACATACTCAAAAGATCATCGAGTTAGACAACATTAAAGAGAACTAGAGGAGCTTGACCTTGCTGGAGGTCTTCATTGTTCCAGGATCACTAGTTGGTGCTAGTTATTATGTGAGAAACAGGGTTTAGGTTGAACTTAAGTTCACAGATGTTTGTATATGGGTGCAGTGAACTGTGAGTCAAAAAATAAATACAACTTTGCTGGAACCTTTCAGAGAATAGTGATTGTCAATGGATTCAAGAGAGAATCCCTGGTATTAGTTTCACTCCTTGGAAACCTACCTCCTTGTATTATGTTGCACAGAAGAGTTGACTAGTTTTGCGAGGTGGAGTGTGGAAAGTCGTCTTGACCTTGCTTTGACAGGCCACAAATAAACCAAGGTCATTGCTTTTAGATTCTCAAGCGATTGTTTCATGTTTTTATTTTTATTAAACATTTTTCCTTAGAAACCATTTTGCAACAGTATTAATTAATTAGGCAATATCCCATGAGCCATAATGCATTAATGTTTGGGGAAGACAGATGCATAGCCTTGCATCAATTGCTCTCCTCATTTATCATTTGAAACCTATTAAAGGGCAGTGAAATCCTGAAGATCTCTAATTCCCGATTAGGACAATGAATTTGTTCATGGGGCCCTACACAAAATATACAAGAGTGCGATTTAAATTTATGAATTAGGTTTGAAGTGACTCAATAATATGTTTGGCAGGTGCAGTGTCATGTGAAATTAGTAATTTTGGTTTCAAGCATAACATAGAAATGATATGCTCCATATATTATTTAAACAAAATAGACAGACATCACTTCACACATCTGTGATGCACTAACTCAATATGATTTCACTGCTGTTAATGCCAGGCCATCGCTATTTAAATTGTTGTTATCATCTTGTGTCTCTCAATTGATTCTAAACTGCACTTTATTCCCCTCAGGTCAGAATTTGTTTTCATTTTAGCTATGTACAGTAACACATCCAGAACTAGCAAGACATGCTTCTGAACACTATTCATTGGGAATTTAATTCCCCCTGTGGCCGACTGCCCACAAATCAAATTAATCTGATGATATCTGAATATAAGCTAGGATAATTGTCACAAGGCTTCTGCATGTAAAATCATTTTTATTCCTCAGTTGGTCACAAACCCAGAACCATCTCAATTACTGGGCACTTTTGTCTCCCATGATTACCTTTTCAGTAGCTTAATAGGTACATCCACCTCTGCTTGTAGCTCTGTGCAAACAAATAGGATTACTAATTCTAGTCGAATACCATTTGTCATGTCAATCACATGACAATCTGATCATTGGGCACATGTTCTATAATCAAATATGTATCCCACTACTTTTTAAATCAATCTTTTAGTGACCGAAATTGGAGAGTCCAAAAAAACTTTGGCAGAGATTGTCATCCATGGTTATGTCCAACCTTTCTCACCAATGCATACAGATTGCCAACGCTCACGGGCAGTTTATATGCATGATTGATTGAAGCAAGTTTACTATAGCTTGTCTGAAATATTTATCTTCCCAGAACCCAATTAAAACACAACAAAACCTCAGAAGCAGGTGGTTCAGAACCTTTGAACAAATTGAAGATCTGAAATGCAGCAGGGAAAGGGCTTCATTCACAAATCCACAATCTCATCGCATCTGGAAAGAGGGTCATGTAATACATGATGTATGAGGAGGCTGCAGAGATGCTATTGTGATGACCACATTCGAGAAAGGAAACAAGTTTAATTGTAGTCACTGTAGAGGGGTCTCAATCAAAGTTATCACCAGCGTACTCTCTGTGATAAAAGAGCTGGTTGCGAATCACAATGTGTATACCGTCAATCTGGAGGTACAGTGAACATAATACACTCCCTGAAAATTTCAAAAGAAATCCAAGGAGCAGCATTAAGCACTATACATGACCCTTTTTCTACCTCTAGCCTTTGATTCCATCAATCAGAAGGCACTGTAGAACACTCTCCTGAAATTTGACTGCCCACAGAAATTAATCTCCATCTAGTATTTGCTTCATGATGGCACATAAGCAGTGATTCTAACCAACACATCTGCAACACTTAATCCCAGTGAAGAGCTGTATCAAACAAGGATTTGCCATTGGTACACAAAAATGCTGGAGAAACTCAGCGGGTGCAGCAGCATCTATGGAGCGAAGGAAATAGGTAACGTTTCGGGCCGAAACCCTTCTTCAGACTGAAAGGATTTGCCATTTCCTCAACACCGGCAGCACAGTGGCACAGTGGTAGAGTTGTTGCCTTACAGTGTTTGCAGCGCTGGAGACCCTGGTTCAATCCCGCCTACGGATGCTGTCTGTATGGAGTTTGTACGTTCTCCACGTGACCGTGTGGGTTTTCTCTGAGATCTTCGGTTTCTCCCCACACTCCAAAGTCGTACAGGTTTTTAGTTTAATTGGCTTGGTATATGTGTAAATTGTCCCTAGTGTGTAGGATAGTGTTAATGTGCAGGGATCGCTGGTCGATGCGAACTCGGTGGGCCAAACCGCCTGTTTCCACGCTGTATCTCTAAACTATAAACTAAACTAAACCTCTTGAACTTTCTCTCCTCTGCTCCATCATTAACCTTCCACTTTACTGATCAATAGGAATTCATGCTTATCATTAATAAGCTTCAAAACAATAATGTATAATTAGCAGTGATGCTAGCCTCATGTCTACTTCATGCTTTAGGCTATTCAACCATCATAATCATATCATCCAAACACATAGAGCAAGTCTAAGTGACACACTTCCCTCTCGCTTCAGTACTTAGAAGTGCATAAGAAAACAATTGAATTCTCCCAATTCTGCTAGCCCTTGCTGTCCCCTCCCCTTCATCAGCCATCTGGTTGTCTCCTCCCCTCCCCCAGCCCTCGGGCTCCTCCTCCGCCTTTGTCCTTTTTTCCTTTCTTCTCCCCACCCCCTATCAGTCTGAAGAAGGGTTTCGGCCCGAAACGTTACCTATTTCCTTCGCTCCATAGATGCTGCTGCAGCATCTCCAGCATTTCTCCAGCATTTTTGTGTACCTAAGAAAACAGATAATGAGTGATGGATAAGCAAGGGTGTATTACTCCACAAGAATAAAAGATGTAATGTTCAATGTTGTAAGTGTAACCAATGTTATATCTGTGACCAACCTCTTAACCCTGTCCCCTGCTCACATCTGATTATCTGATTTCACTGCTGATTTGCAAGCTTCAAATGTTGTAAGTCTGCATATCTGGTTTTCTTCCTTCACCTCTCAGCATACCTGTCCTTGATGGTAGAATGGACTGCTGACATGTGAATGCATCCTAAATGAACGAACTCGGGATATCAGACATTGATCTCCACAGTGTGCTGCCAGTGTACTTTAGATATTGAAAAAGTGGAAATGTTCTCAGTTGTTAACTTGCAACAGCTACAAAGTGATGCTTTTTAATGGTATCTTGCGAGAGAACAAGAATTGCATTCCTTCCAAAGCCACATTGCATGTGTGCTATCAAGTTCTGCTATCGGGTTATTTGGTACTAACACCAAGTAACGAGTTTACAGGCACATGAGGAGAGGAATGATTCATTGGCACTACTTTTAGGAGGAGCTTAGTTCTTGAGTCAATATTATTCCTCAGCAGTGTAAGAGAAGAAAGATATTCTGGTCATTATCACAATGGTCAAATTGGATGCCATATTTCCTGCAACAGAGACAACAGGTCCACCCAGGGCCATTGTATTTCCCAGTTGCTAACCATTTTAACTTCATCTTCCCTTTCCCATACTGAGCTTTCTGTCCTGGGTCTCCTCCATTGCCAGAGTGAGGCCACACACAAGCTGGACAAATAGTCCCTCATACAACTCAACGGTATGAATATTGAGTGTAGGAAGGAACTGCAGATGCTGGTTTAAACTGAAGATAGACAGAAAAAGCTAGAGTCTGAAGAAGGGTCTCGACCCGAAACATCACCTATTCCTTTTCTCTAGAAATGCTGTCTGACCCACTGAGTTAGTCCAGCTTTTTGTGTCTATCTTCCACCTATTACCTGCCACACTTTGTCCTGCCTCTCCCCTCTTCAGGCTTTCTTAGCCCCCACCACCTCGTACCATCAGTCTGAAGAAAGGTCTCGACCCGAAACATCACCTATCCATGTTCTCCAGTGACATTGCATTCCTGCTGAATTACTCCATCACTTTGTCCTTTTGTGTATTAACCAGCATTGGTCTTTTGTTTCTACATCTTAAAAATGGTTTGATATGCATGTTGTTAAAAATTCATGTAAGTCTACCTGAATGCTTCTTACTACCTGACCTCTTTCCTTACTTTCACCCTTTTGCCTCCCTCCCTTTTTTTCTCTTTCCTTCTACTCATCCAGTAATCTCCCTTTCCATTCTGCAACGTATAATGTAGCAAATGTGACCGTGCTTCGAATAGATTAGGACAGGATTGAGTTCTGTTATGTTGCACCCATTACATCCATTCTTCTGTCTTTACTCCCTAACCTAACTTTACAGTCAGAAGAAGAGTCTCAACCCGAAATGTTGCCTATTCCTTCTCTCCAGAGATGCTGCCTGTCCCGCTGAGTTACTCCAGCATATTGTGTTTACAGTCAGATTGCTTGATAATACTGCCTGAGCTCACACATGAAGAAATTCACAACAGCTATGACAACACAAATCAGCAAATGAAACATTTAAAGCATTTTTATGTTGTATATTTTCAAAGGGCGCTGGGCCAGTGATGCCTTGTGGGTCTAGTCTTCTGTCACATCCACTGGTGATAAACAAACACAAGGAGCCCATGTGTGATCTAGTTGCCGCCAGCCCAATGCTTCCTGCTTTATTGGATGTAATATTTTGTTTGGGGGGGCAGATATGATGTTAGTTGCAAAATTTAGGGGTAGAAAGGGAGGCAGTCGGTTGCAGGTGGTGGATCAGGATTGACATTGAGGTTTTTTTTTAAATCTCATTGATGCAAAGAAGACTGTACAATTCTATGCAAATTGAAAAATAAGCAAAAGCCAAGAATATCCTGGAGTTGACATGGATTATTTTGATCGGAATTCTTAACTTTGATGGAAATTCTTGATGTGTACCTGGGTCATTTGGGATTCTACTAATCTTTCATTGCAATAAGTTCATGTTCATAAATTGTAGGACTAGAATTAGGTCATTCGACCCAAATAGTCTACTCCGCTATTCAATTATGGCTGACCTATCTCAACCCCATTCTCCTGCTGACTCCCCATAATCATCAGATTCACCACCCTCTGACTAAAGAAGTTCCTCCACATCTCCTTTCTGAAGGTACGTCCTTTTATTCTGAGGCTATGGCGTCTGATCCTAGACCCTCCTATTAGTGGAAATATCCTCTCCACATTCACTCTATCCAGGCCTTTCACTATTCGGTAAGAATCAATGAAGTCCCCCCTCAACCTTCTGAACTCTAGCGAATGCAATGCCATCAAACTCTCATCATATGTTAATCCAATCATCCCTGCGATCATTCTTGTAAACATCCACTGGACTCTCTCCAACACCAGTAGATCCTTCCTCAGATATAGGCCCAAAACTGCTCACAATACTCCAAATGCGGTCTGACCAGTGCCTTATAAATTCTCAGCATTATATCTCTATTTTTGTATCCTGCCCTCTCAAAATAAATGCTAACATTGCATTTGCCGTCCTTACTACCGATTCAACTTGCAAATTAACTTTTTGGGAATCTTGCACCATAACTCCCAAGTCCCTTTGCACTTCCAATTTCTGAATTTTCTCCCCATTTATAAAATAGCCTATGCCTTATTCCTACCACCAAAATGCAATACTCCACACTTTGCTACGCTGAATTCCATCTGCCACTTCTCAGCCAACTCTCTTCAACCTGTCCAAGTCCTTCTGCAGAGTCCCTGCTACACAACCTGCTCTACAAGACCTGCTCCTCCACCTACCTTCGTATCATCTGCAAACTTGGCCACAAAACCTTCAATCCCCGCATCTAAACCATTGATGTACAACATGAAGAGTAGCGGCCCCAGCACCAACCCCTGCAGAACACCACTTGTCACTGGCAGCCAAGGTCGCCTCATTCGCTCTCTAGATTCTTTCTTCCTCTCTGGAATGAAAAAATCCTGCATCTTCCAAATTATTCCCAGAAATTCCTGCCATTGCTGTTCCTGCTAGGGTCGCTTTCCAATCAACTTTAGCCGGCTTCTCCCTCATGTCTCAATAGTCACCTTTGCTCAGCTGTAACACCGACACATCTGATGTCCTCTTTCCCCTCTCAAATTCCAGGTTGAATTTTATCCTATTATGGTCACTGCCTACCAGTGGTTCCTTTACCTTAAGCACCCTAATCAAATATGGTTATTACATAATACTAAATCTAGAATTGGCTTTTCCCTGGTAAGTTCCACTACAAGCTGCTCTGAGAAATCATGTCATAGGCACTCTACAAGTTCCCTCTCTTGGGGTCCAGTACCAACCTGATTTTCCCAGTCGACCTTTTCAGTTTTGTTTAGAGATACAGCGCGGAAACAGGCCCTTCGGCCCACCGAGTCCGTGCCGACCAGCGATCACCACATATTAACACTATCCTACACACACTAGGGACTATTTACATATACACCAAGCCAATTAACCTACAAACCTGTACGTCTTTGGAATGTGGGAGGCAACCGAAAATCTCGGAGAAAACCCATGCAGGTCACGGGGAGAACATACAAAATCTGCACAGACAGCACCTGTAGTCAGGATCGAAACCAATCGAACTCCACCATTGCGCCACCGTGCCGCCACTTGCCTAATGAAATCCTCCATGACCACCGTAACATTGTCTTTCTTACATGCCAATTGTATCGTCTGATGTAATATCCTGGCCATTATTCGGGGGCCTGTAAATAACTCCCATCGGGGTCTTCTTACCCTTGCAAATTATGGTGACCATGCTGGACAACTGTTAATGTGTCTTCCCAAAGAAACTTCTGATGGAATTACAGCTGCAGATATAAATTGTCTGTAACTCACCCATTTCTGACCGTGTAATGGAAGGAAATTCATTGATGAAGCTGCTGAAGATGGTGGGTCAAAGAGACTGCCTTGGGGATCTCCAGTGGTTATTCCTTGGGGCTAAGCTAATTGACCTCTGACAGCTACAACCATCTTTATGTGAGGTATGACTCCAATCACTGAGATTTTTCCCTTGATGTACTTTAATATGTGCATCATTTCCTGTAGAGGCTAAATCAAACATCCTCAGATGTAAATCCTGCACTAAAACACAAATGTTTAATGGACCACAAATGGTGGAAATTTTAGTGCTCTATTGCCAATCCATTGACATACCATTGACAAACTGCTGCACTTCAAAACTGTTAAAACAAGGCTGAAGGGAATTCCTGCCACATAATTTTGTGGCTTTTTAATTTCGCAACATCCTGACACTGTGAATGCAGGTTTTTATGTCTGAGGTCATAAAATCAAGAGGCTGGGGAATCATGGTTAATCTCTATCCTATCAATTCACAAAGTTAAATGTGGAACAGCATGGTAAACTAAAGAACCAATCCCACTATTTATCCTGAGATTTCAAGCAGACCAACAATCTTCTTGCACCTCTGAAACTCAAACTTTATGTTTCTAAATGGATGACCATGGATGATGTGATAGGGAATAACATGAGTGGTTATGAAGGTGTTAATGTTAATATTGACCAAATTAAAGACATCATAAAATGGAGGATCCCTGCATTTGTCAGAATTGCTTAACCTTTGTCAATGGAAATTTACAGGCTGTGGATGGCACTGACCAGTCTGAGCATCTGATTGATATGTAAGGATGAAAGATCCAAGTGTTCTCCTCATTTCCCCTTAATTGATAAAATGTATAAAAATTCTGCAAACAAATTTTAATGCTTTGTTGTGATTGGATTACTGCAAACTAATTGTAGATATTGTAAATAATGTTGCGAGACAGTTACCCTGCTGTTTGTCGATTGGCCAAAGTGTTAAGCCCTGGCAGGTCTGTTTGAATTCCAGGGTAAATGTTGCATTATTCAAGTTAAGTTGGCTTCTTCCAGAAGCTTCTCCTGAAACAATGTATTGGAGACTCTGGTATTGGTTTGGGGAACAGTCTATAATGTACTGATGTAATTAATATGTTTGATTGGATTGCAAAGAGACCACCCCTATGAGGTTCGGCCCCTCAAGTTTCGGGGACCTATAAAAGGCAGCCCCCACGAGGTCCTTTGTCTATCTTCTGGAAGAGCGCTTGGGACTGCGTGGCCTTTTGGAATGTTTCTGCTTGCATGAAGCTGAAGGGCTTGACCAAGCAGAAACAAGGATCAAACCCACAGTGGTTTAGGTATCGTATAGGGGAATTTGTTGTTCTATCCAAAAATAAAGATTAATTGTTCCAGTGCTTGATTCAGTGGTTTTTGACTGAACTAGACTGGGGGGGTAAGTTTGCGAAGCATATTTACATTTGGGGCTCGTCCGGGATCTCAACGGACCCCCAAACACAATCTTGCGATTAAGGGTGTTGAGCTGTTCCCGACCGTGAGTGCCGAAATCGGCGCCACGGTGCGGTTTTCGCATTGGTTTCGTCACCTTGCTAGTCGGAGCAGATCGCTCATTCGCGGGCTTGGGAAAGGGTCCCAACGAGATCATAGAACGTTGCTGGGGGTGCAGATTGGAAGCGCGCTCCAAAAATCGACATCGACTGCCAGCGTGAAGAGGTAACGTGCTGACACCCGGTGCCAAGCAGGTGGAAAGGAAGAAGGGTGAGCCTATGTTTGTTTTTGATAGGGTGAGCCTACGTTGGTTAAAGTCCACGCCTGTTTGAAGTATCCAGATCTCTGAAAAGATGGGGGAGGACCCTCGTAAAGATATCGGGCACTCGGTGGTTAGAGTATAGATTGGTTGAGAATACTCTAATCAATTCGAGAATTCTATATCCGAATAAATTTTAATTGGAATTTGCATACGTCGAGTTACGCACCAAAAAGCTAATTGGTCAAATCAGAGCGAGTTGAAATTTTTCAATTTAAAAGTCACTAAATTCAGAATCTCATATTAAGGTACTGGACAATTTAAAGTGTGCACATATTTGTCAGAATTCTGTGTATTATATAAAAACTTCGAAGTATGTATAGAGTGTTTAAGATCGATTCCGAATCGTGACTGATCAACCAGGAGTTCGTACCCCCTATGATTGATTGCTGATTAGTACCTGATAGCAAAGTGTAACTGAGAGAGGGAAAGTAATTAAGTAGTAAAGAGTAACCCGACGGGAAAGGTACCCCTAAGTCTAAGCATTTAGTGTGAGGAAAAAGTACCTGAAGGTAAAGAGTAGCTAATTGAGAACTAGTACCCCTCAGTGAAGAGTACCCTAGGAATAGGAAAGTCTTCTGTATCAGAGGTAGAGGTTCACTGGTTGATAGCAGCGCGACGCGGGATTTAAATATTGTAATTTGCTTTTGAAACTGTGTATTAAACACTTCCGGTGGCGTCATGTTAGACTAACAGACGTGCACCCAGCTCCTCTCCCGAAAAACTTCACGATTTATCGTGTAAAACGGGTCCGAAAATCGGGATTGTTTTTAAAAACCTTACCGGAGCTTCTGGTTACCGCGCTGATGACGTCATCGTTAAACGCGATGTTTTAAACGGTGGTTTGAAGCCCTTTAAATGAGTAAATTGAGTCCAGCTGTGAGCCCTCAGAGAGCTGTGAATAAGCTGTCGAAAAAGTTTGAAGCAGAAGTTACCTCTGAAGTCTCTGAAGTGGCTGCAGAAATGGATACAAGATCTAAGAAAGACTTTGATGACTTGAAGAAATCAATGAAAAATTTGAAAGATGAGATCTCGGATAATAGGGTGGAAGATAAGAAGGAAATGAAGGAAAATTCGGCAAAAATGATGGAAGGAATGGAGAAGATGATGAAGGATTTAAATGCTGGTAACCAGAAGAATATGACGGATTTACTGGACATTATGAATAAACGAATTGATGAGGTGAAAGATGGACTATCAGAGAAAATGGATAAGATGGATGTAATTACTACGGATAAGTTCACGGCTGTACTTGAAACAGTAGCTGCAAGTATGCACACAATTACGGAATTGGAGAAAAATACGGCTCGACTGGTTGAAGACATGGCGAAATTGAGGCAAGAACATGAGCAAATGAGGCGAGAAAACGAACAAGCATCACTACAAATGGGGACTCAATTAGAGAAAGTCTCAGTCAAATGCCTGGACCTGGAAGCTCGCTCTAGACGCCAGAATTTGAGAATTCTTGGTGTTTCAGAGGGGGCAGAAGGGGAACAGGTACGTGAATTTGCCATGGGCTTGTTGAAACAACTGTTGAATCTCTCCAAGGAACCGAAAATTGAAGTGGCTCATCGTGTACCAAGATTTGGAAAAAGATCTGATGCGGGAAAAGCTTATCCACGACATATTATAGTGAAATTTCGAGATACTGCAGAACTGGAATATGTTATGAGTAAAATCAAATATGGTGTACAATTGCGGCTGGACAAGGACACTATTAAGATATTCAGGGACTACCCACATGAAATTGTGCAAAAAAGAAACAAATTTGATAAGGTTAAAGATCTTTTAAGAGGGAGAGAAGGGGTCAGATTTGGGGTTTTTTATCCCGCGAAAATGCGTATTTCCTGTAATGGTCTTGAAAAGTCATTTGTTAAGCCTGAAGACGCATTCAAATATGCCCAAACGATTGTTGAAAAACAGAAATAAAAGGGAGCTTTGGCAGATCCGAATAATTCTCAGCTATGTTTTGTCTGGGGATAGTTACACTGTTATCTCTGGAATGTTGAATCAAGGACATTTTCTGTTCAAAACGTGTAAACAACTTTACAGCTGGAATATGAATCAGAAAATAATTGCTTATTGATTAAAATGTTATAACCAATTGTAAGAACTTATCCTATTAACAACTTTAAAAGTTATGCAGGTTAGATTAGAATACTAACAAAAAAAACAAAAAAATAATGAACTAACATACTAATATGAATTTTTAATAAATTGTAACCTTGTCTATAAGCGGGAGGAGGGGATGAGAAACGAGCTCCTGGCTTATGTCCAGGAGCACGTCTCGTTAACCCCTTCAACCAACAGTTGATTCTTATTGAAATCAAAAATATTGGTTTAATAATTAAACTCTGATATATATATATGTTATAAGGAAATATCAGGGTAAAATTGTATTATATATCTGAATGTGAGGCCTCGTTTTAATATTGTAATATGTTATGATTAACTAAGAGAGCGGAGCTAGTTGTGTAACAACGCAATGGAAGTCAAAACAAGGTTTTTTCCCACCTACAGGTGGGTCACTCGCTACAGTGCCGATTATATCAGACACTGTAGCCTCACTTTTTTTTTTTTTTTTTTTTATCACATAAAATCACTTGTTTGTGTTTTGTGTTTAGTGATAAGAGTAATATGGACATACCAGCAAAAGTTAATAATTCAAAAACTCCCCCAATACCTAAAGACCTGGGACATGGACGCACCACAAGATTCAAAGGTACTATAATTATTCAAAATGCATGACACCACACAAAAGAACCTAGGAGGAATCTCATTTTGTAGTTGGAATATAAGAGGTATTAACGAACCTATCAAAAGGGGTAAGATATTAGCTCAGCTAAAAATGTATAATTCTGACATTACCTTCCTACAAGAAACACACCTAAAACCTCAGGACCAAGTTAGGCTGAGGGCGAAATGGATAGGTCAAACATACCACTCTTCATTCACTTCAAAATCTAGAGGCACGTCAATTATCATAAGAAAAGGTATACCATTTAAAGCAAAGAATATTATAACAGATATAGAAGGGAGATACCTAATAGTTAATGGAGAAATCCATGACACTCCACTTACTTTGGTAAATATATATGCCCCTAACTTTGATAACCCCCACTTTTTCAATAAAATCTTCAATATAATTGCAGAGTCAAACTATCAAAATGTTATAATAGGCGGAGACTTTAACTGTGTTTTAGATCCGTACTTAGATAAATCAAGTCAAAAACAGAGAGGGAATATGAAATCGAAAACTGGGGAACTCCTCAATACCTATATAAATAACACTAATATAGCAGATGTTTGGAGAATTGTGAATCCAACTGGCAGGGAATATTCGTTTTACTCAATGGTACATAAGACATACTCACGTATAGACTACTTTCTGCTGGATACAAAATTAATCCCCCAAACATCTAATGCAATATACCATACAAATTCAATTTCAGACCATTCTCCACTAACTTTCTTTTTAAAACTGGAAGGATTGTCTAAGAATAATTCATTCTGGAGATTTAACTCTCAAATTTTAAAAGATCCACAAGCGAGTATATATTTAAAAGAACAAATGGAGGTCTTTTTTCAAACAAATGATACTTCAGATATATCGCCTACTTTACTTTGGGAATCTTTTAAAGCATACATTAGGGGTATTATAATTTCATATCAAGCTTTTCAAAATAAAAAGAATAAGAATGAATAAAGACAGTTAGAAGAACTTATTAGACAAATGGATATAGATAATGCTAAAGATCCATCAATAGATAAACATAATAAAATAATAATTTTAAAATTTAAATTAAATAAATTATTATCTGCCAAACTTATAAGACTTTTTCAAATTACAAAACAAGAGCACTTTGAATTTGGGGATAAACCGCATAAACTTTTGGCTCGCCAGCTAAAAAAAACGAGAAAAGGAACATACTATACCAAAGATCAAATCAGATAAAGGGGAATTATTAACAACACCGAAGGATATTAATAAAAGATTTGCGCAATTTTACGAGAATTTGTATACATCTAAAACGATAATTGATTCCAATAATATCACAAAGTTCTTGGATACCTGTAATCTACCAAAGTTAGAGATGAAGGAACAAGAGGAACTGGGTGCACAAATCTCAATTAAGGAATTAGAAGATACAATAAACTCATTAAAAAATGGAAAAACACCAGGCCCTGATGGATTTACTAATGAATTTTATAAAAGCTTTTATGATAAAATAATACCAAGATTACAAAAAATGTACCAATACGCTTTTAAAAAACGAATACTACCTGATACATTAGCGGAATCAACGATTACATTAATACCTAAGAAAAATAAAGATTTAGAAGAACCTGGCTCATATAGAGCTATAGCATTGTTAAACACAGATCAAAAAATATTAGCGAAAACATTAGCTAGAAGATTAAGTAAATACATTAGTAAATTAATAAACCCAGATCAGACAGGGTTTATCCCTAAGAGATACTCTTCTAATAATATGAGACGTCTACTCAACATACACTCACACAAATCTGAAGATCAAGAATTATCAATTATTTCGCTGGATGCTGAAAAAGCATTTGATCAAGTAGAATGGAATTATATGGATAAAGTATTACAAAAATTTCAACTGGGAGAGAATTTTATTTTATGGATTAAGTTACTATATAACAAACCTACAGCTAGAATACTTACTAATAACATATTATCCTCGAAATTTCAACTATCAAGGGGAAATAGACAAGGATGCTCATTATCACCACAGCTGTTTGCTCTCATTATTGAACCGCTAGCAGAAAAAATTAGAATACACCCTGATATTCATGGATATAATACTAAAGACTCATATAATAAAATATCTTTATACGCGGATGATATATTATTGTATATTACAAAACCTCAAATCACTATACCAAATATATTAAATTTAATTGAAGACTTCGGATCTTTTTCTGGATATAGAATAAATTGGAATAAAAGTGAAATTATGTCAATAAAACCGAAAGATTCAACACATCTTTTAAAATTCCCTTTTAAAATAGCTACAGAAAAATTTAAATATTTGGGAATCGAAATTACCAGAACATATCAAGGTATGTTCAGGGCAAATTTTGACCCCCTACTTAATAAACTGAATACATTAATTAAATTCTGGAAAACGCTCCCGATGTCTTTAATAGGCCGAATAAACGCAATAAAAATGATCTTTTTACCACAAATTTTATACCTATTTCAATCAATTCCTATATACTTACCTAAGAAGTTTTTTAAAAAACTCGACTCAGATATCACTAATTTTATATGGGACTATACATCACATAGAATACAAAAAAACCATCTGAATAAACCTAAAGTATTGGGGGGTCTAGCACTACCTAATTTTATGTATTATTATTGGTCAGTAAATATTAAAAACATGATTCAACTGATGGATAACTCCGCCCAGCAAGTAGACTGGATTGTAATGGAGAAAGAGGATTGCTCCTCTAGAAACATTGGAGCGATCCTCCTCTCTCCAATGAAATTGAATAACATAAACTATAATAAGAACCCAATTACTCATAGTACAATCCGTATTTGGAAACAAATAAAACAAAATTTAAAATTAAGAAACTTATCACTTTTATTACCTATAGTCAATAACCCTTCGTTTAGTCCTTCTATTATAGATAAAGCTTATACACAATGGGATAGACTAGGAATTAAAACGCTTGGTGACTTGTATGAAACTGGAAAATTACTTTCATTTCAAAAATTACAAATAAAATATAAACTCGGAAATAATCAATATTTTAAATACTTTCAAATATGCGACTATTTGAAAAAATATACAAAAGATCATCATAATAACCCAGCAGATGTACTGGACGAGGCAATGCAGATAAAAGCGGAATCAGCAAACTTAATATCATATTTGTATAATATTATCTTAAATGCACAAATACCATCTACGGAGGGTATCAGAAGAGACTGGGAACAAGAGTTAGCTATTAAAATTTCAAAGGAAAGTTGGAATGAATACTTATTAAAAGTGCATAAATGCTCGATTAATGTAAGACACACTTTAATACAATTTAAAATTTTACATAGATTATATTATTCGAAAACTAAAATTCATAAAATTTTCCCAAACGTATCATCTATTTGTGATAAATGTCAATCCCAAGAAGCAACTATAGCGCACTCATTTGTCTTCTGTACAAAAATTCAAAAATTTTGGAATGAAATTTTTGAAATCTTTACAAAGTTATTTAAACAAGACTGATACCCAAAGCAGAATGGATTATCTTCGGAATAACGGAAGATGATCCAGAACTAAATGTGTTTCAAAAGAAATTAATGGACTATGGGTTAATAACTGGAAAAAAGCTAATTCTAAAATTTTGGAAGAAGGCTCCAATACCAACTATAAATATGTGGATTTCAAATATGTTTGAAACATTACACCTTGAAGAGATAAGACTCCTCCTAGCAGGTAAACCAGATCACTTCCACCTGACGTGGTCTGCATTTATAGAATTATTACAAACATAGGGTGCAAAAGTACTTTAAAAAAAATAAAAAATTGAGGTCAGGTAAGGGGGGGTGATAGTTGAAGAGTTGGTATGTCCTATTTACGTGATGCTCAAAAAAAAAAAAAAACATTTGTTTCTCTTTTTTTCTCTTTCTCTTTTCTTTTCCTAGGGCCTATTTCTTAACTCTTTTTCTTTTTGTTTTTAATTTCGCTCTTATAGGGTCTTCGTCCTTTTTTGTTGTTACATTTTCTACACTTTTCTACACTTGCACTTTTTCCTTCACTTTCTTCTCTCTTTCAATCTTTTCTTTTTCTAGTGTAAAAAAATAAATAAAGGGAGTACATTAATTGTAAGAAGATATAAATGACGAGTATTAATGTATGTGGTTGTAATGTAATGTACTTCTAATAAATAAAAATAAAAAAAATAAAAAATAATAAAAAAAAATAAAAATAAAAAAAAAAGAAACTGTGTATTAAAGATTGTTGTTAGTGTGTTGTGGTTATAGTGTATTGACTGTATATCAAAGATTGCTGTTATTGCATTGTGTTTACCGGGTATTGCCTTTGATTTAAATCTGGAGTTAAGATACACTGTTATGGTGATAGTTTCGACTTTGAGTCCTGAAAAGCGCTACATAAATAAAATCTATTATTATTATTATTAAATCGGCTGTATAAAAATATAGTTTAATCGGGACTGTTGTTATAATCGGAGTCTGACTCGTGCTTGTTCGGCCAGGGGTTTGTATCCTTCCGATCGATTGCTTCGGGGAAGGGATTGTTCTGTTGACCAAGCACACCATGAGGGGGGATTAAAAATATACTGTGATTTGATTTTGAAACTGTACAGTTAACGAATGCGATATTAGGTGAATGCTTGTGGTTTATATAGGAATGTGGTTGGGTATAATAATAATAGGTGGTATAATTTATTTTCTGTATACGATTTTGCTTGCGTGTTTGGAGCTCATTTGCATGTGTTTAGATTGATGTCCTCTGGGCAAAGGAAACGGGCTGCGGGAATGTGTTTGATTGTGGTTAATTCTTCCCTGGAGCACCTTAATTTTTGAATGATTGAGAACTTTTTAAATTGTAGAGTGTGAATTGTGTGAATTTGTGAGAAACAAGAGAAGAATTTGAATAGTAGATTGGAAGGATTGATTGTGCAATTGTGTGAAAGAGGTGCGAGATTATTAGCATTTCGGAGCCGTTGGCCATTGTTCGGGAGCGATCTCGGTAGTCTCGGAGATTGAAAGGGAGGAGTGAATTGAATTGAATAGATAAGGAGGTGTGAGGGGCTTAGGAGTTGCTTCCATTGTCCAAAAGAATGGGGAATCACATGGAAAAGGATATGACTGCTGATTCTGAAAGTCCGTTACAAGTAATATGCAGCGAGTTTCCACAAAGAGCTGAACGATTGAGAAATCTTTCCGGAGTATTAAACAAAGAATTAGGGAGCGAATTATGGCCAGAAGGTGGCGTTGATACAGTGAAGGAACTGAAGTACATTGAGCAGATTATATGGCAGTGTAGCAATAGTGAAGAGGCAAGAGAATTAATCGGAAAAATTATTATGAGGAACAGAAAGCAAGTAGAGCGGCTGAAAGAATGGTGTTGGAAGGAAGCAACTCTGAAGCGGGGGATAGAATTAGAGGATACCAAAGCATACAAAGCTCCAGGCAGCTTGAGAGAGGAGCCTGAAAGTATTAAAGATAAGGGAAGAAGAAAATCTTCCAAAGGGAAACGGGCACCAGTAAATCTCGATTGTGAGGATCCGATGGTTTGCGTTAGTTTTGAGGGGGACGATGATGAGTATTTAGAAAATTGGGAAAGTGTTAAAATTAGGAATTCACGCCCGCCACCTTATTCATCTTACGATCCCCATGCCTCAGATACGCATTGTGTAGCTTGTGAACGGAATAGACAATCAGATTCTGTAGCACAGAATTCCTTAAACCCGACCGCTCCATTAATCGTAGATAGACTGAGAGTTCACGGTACCAGAAGCCAAACTAAAAAGAGAACTCAGGTAGTTAAGGACAAAGAAGGAAGGGTACAAAACCAGGGTATTCTTGCGAGCTTAAACCTAGACGAGTTGAACGAGTAGCAAGAGAAGAAAAGGAATCATTTAGGAGGTACCGTGAACCCCCTAGTGAAGGGGAAGATACATCTGGGGGTGAGACCACAATTGAAGAAACCGAGATAGATCTTAATATGGCAGAAAGTACAAAAACTAAACAAACAACGCTTAGACAGTTCCCTGTTGGGGAAATGCCTAATCCTTCATTTGATCCGGCCAATGCAGTGAGTGCAAATAATCCCCGTACAATAAGAGTCTATACCCCATGGAAGCCCAACGAGATGATGGCGATCTTAAATCAAATACCTGATCGTAAAAAATCACCTGCTTCCTTTGTGGATCACCTAAGAACTACAATGCGCGTTTACCATGCAGACTCCCGAGATCTATGGGCGGTGATCCAGCAAATAATTAGCCCAAGTGAACATACCAGGTTCCAAACAGTTTTAGGACATCCGTCACATGAAGCTCTAGCGAATATAATAGCGGACAATAGTGCAAGGGTAGAGGGTGTTTTAACGGCCCTTGCAAACACTCTTCAAAATCCGGTTGACTTAGCCAGAATCCTAGACGTGAGACAGAAAAAGGGAAAGGGAGCAGATGAATTTTTAGAACGATTCTCTGAATTATATATGGATCAATCGGGTGACTTAAACTATCGAAACGGTGTAAATTCCCCACAATATTGTGCCATCTTATTGAATTGCCTTCCCACTAACGTAACGGAATCCATTAAAACTATTAACATGGACTGGACAGAAAATAGTGCCAGTCAAATGGCTAGAGCAGTAAGATATCACTGGAGGGACATAAAGAAGCAGGAGAGTCCGTTTGCAGCAAAACAAAAGACCGAATATGTAATCAGAAAGAAAATGCCAAAATCTGATCCTGAACCATGGATCCCTAGATTACCAGCAAATTACGGATTGGGAGAAATTAGAGTCACAGAGAGATACCTGCCCTGGAGCCAGTCCACCAGAGACCAAGTTTAAGGAGATACAGGTCATAAGGAGTGGGCCAGTGCTATACTTGCGGAGGGATAGGTCACTGGAGTAGGGAGTGCCCAAATAGAGAAAATAACTATAGAGCGGGTCACAGAAGAAATTTCGAAGACCAAAAAGAATGGAGAGATCAATGGGATCCTAGAGAGCACAGAGGGAACTGGCAGGAAAATCAAGAAACAAGGGGGAAAATCTCCTATTCCCAGAATAACCCATTCACATGCCTATGATCAGCAACCCTAATGGTGACTGGATGCAAGTCTGACGCAGAACCTATATTGTCTCTGCAGGTAGAAGGTAAAATCTGCATCTTCTTAGTAGACATAGGCGCATCCATGTCATCCCTTCAATCAATTTATAATCTCCCAAAATCAAACGAAGTTCAGAACCTGTCCGGGTTTCAAGGACAAGTCTGCCAGTATCCCATCTCTAAGCCAGTCAAAGTAGTATATGGAGGAAAGGCAATCAGGCACAGATTTGTGATAACCACCGGATTAGATTATAATTTGATGGCTAGAGATTTGCTCTGTGCTTTCCAATTAAAAATAGAATGTGGCGACAGAGGCATAGTAGTGACCCCCCTAGGCTCCCTTATGACAGTGTTACTCCATAGTGACCCCTCAATGGTGGTCCTTAGATCTGGACGAAGAACCCCCACTCCACATTACACTGGTTTACGACAGGTGGTAAGGATAACGAGCTGGAAACCTTCTTTAAACCACACGAAGGACAGGATTGGGAGGTGGAAGTGTTGGCACTAGTTGAGGGAAAAGAGGGAGTTGCCGCATACACCAAAATACCAGCACAATTCTAGAAAAGAACTGAAGAAGTTGCTCCTTACATCACCCGAAAGGCGAACTACCCGGCAAAAGACCTAGGAGCGATGGTAAGAAAGGCAATCACCATGGCAGACCTGAATAATTACCAAAAGCAAAATTTGTCCAATCAATAAGTTGTTGAATTTTATCAGGCCCCAAGGGCAGTTGTTACTCGCTTACATCATCATCTGGGGAGTGAGGTATATGAGTATGTGGACCATCAAGTGCGGGCAGAAGACATTGCTCAGGTAGGATGCGTGAACATCAATCCCATCCAAGTAGCTCTCCCGAAAGGGGTAACACTTCCTTCAATACAACAATATCCATTAAAATTACAAGCCATCAGCAGCATTGACAAATTAATTCGGGGTTTGCTAGAACAAGGAATATTTGTGAAGTGCCAATCGATTTGTAACACCCCTATTCTTGCCGTTCCAAAACCGGGAAAGGAAGGCCAATATAGACTTGTGCAAGATCTGAGATAAATCAATTCTGTTGTGGAACCGCTCCATGCCCTAGTGCCAAACCCTGCCCATATCCTAGCCCAAATACCGGCTGAAGCAAAAATATTTTCGATAGTCGACCTGCAACATGCATTCTTTTCTCCGCCTCTTCACGAAGACAGCCAATATTTGTTTGCTTTCACATATAGGGGCCAACAATACACCTGACCAGATTGCCTCAAGGATTTATCAATTCGCCTACGTTTATTTTCCAGGTGTCTACAAGACCAATTGAGTACTTTAAAATTCAAAATGAATTCAACATTAGTACAGTATGTTGATGATTTATTAGTGGCCAGCATAAACGAATCCAGTAATCGGAAAGATACTGCTCAACTACTAAACCATTTAGCTGATTTGGGATATGTAGTCTCCCAGTCAAAAGTATTGATGGCCCAGGAGAAAGTAAAATCTTTAGGAATTATAATTTCAGCAACCGAAAGGAGTCTCGAGAAAAGCAGACTTGAACCAATCTGCGAATTCCCAGAGGCAATGTCTTGGTATGGTCAACTATTGTAGACCCTGGACCCCTAACATAGCTCTGGAAACCAAGGAGCTAACACCCTATACCAGTAAGGAGGGTGAATTCAAATTAACAAAGAAAGCACAAGAGGCCTTTGAAAACTTAAAAAGATCACTGATGCAAGCCCCTGGCATTGGGAAGTGCATTATATGACTGACCTTTCCAGCTCTATTGCACCATTTTATCTGAATGTGCAACTTCGGTTCTGACTCAAAAACATGGGGATAGACATTGCTCAAAAACATGGGGATAGACATAGACTAGTTGCGTATTACTCCTCTAAATTAGATCCGGTAGCCAGGGGACATCCACTTTGCACTCAAATTTTAACTGCAATGTATAATAGTTTACAATCAGCTGCTAATCTGACACTCCAGCAGGAGATTGTAGTGTACAGTTCACATTCGGTATCGGCATTGTTGGGGCAGCTTCAAACTCAGCACTTAACAATGGCCCGCCAAAATAAGGATGAAATCTATCTTTTGAACAACCCAAAACTGCAATTCTGACATTGTACATTGATTAACCCAGCCTCTTTTCTTATTTCACCCCCAGAAGAGCAATCGGAAGCAGGACATGACTGTCTATTTGTCATAGAGGAGGAAACATCTGTAAGAGCGGACTTGAGGGATGCACCCATTGAGGACTCTGACATCACATTATATGTGGACGGGAGCGCATCCATTGGACCGTGGGGTACAAGATTGTCTGGGTATGCAACTGTTGATCCAACAGCAGTGAAAGTGGATGGAAGAAATGCATGGGTACATCTCCATCACTGTAAAAGCATTAGTGAAAGTATGGATTGTTAAGTCACTTTATCCCAGGTTCTCTTAGGAACTCTATACCCTATTATGGATCAGGCACGGATGAACTATCAAGATTGATGGATGAGATTCGCAGCCATGAAAACTCGGGAGGTGAAGACTCATCAGACGGGAATCATAAAGCTAAGCCATGAAAACTCGGGAAGCTTGATGAAGTTCTGGGAAAACACATCAACATCTTCTTGTTAGAACATTTGTTAAAGTGAAGCAATCGTCATTGTATTCTGGGGTTATCATTCATGATGAGGGTTATCATAAATGATAAAATGGGGGAATGTTAATATTGACCAAATTAAAAACACCATAAAATGGAGGATCCCTGCATGTCAGAATTGGTTAACCTTTGTCAGTGGAAATTTACAGGCTGTGGATGGCGCCGACCAGTGTGAGATCAGATTGGTATGTAAGGATGAAAGATCCAGGTGTTCTCCTTATTTCCCCTTAATTGATAAAATGTATTAAAACTCTGCAAACAAACTTTAATGCATTGATGTGATTGGATTACTGCAAACGAATTGTAGATAGTGTAAATAATGTTGCGAGACAGTTACCCTGCTGTTTGTTGATTGGCCAAAGTGTTAAGCCCTGGCAGGTCTGTTTGAATTCCAGAGTAAATGTTGCATTATTCAAGTTAAATTGGCTTCTTCCAGAAGCTTCTCATGAAACAATTTATGGGAGACTCTGTTATTGGTTTGGAGAACTGTCTATAATGTACTGACGTAATTAATATATTTGATTGGATTGTAAAGAGACCACCCCTATGTAGTTCGTCCCCTCAAGGTTCGGGGACCTATAAAAGGCAGTCCCCACGAGGTCCTTTGTCGATCTTCTGGAAGAGCACTTGGACTGCGTGACCTATTGGAGTGTTTCTGCTTGCACGAGGCTGAAGGGCTTGGCCAGGCAGATACAAGGATCTAACCCGCGATGGTTTAGGTATAGTCTAGGGGAATTTGTTGTTCTATCCAAAAATAAAGATGAATTGTTCCAGTGCTTGACAGTGGTTTTTGACTGAACTAGACTGGGGGGTAAGCTTGAGAAGAGCATATTTACATTAACAGTTCTGTGTTACATACTTCTGAATTTGATAAACTAACTATATTGAAATAAAAGACTGATTTTAGATCTAGGTGTATTTATGATGCCATTGCCTATCACCTACACCTAACAAGCAACTTCATGAATATGAAAACTAAAAATGCCCTCTAAATTAGATTCTCAAATATGAATTGCATATCTGAGATATTGTTTGTGCTACAATAGATACATGGCCACAACATTGTTATCAGAACAATGCCTGAGACAAAGAAACTTTACTTCGCTAATACGCAGCTGAGGCAAACATAAGATTGCAAATGAAACCTTCAGTGTTGTTTCCTGTCAGAGCAATACAGTTACCCAGTACAGAGCTAATAATAAACAACTAGTGTATAACCTGAATGCTTTGGCAGAATAAAATAAATTAATGTTATTTGGAGATAATTCATCCATTTATGTAATTTACCATTCAGATAAACTGTTAAACTGGGTTTGTTGTTGATGTGTCCCGATGAGGGCCGAAGTATTTTTAGATTCAAAGGCCTGAAATATACATGATGTAAAAATTGATGGTGTGGGTTACTGACATTAAATGATTAGCGGAGGATTGCGCATTTATCAGCATTCTGATCCTGAAGAGCCACTTAATTTCAGAAGTTAAGGAAACGAGTGGCAACAATGTATGTAAAAGTGAAAACAGGAAAAATGTTGTTGTTTCATACAATCTGACCATTGTGTGGTCTGGGATTACAATGTGTGAATTTATTCATCTGGGATTCTGCCATTCTGCTATCTTAATGTTAATTCAATTTCTTATGCATGTGTTGGGCATCAGCATGTAGATATCCTAATTTAAGAACCTTGTCTATTTGAGCAGTACTTTCAGCAGCTTTTCATTATTTCCCTTCCTCTGTTTGTTTAAGTTCAACCTCCGCTTTAAATAGCAACACTGTCGAATGTGTTATATGGTTTCGGGCTATGGTTTACATGGTTCAACATCTAGCTGCTATAATATATTCTCATTAAAGGGATAGCGTATGAAACCGCTCAGTTGTCAGAATCACGAAACCACAGGACAGTCAAAAATTCAATTTCCACTCTAACACGGTGGGGGAGGAAAGATGCTATTTTACTCTCAGTACATCTGGGCAAAAAAAGGAGCAGAAAATCATTCAGGCTTCCCATTTCCTCTTGGCTATCTTGGTAGGAGAACGAATAGAGTTTTAGTCAATCTGGGAAGAATCAATTTAGGAAGACTGGCTGTTATGTGAGGCGTCATAGGACCATCGTTACCTTGGTCTGTATATCACAGCAGATATTTTTTGCATTGAAAGAGGAGGGGAGCTAAATTAAAGCCAGAGGAAAGGATAAAGTCTGAGAAAAAATTGGAGAATATTTGTTTGCTCTGTGACTAAGGGTTGCTGTCAGAGGTTGTCAGAGTGACCGCAATTCGGGGCTTTCACTGCCTGCGGGCAACTCTGCTTCGCAGAACACCTGAGGCACTGACATTGCCAAGAATCTCGGAGTCACACAGTTGAGAAAGATTAATACCTCCATGGGTTGCAGGCCAGGCTGAGGGTGGAATGGTATGGAATACTTTATTGTCGCATGTGACAAGTCGCAGTGAAATTCTTTGCTTGCATACACAATGTATACAAATAATAGCCGCCAATGCCACTGACAAAGTTACAAAGTACGCCGGCTCCTCCTTTATCCCGCACACCGGGTCCTCCTTTATGCTCCCCCACACCGGCTCCTCCTTTATGCTCCCCCACACCGGGTCCTTTATGCTCCCCCACACCGGCTCCTCCTTTATGCTCCCCCACACCGGGTCCTCCTTTATGCTCCCCCACACCGGGTCCTCCTTTATGCTCCCCCACACCGGGTCCTCCTTTATGCTCCCCCACACCGGGTCCTCCTTTGTCCATTGGTCTTCCCCTCCCCCCCTCCCCTCACTGCGGTTCCCCCACGCTCTCATCGACCGGCGACCGCGGGTTGAGTCGCAAAGCTTCACCACCGCCGCGAGGCTTCACTGCCGCCTGGGCTTCACCGCTGACGCTGCTGAAGCTTCACTGTCACCGCGGCCGAGGCCCCATCGCTGGCGACCTTTTGCTGTCACTGCCACTGAGGTTTCACCGTCACTTTCGCTGAGGCCCCATCGCCACCAAGGCATCACTGCTGCCGAGGCCCCACCACTGCCGAGGCCCCACCGACGCGAGACTTCACCGCTGCTGCCGCCACCATTTCACCGCCGAAGTTGGGCGCTGGGGCCAGATGTATGAGCACTTGTATCTTAACATTTCCTGAAGAACATTAACTACTGCTACTGTTCATATTTGGCAAGTTTTCTTCTTTGCAATGAAGTATTGAAATTAAGCCATAAATCAACAACAAAAAATCTCCAATAATAAGTAACGTTCTCCCACTATCCAATATCAATTTCCTCCCCAAGATGATTGTGACTCGCAGGTATATAAGTGCCAAGACCACTTAAATACATTTTGAAAGTGGGTGTGAGCAAGTTACTCAATTGTGGAGGTTTATCAGATAAAGTCTACAAAGGTTCTCTTCCTAACAAGAGATAATTCCCCCCCCATGAAATGAACTTTTATACAACAATCCAATCAGGAGGTGGCATTATCTATAGATAGTGTACCAAGCATATCTTTATATTTCTTTATAATTTTTATGTAATATCAATATATCACCAATGTTCCATGCCAAACATTTAATCACAGATGTTTGTGACTTTATTACACAGTGCCTAGACCCACTTTGTCCAGGAAGATCCAATACTGTGGCATGTGCACAGAGAGCCTTTGCAGTAGCTACGTCAGACTTCAATAGACAATAGACAATAAGTGCAGGAGTAGGCCATTCGGCCATTCGAGCCAGCACTGCCATTCACTGTGATCATCTACAATCAGTACCCCGTTCCTGCCTTCTCCCCATATCCCTTGACTCCGCTATCTTTAACAACTCTATCTAACTATCTCTTGAAAGCATCCAGAGAATTGGCCTCCACTGCCTTCTGAGGCAGAGAATTCCACAGATTCACAACTCCCTGGGTGAAAAAGTTTTTCCTCATCTCCGTTCTAAATGGCCAACCCCTTATTCTTAAACAGTGGCCCCTGGTTCTGGAGTCCCCCAGCATCAGGAACATGTTTCCTGCCTCTAGCTTGTCCAATCCCTTAATCTATATTACTAAAAGTCTCATCTTGACCACTTCCTACTGTTCTGTATATTGATTTTAGAAGAAACGCTGCCACTTATGGCTGTGATTTTTGGCCATCTTACTCAGAGTCCCCCTCCGCTGCGCAGTACAAGAGGATTTTTCCCATCGATGAAAAATAAAAGAGTTATTAGTGTTTAAAAAAGTTGAGATTCTCTCTCCTGAAGGCCACGCCCCTTCCGGAGGGACTATAAAACCCAGAAGTGTGGAGGCACCTCAGTTCTCTGCAAGATGGGGGAAGCGAGAGGTCGCAATTCTCAGACTGAGCTGTGAATAACACAGAACACATCTACTAAACTGTGAGTGGTTTTACTGACGTCAGTGCCCTTAATGTGGTTTGAAAATGTGGTTTGAAAGTGCTAAAGCTGTGTTGCCTTTGGTTTGAAAGTGCTAAAGCTGTGTTGCCTTTGGTTTGAAAGTGCTAAAGCTGTGTTGCCTTTGGTTTGAAAGTGCTAAAGCTGTGTTGCCTTTGGTTTGAAAGTGCTAAAGCTATGTTGCCTTTGGTTTGAAAGTGCTAAAGCTGTGTAGCTTTTGATTTGAAAGTGCTAAAGCTGTGTAGCCTTTGGTTTGAAAGTGCTGAAGCTGTGTTGCCTTTGGTTTGAAAGTGCTGAAGCTGTGTTGCCTTTGGTTTGAAAGTGCTGAAGCTGTGTTACCTTTGGTTTGAAAGTGCTGAAGCTGTGTTGCCTTTGGTTTGAAAGTGCTGAAGCTGTGTTGCCTTTGGTTTGAAAGTGCTAAAGCTGTGTTGCCTTTGATTTGAAAGTGCTGAAGCTGTGTTGCCTTTGGTTTGAAAGTGCTAAAGCTGTGTAGCCTTTGATTTGAAAGTGCTAAAGCTGTGTAGCCTTTGGTTTGAAAGTGCTGAAGCTGTGTTGCCTTTGGTTTGAAGGTGCTGAAGCTGTGTTGCCTTGCGTTTGAAAGTGCTAAAGCTGCCTTGCCTAATTAAAGCTGCCTTGCCTAATTAAAGCTGCCTTGCCTAATTAAAGCTGCCTTGCCTAATTAAAGCTGCCTTGCCTAATTAAAGTTGCCTTGCCTAATTAAAGTTGCCTTGCCTTCTATGTATAATTAAAAGTTTAATGTTGACCACTTCCTGTTTGCGCTGTATAATGATTTTAGAAAAATGCTACCACGTGATTTTTGGCCATGTTACTCAGAGTCCCCCTCCGCTCATCAGGTGCCGAGGATTTTTCCCATTGATGAAAAATAACAGAGTTATTAGTGTTTAAAAAATGTTGAGATTCTCTCTCCTGCCAATCACACCATGGAGGCCACACCCCTTCAGGTGGGAGGGGGGACTATAAAACCCGGAAGTGTGGGTGTGGCTCAGTCTCTGCAAGATGGGGAGGGAGAGGTCACGACTCGCTGTCTTTAGTGGCCATGCACCCTGCTTGAAATGGCATGAAACTTCACTTGAATTTGGTGGGCTTGCACCCTGCTTGAAGTGGTATGAAACTGCACTTGAATTTGGTGGCCTTGCACCCTGCTTGAAATGGAATTTCAAGGAATAGCTGTGAGTCAACTGCCAGCCCACCAGCCGTGAGTGAGTGAGCTCCCAGCACAACAGGCTTGAGTGACTGAGCCGCCAGAACAAGAATCCATTCGGCCCACAATGTCCATTCTAGCCCTCTGGAAACCAGTCCCTTCAGCGCACAACACCCATACTAGCGCTCCAGAAAGCCCCCCCACTGGCCACCAATTGGTGGAGAGGTGGAATATTGCGTTGGGGGACCAGCCCTCTCGTGTGATGCTGGGACCCAACGGGTCCCACTTAGTCTAGTAATCTTATATGTTTCAATAAGATATCCTCTCATCCTTCTAAATTCCAGTGTATACAAGCCCAGTCGCTCCATTCTTTCAGCATATGACAGTCCCGCCATCCCAGTAATTGACTTTGTGAACCTATGCTCCACTTCCTCAATAGCAAGAATGTCCTTCGTCAAATTTGGAGACCAAAACTGCACACAATACTCCATATGTGGTCTCACTAGGGCCCTCTACAACTGCAGAAGGACCTCTTTTCCCCTATACTCAACTCCTCATGTTATGAAGGCTAACATGCCATGAGTTTTTTTCAATACCTGTTGTACCTGCATGCTTACTTTCAGTGACTGATGAACAAGGACACCCAGATCTCATTGTACTTCCCCTTTATTAATTTGACACCATTCAGATCATAATTTGCCTTCCTGTTCTTGCCACCAAAGTGGATAACCTCACATTTATCCAATTTAAATGTGCACATGCCATGCATCTGCCCACTCACCCAACCTGTCCATGTCACCCTGCATCCTCATAGCATCCTCTACTCCTCTCCCCCCTCTACTCCATTCAAGGACCCAAGCAGTCGTTCCAGGTGCGACAGAGGTTCACCTGCATCTCCTCCAACATCTATTGCATTCGCTGCTCTAGATGCCAGCTGATCTACATCGGTGAGACCAAGCGGAGGCTTGGCGATCGTTTCCAATAACCAACCTGAACTCCCGGTGGCTCAGCACTTCAACTCCCCCTCCCATTCCGTATCTGACCTCTCTGTCCTGGGTCTCCTCCATGGCCACAGCGAGCAACACCGTAAATTGGAGGAAATGCACCTCATATTCCACTTGGGCAGTCTACATCCTGGGGGCTTGAACATTGAATTCTCCCAATTCTGCTAGCCCTTGCTGTCCCCTCCCCTTCATCAGCCATCTGGTTGTCTCCTCCCCTCCCCCAGCCCTCGGGCTCCTCCTCCGCCTTTTTCCTTTTTTCCTTTCTTCTCCCCACCCCCTATCAGTCTGAAGAAGGGTTTCGGCCCGAAACGTTGCCTATTTCCTTCGCTCCATAGATGCTGCTGCACCCACTGAGTTTCTCCAGCATTTTTGTGTACCTTCGATTTTCCAGCATCTGCAGTTCCTTCTTTAACACTCCTCATAGCATCCTCCTCACTGCCACCCAGCTTTGTGTGATCTGCAAATTTGCTAATGTTACTTTTAATCCCATCCTCAAAATCAGGAGGGGGGTTAAAATGCCGTTTTCTCCTGCCTGTCAGAGGCGAACTTCCTTGGGCTGCCAGCTGCTGCAGAACAATTGACTGGACTTCCGTTTTTATGTTGTTTTTTAAAATCGCGGGACAATTTAATCGCTAGATTAAAATAAAAAGCTACTTCTAACGCCGTCAACGCCTACAACGTGACGGATCTCAAGTAGGGGACAAAACACGGGGTAAGTCGTTTATTTTACATATAAACTTGCTTCTTGGGATGACTTTAATCAAAGTTTCCTTGGCGAAAATGTGATTTTGGCCCCATACGAACCGGCAGTGTTTTTCCTGCCGATATGGGGTTCAAATTCACCGCAACGGCAACGTTCCAATCGAGCGCGTTCCACAAAAACACACTCGCAAGATGATTTAAATGCCCATTAATTTAAGGGAATTAAACATAAAATTCCTTCCATTTGGCCTATAAATTCATGACAATGAGATTTAAAAATCATGTTATATTGTGAATTCTTGTGTGAATGTTATTTGGACACTTAGGCTATTTAAAAATGTTAACCTTTTCTTAAAAAATGGATAGATGTTGAGATCTAGTAATTGAATTTTGTAATTAGCTACAATTAGGTAACTAACTAATTATATGCTTTAATTTCAGGTCATCCAAGTAAGATTGTTTCATGTGTTAAAGAAGGAACTGCAGATGCTGGAAAATCGAAGGTACACAAAAATGCTGGAGAAACTCAGCGGGTGCAGCAGCATCTATGGAGCGAAGGAAACAGGCAATGTTTCAGGCCGAAACCCTTCTTCAGACTGATACTTGGTCATCCAAGTAAGATTGTTTCATGTTTGTTTCAGAATGCTTCAATCTATAATAACTGAAAATTTCATTCAGTTCTCCTAATTTTTAAGAAAGTTATGGGCTTTTGACTGTCCTCGATCACAGCTTTTGGGTTAAGTCAATGGAAAAGCACTAGGGAACAAGATACTAATTTCAGTATGAAAATGGCCATAACTTTTTTAATACTGAATATATGAAAGTCATACTTGTCAATTTCTAACTGAGCCTCAAGCTCATCCACTTTATTTCTAATACTTTGTGCATTCATATATAATACCTTTAATCCAATACTCACCTCACCTTTCACATCGATTCCTATATCACTTGCCCATACTCTCCTATCCTTTCATGAGCTTTCTGCCCCGTTAATTCTGGTGTCTTAACGTTTCCTATACTCTCTTTCACTTTAACTCCATCCTTTGTCTCCTCCCCCCCCCCCCTCCCCCACTATTTAGTTTAAACCCACCGGTGTAGCAGTGGCAAACCTGCCTGCCAGAATGCTGGTCCCCCGTCTGTTAAGGTGCAACCCGTCCCTTTTGTACAATTCACCCTTACCCCAAAACAGACCCCAGTGGTCTAAGAATCTAAAACCCTAGCCCCTGCACCAGCTCATCAGCCACACATTCAATTCCACTATCTCCCTGTTCCTGCCCTCACCAGCATGAGGAACTGGAAGCAAACTGGAGATAACCACCCGGAGGTCCTGTTTTTCAGCCTTCTTCCAAGCTCTCTGAAGTCACGCTGCAGAATCTCTTTCCACTTCTTCCCGATGTCAGTTGTGCTGACATGCACTACCACTTCCGGCTGTTCCCCTTTACCCTTGAGGATGTCCTGCAATCGGTCCGTGACGTCCTAGATCCTGGCACCAGGGAGACAACACACCACCTGCCCGTTGCTGCAGAAACCCCTGTCTGTACCTCTCACGATGGAGTCCCCGACTACCACGGCTCTGCCTGACGTCTGTCTCTTCAGCTTCAGTGCATTCTTAGCACATTTTCTTGCACCTTGGAGCACACCGGTTGTCAGCATTTGATTGAGAACATATTATTGCACTGGAAGATCAACAGGCCGACCAAATTGGGTTTTGTTACCAAGTTGATGATCTTCCAGCAGCAGTCGTAGCTTGCAATAGTCTGCAAGGTCTGTGATCAGTAAGGGAACTGATCTTTTCTGAACTAAGTGCATTATGACCAGCCACATTTGCCCCAAGGTTGTCAAAGTCAACTCTGATTGTGTGTATCATCACATTTTAGCCTACCGCCTATCCTGCGTATTTTCCATCTTGATCCAATATAAAATTCGCAAAATAAAAAGTAACCAGTGATTCACTGGCATTATTCAGAACCTGTACATTATTCAAATGTAGCGTTTTAATGTTATTAACCTATGTAGGTGTCTGTTTCTGTCACTTATGAAATAAGGGAAATGGAATGTTGCCAGATTTATAACATTGTCCTAATGTGTGACAACAATTTGCCTTTTGTGATTGTGTTTCATTTCAATATTTCTTTTAAAATCAGGAACATAAGAGTTGTCAAACTTGCATCCATTTCCTGTCGCATCCACCCTCAGGGAAACTGAACGATATGTTAATTTGTGCCGAGCGATGAGTAATTTTCATCCAAAGCCAGTGAAAAATGTATTAAAAGCTATAGATGCTGGAAATCTAAGAAAATGGGTCTGACCTGAGGTTTTGACTTTATCTTCCCATTGATGCAGCCGGATCTACTGAGTATTTCCAGCCAATTTCCGAAGCCAATTCTGCTCTAGAATATCTTTAGCCACTAGTAAAACCAAGGAAAACTTCAAGCAGTGAGGAATGAGTGACGAAGGCTGGTGAGAGAATGAGCAGGCAATGATGCAAGAGCTTGTGAGTCATGCGAGGGCAGAGTTCAGAGGTCGGAGAGTGGATGAGAGATTAATGAGCATCACCTGAGGTTGGAGGGTGTGATGGGAATGTAAGAGCAGTTTGTATTGTCAGCATCCTAGAAATCAAACTTGAGCCAAAATTGGAAACTTAATTGTGGAATGGAGAAATGGTTTGTTCTGTGATTTAACATTGATCAGCCAGTCGGATCATGGAAGAAGGAGAATTAGTTTTTATATGGTTTGATGTTTTGTTGACCATCATGTGTTTGATTCTGACACTGAGTGACAGAAGGGAAAATAAGGCACCCTTTCACACGGTTGACGTCTTGGGCCTTTGAAACGACTGCATCTGTTAATTTTAAGTTGTCATAGGGGAGAGATGGGCATAGATTTTATAAAAGAATAGAAAGGCTCTTGCTACTAGGATAAATGCAGCAAAACCATGACACAAATGCTGTGAGATTATGGGGCTTAGAAAATACATGCAAATGTACAGGATAAATACATGCAAATGTACAGGATAAATTACTTAATGTTAAATTTATTCAATGTTAATATGGTATTAATATTGAATCCAAAGCACTAGTACAAACAATGCATTTTTATAGTTTGGATAAGGTCTGAAAAATAGAAGCATAAATGATATTGCTATTTCCTTGATCATTGTGATTTTGGAAACTGTACTTTGTTGATGCCAATTAATTGACAATAATATTATCTCCATAATTTATGTCAAGGGTTGTTTTAATTAGATTGCTAACTCGTGCATTGATAGCAGAGGTTGCTAGGGAAACTTGGTGGTTTCAGATATAATTTTCAGAGTGTGTGAGCAAAGAGGAGACAATTACTAGTTGTACAGTGAACATAGAATGGAAGTAGATGAGTAAAATTACAATTCCAGTTCTAATAACTTGGCAGGTACTCCTTGTGAGGATTACCAAAGAAGTGTCTGGAAGGACATAGGTACAGTTTCTGAATGCCATCAACAAAGCGAGCAAAACAATGGTTTACAATGGTGCTTCTATTGTCACATGTGCAAGGTGCAAACGCACAGTGTATATTATTTTCTTACAAATAGTCTGCTAGAGTATTGTCATGTCTAAGCACAAATTATACAGAAATAGTCTACTGAGGCCGCGTGCAAGAGGCGCCATGTTTAGGCGCAATTTCTAAAGTCTAGTCCACTCTCTAGTTGTTATAAGTGGTGCACATTCCAGGCAAGCCCAGGCTGTTGCGAGGCTCCAGACATCGCCTTCCTTAAAAATGAGGATTGACCAGTGAACCGTCGTCCCTCTTCAAGCCTGTTCACCTTTGTTCCCATGGATGCCTTCCATAGTCCGTGGTAGGTCAGACCCCAGTCCTTCTCCCACCGGCTTTGCTCCTCATCTACCGCATCTGTTGTCATCACTGGCTCCATACTCCCAGTCTTTGATCTCCGGGAGATGAGCAGGGATCGGCTTGACGGCTACCCTCTGCATGCCACGGTCCTCCGGGTCTTGTGTTTGGCTGTGGGGAACCGGTTCGGTGGTTGTAGGCTGAAGGCTGCTGCCTTCGGGGAGCTTACCAGTGGGAAAACATACCTCCGTTCCCATTGTGTAGGAAGGAACTGCAGATGCTGGTTTATACCAAAGATAGACACAAAAAGCTGGAGTAACTCAGCGGTACAGGGAGCATCTCCGGAGAGAAGGAATGGGTGACATTTTGACCCGAAACATCACCCTTCTCTCCAGAGATGCTGTGCTGCTGAGTTACTCCAGTTTTTTGTGTCTATCCTCTGTTCCCATTGCTTGCTTCTGTGGGCTAACAAAAGTAAACAAGGTCTTCTCTCATTGAGTCTCAGCCCTGTCCATCACAGGCACAGGCATCCCCACCATCGAAAGCGATCTATCGAGACACTGCCTCAAGAAAGCAGCATCTATCATCAAGTGTTCCTTCCATCTGAACTGTCCTTTTCTCATTGTTACGTTTGGTAGGGAGGTAAAGAAAGTAACAACTACTTTCCTGCACCCATCGGGTCCTTGAAATGACCTGCACAACTCTAGCCCTACCTCCGCAGTGGAACATTATGAACCGCCTCATGGACTTATTTTCCATTTGTGATTTGCACTAATACCTTCCTTGTTTACAGTCATTTTCTTTTCATTGCCTTGTAGAATTTATATATAATTTATGTTTTGTGTGTTTGTGACTGAGTATCACAACACAACAAGATTTTCTTTGTACTTGTATCTCACTGTACTTGTGCATATGACAATAAACTCAATTAATTTGACTAGGCTTGAGTACAGAATTTGAATGCCCTCTGACTACCCCAGTAACATCAATAGTCTGGAATAGTCTACTGAGGCTAGGAATCTGCAACCCTAATCTCTCTGGGCATAGGAGCCAAAGTATGCATGTGAGGTTGAAAGTTAAGGCTTTGGAGATCAGCTATTTCAGTGAGGCCAGTTTGAGTTTTGACCCTTTAAATACAAAAGTTTCAGGGTAAACAATGTTAGCTAGTAAAGCTGACTTTCCAAAACTAACAGAGAATTGCAAATTTTCATATAGTGAGGTTGAAAATCTTATTGCAGATGTATGGCACCATTTGGGGAAAACAAGCTACTGAAGAAGTAAAAATCTCTCCAAAAAGGGTCATGCTTCCTAATAGATGTCAAGACATACAGAAATATATGTCGAATTGTTCTGCAGCTTAACCTGATATTCAGCATATTGTGTTAAAGTTGTGTGAATGAACTTTTAACCCTTGACTAATTCCTGCACTTTTTAGACAGGATACTGACCTGCCAGCCAAGATGAGATCTGCTCTATCAGAAAAGTCTGTGGATTAAACTCTGTAGGTGCGGCCTTGCTTTTTTCACTTTAGTGCATTTCTCACTTTAATTTATCTTGTAAACACTGGTATTGTCATGCAAATTATTCATCAGCCATGAGTAACAGAGATTTCCTCTTGATAAAGAATGACAGACGTCCTTTTGGAAATATCCTCAATTCCATTCCATTGTTGTGAAGTTGAAATTAGTTTCTCACCTTCAATATAATTCAGTCTTCTTGCATTTGCATTTGCCTTTCACTTGAAAAAAAATGACAAATGCTTTTGCTATAAGGGACTACAGTGTGCTGTTATTCCTCCGAGAGCTCCAGCAATAGAATGATCTCAAGGAATCCCATGCTACCTCAGCTGCCATCTATCATTTTTCTCGGCTTCATTATACCCGTAAAGATATTCCTTATCTCAGCACCAGCGAGCCCAGCTATAATTCTCTCTTGCACAACATAATTGTATCAACACAAGAATACAATGCTTGAGACAGCAGAATTTGTTTAAGTTTTAGAATGCAATTACTGATACAATATCAGTCTAATGATACAATTTGTATTTATTTGGCTTTATTGAGCAATTATTTTAAAGCACCCCTGCTCAAATTTAACAAGCTCAGCACCAAAGGTATTCATTTGATTAGAAACTTGAAATCCTGTACATCTGTGCTTCGAGAATAAACTAGCTCATGTAATGAAGGGCATTAGAGATAAGGTCTGCTGCGGAACAGTGCTGCAGAATTCCTGCACTTACCCTAATATTATGGCAGAAGAACAAAATAACATTTTACAACAATTCTCCAGAGTTGGAACATGCAAGAAATTGTTTTTGCTTACCTGATCCTAATGATCTGATCTGCATAAACTAATGAGGCTCTCATCTGCTTTAAATAGGAATTCAAAACTAAAATACATCAGATACACAGAATCTGAAATAAAATCTGATTTGCAGTATCTCTAGAAGCAGAAAAAGAGTTAGCATTTCAGCTAAATAACCTTTCATCAGTCACCCTGCATGAAAAGTACGAAACATTTCCAGAATTTTCAATCTTATTTTTACTTTAATCAGAGTCAAGTTCATAAAGGTGAAGATTGGAAATAGCAAGAAAAGTGTTGAGTTTTGAGCATGGGGACTGTGATGTATATGCAAATGTGCCTGTACCTCGTGACTGAGGTCAGGTGACCTTCTTGAAGTTTCCGTTGGTTGTCCAGATTAAATCTTACTTACAAGATGGCGGACGTGTATTCATTGTGCTAGTCACAACAGGGCCTTACAGAGAACATTACATGGTGTTAAAGTTTTAAAAAAAAGAAAGAAAAGAATGGCAGGACTCAAGCCTCCGGGGCCACTCTCCATGCAAGGAAACTTGGCCAAGAATTATAAGGACTGGATAAGGGCATTCCAGCTGTACAAGACAGCAACAGAACTGACAGGTAAGCCTGAAAAGATTTGGTGTGCAACATTTCTCCACGTGGCTGGACCAGCAGCTCAGGAGCTTTATGAGACCTTTCGGTTCACTCTTGAGGAAAGTGACAAAATACAACTGCTGAAGAATAAGTTTCGGACATACTGTGAACCAAAAAAAGAACTTAACTGTCACAAGATACTTATTTAATAAACGTAATTAGCGGTGAGGGGAGACCTTCTCCAGCTACCTGACTGCAGTGAAGGCTTTAGCTAATGATTGCGAGTTTGGCATTATCCATGACTCGTTGCTGCGAGACAGAATTGTCTGCGGCATCACCAGCCAGCCGCTCCGGGAGAAACTTCTACAATGCGATGATTTAACACTGGAAAAATGCAGTGACATGTGTATAATCGCAGAAGCATCAGCCGAGCATGTGAAGCAGATTGCCCCAACCGCCATCGACACCGAAGAGACAGTTGATTACGTGAAACGGGACAGCGCCAGTCGGCCATGGGGCCGAGGCAGGGATTCGCGACTCAGACAGCCACAGACAGAAATCCGTGATTATGGTAAAGATACCGTCTGCCAGTCGTGCAACCGTGGCCATAAAGGCAACTACTGCCCCGCTCAGTGCGGAGAGATTGGACATCTTTCCAGATCCCCCGACTGCCTGGTAAATAGAGCGCCCAACAGCCGCCCACGTCCCCGACAACATGACCGGCTAATCAGACAAAAGGCCGGGGACTGCAGCCGTGACGTCCGCAACATCGATTTCCAGATGAACGCTTCACCGCTGCTTGAGCCAGTGGACGACGACGTTGATGTATTCTACATTGAAGCCGTGATTGACGCCGCTATTGAGTCGACGCGTGAATGGGGACAGATGTGCAGCATCAACAATGTGAACATTGAGTTCAAACTTGACACTGGCGCTCAAGTCGACATCCTGCCAGAGCACTTGTTCAGAAAGACTGGTCTTGCCTTACTGAACACGAACGTGACACTGAGGTCATACTCTGGACATACAATGAAGCCTGTGGGGCAGGCAAAGGGGAACGTCAAAGTAGGTAAGAAAGAATATAGGGTTGTCTTTCAAATAGTGGAGGGGAATGTGAAACCCATATTTGGGAAACTAACGTGTGAAAAGTTAGGGCTTCTTGTGCGAAAGGAGGCGGTTGATGGCGTGAGTGCGAGGCCATCATACACTGCGAGGATCATTGAGGAAAACCGTGAGATTTTCCAAGGGCTGGGAAGGCTAAAAAGACATGAGTACACCATAGCGCTGCAAGGGAACGTGCAACCTAAGCAAAACTCACCCCGCACTATCCCCTATAAGATCAGGGATAAGGTCAAAGCTGAATTAGAGCACATGGAAAGCTTGGGAGTCATAAAGCCCATGAGCGAACCGACAGATTGGGTGAATTCAATGACTGTTGTTAACAAGCCTAATGGCGAAGTCCGCATGTGCCTTGACCCACGTGACCTCAATGCGGCCATTCGTAGGGAGCATTTCCCGATACCGACGTTCAAGAACATTGCAGCCCGAATGCCGAAGGCAGAATGGTTCTCGAAATTTGAGGCTACAAGTGGGTACTGGCAGTTCCCACTGAGCGATGACAGCTCGCGTCTGACCATATTTAATACTCCCTTTGGGAGATACCGATACCTCGTGCTTCCATTTGGAATCTCATCCGCAAGTGAGATTTGGCAGCGGGCGATGCAGGAAGAGTTCGGCGATTTGGGGTGGAGATAGTCGTTGACAACATTCTCGTTTGGGGTGTGAATGCAGCACAACATGACGCAAGGGTGAAAGCCCTACTCGAACGGGTGAAAGAATCAGGCCTAAAGCTCAATCCCAGAAAGACGGTAATGCGCTCAAACGAGATTGAATATGTGGGACACGTCATCTCGCAAGCAGGCATGTCACCAAGCCCATCTTGTGTCAGCAGCATGCTACAAATGCCATACCCAACAAACAAGGCTGAAGTGCAAACGTTCTTGGGGATGGTGACATACATGGCCAAGTTTATTCCAAACCTTTTGGAGATCATCGCCCCACTTAGACAGCTAACAGAAAAGGGAGTAGCGTGGCATTTTGAGCAGAAGCACAGACAGGCAGTAGACCAGCTGAAGTCTCTACTCACATCGTCACCCGTACTGTATGATGTGAGCGCGCCCATTTCAATTGCCACAGATGCTTCCAACAGCGGATTTGAAGCGGTCCTAATGCAAGACAAGAGACCTGTTGCCTACGCTTCACGATGGGTGAACGCGGCTGAGCGCAACTATGCGACTATAGAGAAGGAGTTGTGCTCCATATTGTACGCATGCAGAAAGTTTCATGACTTCATTGTCGGTCAGCGCACAGTAATCTTTACTGACCACAAACCGTTAGTAGGCTTGCTTGCCAAGCCGCTACACAAGCTAAGCCCCAGACTCCAGCGCATGTGAATGCACCTGCTACGGTACAACCTGGAAATACGGTGGAAGCCGGGACGTGAAATGTTTGTCCCCGACGCCCTGAGCCGGCTGCCCAGTGCAAACACGCCTGCGGAAGAGCACACTGCATTGCCGAACGTGATACATGCTGTTGAAGCCATCCTACACATGTCAGACGAGCGCCTTGCACAGTTCAAAGCTGAAGCAAAGAAAGATCAGATGCTAACATTGTTGTGCGAGTATATAAGAAAGGGTTGGCCTAGTAACAGGCGTGATCTGCCCTCGGACTTGACTCCGTTTCATACATACCCTGACGAGCTGGGAAAACCAAATTGTAGTCCCCCAAAGCATGGGAAGGCAGATGCTGAACGCGTTACATGAATCGCATCTGGGAGTAGTGAAACTTAAACAACGAACCCGCAATTTATTTATGTGGCCTGGAATGAATGCACAGATTGAGGACACAGTGGGAAATTGCTCGATATGCCAGGCGACCAGGAAAGCACAAGCAAGCGTGCCGCTCCAACCACACTTCATCCCCAGCAGACCTTGGTCTAAGGTCGGAGCAGATATCTTCCATCTGGATGGAGTTGACCATTTGCTTGTAGTGGACTATTACTCCAAGTACCCAGAAATAGCGCAACTGACGGACATGATGTCACATTCGGTGATACGTGAGATGACGGGCATGTTTGCCTGGAATGGCATTCCTGACTTGATGACAGACAACGCGAGACAATCTGACTGTGCTGAGTTTCGTAGGTTCCAGGATGACTGGGAATTTGCCCATGTCACCTCAAGTCCCATATATCCACAGAACAATGGGCAGATAGAGCGCTGTGTGCAAACTATAAAAGGTATCATGAGGAAAGCCAAGCGCAGTGGCCGTGACCCAATGTACGCCATCCTCGAATACCGCAACACCCCCCTTGACGGGACAGGCAGCTATGCCCCCTCACAGTTACTGAACAGTAGACTGTTAAGAAGCAAATTGCCATTGCCTCTATCGCTCTTACTGCCGCATCGTGTCCCGCCCATGGGACCACAACTGGCCGTCCGGCAAGAAAAACAGGCAGCATACTTCAATGAGAATGCAAACGCCAAGCCGCTGCTATGCCTGGAACAACAACAGCAGGTGTGGTTTCATGCCAAACCAACTGAGTGGCAACGTGGCTGGATTGCAAGAGAATACCTGTCCCCTCGGAGCTACTGAGTTCCGCAGAAACAGGAAGGACATACTACCTGTGCACGAAGAAGCTGAGCCATGCCCTGGCAACACGCAGCAGACAAGTGCGAACACTCTCCCACAAGGAGGAATCCCTTTCCCAGAAGGAGCTAGTCTCCCAGACTCAAGAGAACTATCACAGGCCGCATCACCAGGTTCTGTGGTGGGGGAACCGGCTCTAAGTGTGCCAAGCCATACTCACACACAACAGAAATACAACACAGAACGAGGTGGAAATACGACTTGCACGAGAAGTGGGCGATGGTCGAAACTCGACTTGTTATGTAAAATTGATGGACAATTGTTTTATAGTTCTGTAATATGAAGAGCACTGTGTTATTTGTGGTAATTTATCCACAGTAAATTGAGTAAAGGTTCCAGTTATTATTTTGAATCCAGTGGTGGAGGGGGAGATGTGATGTAATTAAAGTGAAGGGGAGATGTGATGTATATGCAAATGTGCCTGTACCTCGTGACTGAGGTCAGGTGAACTTCTAGAAGTTTCCGTTGGTTGTCCAGACTAAATCTTACTTACAAGATGGCGGACGTGTATTCATTGTGCTAGTCACAACAGGGCCTTACAGAGAACATTACAGGGACTTTGCTCATTTTTAATTGCTGATCTGTCCTGTTTCGCTGGGCAGATATGGTTCAAAAATGCCTCAATATTTCTAATGCACAAATTTTCCATGAAGTTTAGGTAATTCATATTGACCAAGTCTAAGTTGTAGTTCAGCAACGCAATGAACAGACTTGCACACTGAACTAATTGGAAGGATGTAACTTTCACTTTGTGCTCCATACATTTTCATTAATTTACAATTTTCTGCACTGTGATAATAAGTTTACATTTTAATATTTTGTCTTTGTAATGGGCTTTTATTTATTTGCTTCTTACTCTGCTTCATGAATCTATAACTTTGTAAGACTCGAAGTATAGTTGCCGGTGAAGAGAGAAATGGTAACAACTGGACAGGTACATTAATGAGTAAGGCATAAAGGGATATAAATTAATGAAGGGATTAGTATAGACTAGACCAAGTGCAGACGCATTGGGTCTGCTCCCCCAACGCAAGATTCCACCACTCACCGATTCCCCCAACACAAGCCGTTCCCACAACGCAATATTGCAACACTCACGCATAACCCCCAACTGCGCAGGCGCGGCTCATTTCTCCTCATCCCCCAGCATCCCCTACTCCTCCTCTTCACCCTCCCTCTTCAATCCCTAGAGAGGGAGGGGGATAGGGAGAGAGGGGTGGTAGAGAGGGAGGGTGGTAGAGAGGGAGGGTGGTAGAGAGGGAGGGTGGTAGAGAGGGAGGGTGGTAGAGAGGGGGGTAGGGAGGGAGGCGGGGGGCTAGAGAGGGGGGGGGCATAGAGGGAGGGGATAGAAAGGGAGGGGGAGGGGGATGGGGTAGAGAGGGAAAGGGAAGTGGGTATAGAGGGGGAGGGGGTAGAGGGAGAGGGAGGGAGGGGAGTAGAGAGGGAGGGTAGAGAGAGGGGAGGGGGTAGAGAGGGAGAGGGGCAGAGAGGGAGGGGGTAGAGAGAGAGGAGGGTAGAGAGGGTGGGAGTGAGGGTAGATAGGGATGGGGCATCACCCTCCTCCACTCCCCACCCCATCCCCATCTTCCTCTACCACCCCACTCCCCACCCCATCTCCCTCCTCCTAATTTCCCTCATCCTCTTCCCATTCCCTGCCCCAGGACCTACCCAGGTCGTGGAGCAGCGCCAAGGCCTGGAACTCGACTTGGTTCTTGTACTTGGCCCTAGCTGTGGACTCTAGCCGTCGGCTCGGCTATCGTCTGGGCTCCAGTGTGCCCGTCCCTGACCACGGATACAAGCTCGTCCTTGGTACCAGCGGCGGCTTCTTTTTCGGCCCCGATCATGGCCCCATTCCAAGCCCTGGGCTCAGCTCTCTCTCCAGCTCCAGCACCACCCTCCCCGTCGGGCATCGGGCGCCGGTAGCGGCCGCCACGCGAGTGCACTGGTGTGCCCCTCCCTCCCGGAGTGTCCCGTACTGCCTTGCGAGTACATTGTGATGTCACTCTGGTTTTTTTCCGAAATGGGTGAGTTTTCTGGCTTTTTAAAAAACTTTAAATGATTAAAAAGTCCGGAAATAAAGGTGGGAATGCGACGGGAAGATGTTTATCGCCTCGACGGGAAATATGTGAGCAGAATGTGTGAAAATGGGAAGGCTGTGGCCTAGCGTTTTGAAGAAAATAGGAAAAAATAACCAGATTGACACAGACACACAGCCACAAACAAGACAAATAGTTTTAGTATTATATAGATAATGGCTGGTATATTGTGATGAACTGAATGGCCTGTTTCTATGACCCTGTGACAGCAAGATAATGAATGCGCCCTTTAAAATTTTTGGAAACCCATCTGAATAAACCTAAAGTATTGGGGGGTCTAGCACTACCTAATTTTATGTATTATTGTTGGTCAGTAAATATTAAAAACATGATTCAACTGATGGATAACTCCGCCCAGCAAGTAGACTGGATTGTAATGGAGAAAGAGGATTGCTCCTCTAGAAACATTGGAGCGATCCTCCTCTCTCCAATGAAACTGAATAACATAAACTATAATAAGAACCCAATTATTCATAGTACAATCCGTATTTGGAAACAAATAAAACAAAATTTAAAATTAAGAAACTTATCACTTTTATTACCTATAGTCAATAACCCTTCGTTTAGTCCTTCTATTATAGATAAAGCTTATACACAATGGGATAGACTAGGAATTAAAACGCTTGGTGACTTGTATGAAACTGGAAAATTACTTTCATTTCAACAATTACAAATAAAATATAAACTCGGAAATAATCAATATTTTAAATACTTTCAAATATGCGACTATTTGAAAAAATATACAAAAGATCATTATAATAATCCAGTAGATGTATTGGACGAGGCAATGCAGATAAAAGCGGAATCAGCAAACTTAATATCATATTTGTATAATATTATTTTAAATGTACAAATACCACCTACGGAGGGTATCAGAAGAGACTGGGAACAAGAGTTAGCTATTAAAATTTCAAAGGAAAGTTGGAATGAATACTTATTAAACGTGCATAAATGCTCGATTAATGTAAGACACACTTTAATACAATTTAAAATTTTACATAGATTATATTATTCGAAAACTAAAATTCATAAAATTTTCCCAAACGTATCATCTATTTGTGATAAATGTCAATCCCAAGAAGCAACTATAGCGCACTCATTTGTCTTCTGTACAAAAATTCAAAAATTTTGGAATGAAATTTTTGAAATCTTTACAAAGTTATTTAAAACAAGACTGATACCCAAAGCAGAATGGATTATCTTCGGAATAACGGAAGATGATCCAGAACTAAATGTGTTTCAAAAGAAATTAATGGACTATGGGTTAATAACTGGAAAAAAGCTAATTCTAAAATTTTGGAAGAAGGCTCCAATACCAACTATAAATATGTGGATTTCAAATATGTTTGAAACATTACACCTAGAAGAGATAAGACTCCTCCTAGCAGGTAAACCAGATCACTTCCACCTGACGTGGTCTGCATTTATAGAATTATTACAAACATAGGGTGCAAAAGTACTTTAAAAAAATAAAAGATTGAGGTCAGGTAAGGGGGGATGATAGTTGAAGAGTTGGTATGTCCTATTTACGTGATGCTCAAAAAAAAAAACATTTGTTTCTCTTTTTTTCTCTTTCTCTTTTCTTTTCTTAGGGCCTATTTCTTAACTCTTTTTCTTTTTGTTTTTAATTTCGCTCTTATAGGGTCTTCGTCCTTTTTTGTTGTTACATTTTCTACACTTTTCTACACTTGCACTTTTTCCTTCACTTTCTTCTTTCTTTCAATCTTTTCTTTTTCTAGTGTAAAAAAATAAATAAAGGGAGTACATTAATTGTAAGAAGATATAAATGACGAGTATTAATGTATGTGGTTGTAATGTAATGTACTTCTAATAAATAAAAATTAAATAAAAAAAAAAAAAAGTGTATTTGCATTATGTATGATAATGCAAATACACTTCAATTTGTAAGGCAATGACACATAATTAAACCATTAACATTTCAAATGGCCACATTGGTACTATTTGATACGGCCATTAAAAAAGCTGTAGGTTATATGTTACAAAGATTTATTTTGACTGTTCCAAAGCTGGCAGCCAGGACAGGACCATGGTAGTTGTTGGGCAGGTCCATTCTTGACTCCAATACTAACTAGGCATTCCTTATCAAAATCATTCCGATTATTTTGGTGTTTCTTTGGCTGGTGAATTAATGACAGGAAATAAAGGTAAAATACACATTCTACTGGCCCGTCATAGAATCATGCAGCACAGAATCAAACTCTTCAAACCACCAAGTGTCCATCAATCAGCAAGCAGCAATTTTCATCATTTTCTCAAATCCTATTAAATAATCCCCACATTCATATCAACTCCCCCCAGATTCTATCAATCATCTACAAACTAGAGACAATTTGCAGTTGCCAATGATTCTACCAACACAGTCACCTAACAGGATGAAAATAACTATTCCTTGATGCCAAGATACAGAAGAAGAAATAAAGGAGAGAGAAAAACCTGGTTGCATTCAAGTCAGTAAATCCATAGGTGTAGAATGCCCCCTTTCTGAACTTTATAATAGAATCGTCATTAATTTAAGGTAGTTTTCTCAATTTAGTCAGTAAATAATTACAATTGAGCAACAGGAACAAGCTGCCTTTGTGCTGCAAACAAGTCAGTAATTTGACTCCTTATCTTGTGCAAGTCAAAAGTTGATACTGATTTGTTAATCTCATGTGGCACTGTTAGTCTTGGTCAGTAGCATGACTATGGTAATAAACAGCACATGAGCAACTTGCACAGAGTCACTGGAAAATTTGAGTAGAAAAATAAAATGAGAATCATATAAAAGATTTAAAAAGTCAACATTGAACCACATTTGTGTGATGAACTATCAAAGTGACTATACTTTGGATTTTGTGTATATTTTCTAGTGGCCGTTATACAACAATGGATAATGTAACTAATGAGGGTTGACAAGAAGATTGAAATGATAAAAAGATAGGATTGATTACTGGGAAATAGATGAGAAACAGAAAATAAATGAGAATTCATGTGCTTAAAGCATTTTGGATTCTAAAAGAATTGCATAATGTAAAAATAATTCTGTTCTAGCATTTTGCTTGGAACAATAGAATTAGGGTACTTTCGGCATTGGCAGGGAGATGCACAAAAGTGATTTATGGAAAGAATATTTCTGTTAGCCATTGGTCCTGCCATGTAACAAGTTCTACTGGAAATAGACTTGATTCTTTCAAATGTAGAGGTTGAACTCTTGCACAAAAAAATATGTTATAATGCAATATATAAGTAAGTTGAGATCATGTCATGTAAATTATAACATGCTTGGAAGGAGCAAGTGACCTTGGATCTTGAGTGCTCAAAACTCTCCATGCTCAACTTTTGAGTCTATTCAAAACCTATTCTGATTTATGAGAATAGGTTAAATCCTTTATCAGACGACTGTTTGTCAGACTTGACTTTGCTTAGATGCTGGCTCCTGAAATGCTTCCTGGCTTCTGTGGATGAAGGATTTTTCTCTTCCTCTCTCACTTATTGACCAATGTTTCAATAGCCTTACTGGACTATTGTGATACCTGTCTTGTTCCTATTGCATCATCAAAGCTTCAGAGAGCTTCAGGGACTGAAGGGAGCTTCAAGCTGGCTTTTAGCGTCACTTGACTAGATTTTATGAAATTGGTCAAATGCCATTAGTAATAATGGCATTGCAGAAATCATGTTAATAAATCACAATACAAATGATGTTTGTTACATTTATGCGGTCAGGATCTCAATGTACATTTTCCAGTGACACCCATTTTAGCTTCCTTTATCTGTCAAAGATTATTAGAGAGCGCCACAATGCTAAATAGGGTTAAGAGGGCAAAGTACGAACATTATTGTAAGATAGGCAATGCTATCGGAAAGAAGTGTCCTTGGCTCACACTTGTGAATGTTGAATTTAGAAATGAGATCAGAATTAATTTCTTCACACCTAGAGCAATTTACTCTTGAAATAGACGCATATCATATTGTGGGGACAGGATACAATTGGCAATCTTTCTTTCCAAAACTTTCTTACTCCAGTACTTTTTGTTACTTTCCAGACAGTTGGACTAAGATAGTTTAATTGCTGATATTTTTTCTTATTTCTCATATAAACAGTAGTTGAGAAACTTAAGAATTACCAGCAAGTTGGTATTGATCCAAAGCTTTATCTATAAATTTGCTTGTTGTGTAAGATTAACTTGAAATTTTGATTCTACTTTATTTACACACACAAACATCCAGCAAATTAACTTGTATTGTTGTCACATAAGCAGATCAGAAGAAGAAAATGGGCTTCAGTTAATTTAAGGTTACAGTTCCGAAAAAACTATTTCCAATCTTAAGTTCTTCAAATGGAGCCCACAGGAAGCGAAAGAATGGAATAAGAAGGTCACTGTGAAGACTGTCACATGCAACCCTTCTTTAATGGAGAAGAGGAGAGAAGGAACATAATAGAATGGTTTGTTTTCACGGAGAAAAGTGATAGGACATTCTATGACTAGTGTTGCCTTGGTTGGCTGGTATCCAGCTTGCAGAAATTGTGTTCAGTGTAGACAGATGTTTGAAGGCAAATAATACTGTACCAAACGTGTAATTATGTTTGCTAACTATGATTAAGGCTGCATCTCATATAGGGGGTGATAAAGCAATCTTTCAAAATGCAAATATTCATCTTGGAAAACACCTTTCCTTCCAGCCAGTAACTTTTACATTTCTGCATGAACACAAATCCCCAGAGATTGCTTGTGTTTCTGGAGCAAGGTGTCTGATCAACTTGTTGGTTTATGCTATTCAGTTACTAAAACTCAATCCTCTTGTTTAGGCAAGGCAATGCTGGAAGTTCATGTGTTTTCCATACTCACTCTGCATGCCCAAATAGCTTACAGCAAAACCTGGCCGACTGAGGATTTTGTTGAGAGGTAATGTTATTGCAGTGAGAATAATATTGCAGTGGACTGGGAGATGCAAGGGTTATGGGAATATTATGCTGTTGTACCATTTAGATGAGAGTGTTAGGCACCAATCTTCCGTGTACTTGTACCTGCATAATTTAACAACTTTGCACTTGCATAATTTAAAACCAGCAAAGAACTCTTCTCAACAGCTTCTCATTTTGAACTCAAGGGCTTGAATTCACTCGCACTTGAAAACAGATTGAGGAATTGCAATTGCAGGCAACCCACATCCACTGATGCAATGTTGGCAATATGCCAGCTTAGTGTTTAGCAATATGCCAGCTCATGACCAGTCACTATGAATCTTTATTTTGTTTCCATTTCCAGCACCCGCAGTTTTTTGTTCCACCTACTAACCTTTCATCAGCTGGATCGGGGATCCAATAATGTGAATGGCCCCTTCCAGCTAAAGTTACCCTGCAACTCTTGAAGAAGAGATCAGTATTCCTGAAGCAGATGCTGGCAGCTGTTGTGCAAAACAGTAACAATGGAAATGCACTCACTTAATATTACACACAAAATCACCTGTTCAGTTGCTGACCTTGCAAGGGAATCTGGAGGAGTAATGGAGGAGTACAAGGCCTTCTACGCCCGCACCTCCAGACTTAGAAACAGCTTAATCCCCAGAGCTATAGCTGCTCTGAACCAGCCCTGCTGAGTGCCCGCCCCCCCCCCCCCCCCCCCATGAACTGTCTCCCTCGGATGGTCATGTCGCACATTGACCCGGCACAGACCTATTTGCACTTTATACTGTTGTACTGGTTTTTTTTTAATCTTGTCTCTCTGGGTGTCTAAATTTTAGTTGATTAAGTTATTACATCGGATGGAAGCTGCATACCAAATCTCGTTGTACCTCTGTGCAATGACAATAAAATATATTATTATTATTATTAGCATTAAGTAATGTGAGATCCTGGGGTGGAGGATGTTCGGGACAATAGACTTGAGTGGTGCCAGCTCAGGAGATGGCAAGTATACACATAAGGTTTCATTGCCAGGAATTCAGATTTCAAATTAGTGTCAGTAGGGTAAGAAGGTTAAATAGATCGGGACAATCTAATACTTTCTGTATGGGAAGTCTATAAATAAAGGCACAATATTGGGCATACTGAAGATTCTACCATCAGTTTGGGATAGGGCTTTGTGAGGTACTGGGAATATACATCTCCTGTATGGAAGAGTTGGCCACTTCCATCTCCATGCTTGTGCACTGTACCATTTGACAATTTTTGACATCCATTCCAAGGGAGTGCACGAGAATGCACCTGGCAATACAGAGTCAGCAGAAAGTCTTTCAATATTTGTGGCAACAGCTGGAAATAATCCACTCGTAACTCCATGGTAAATATCACAAGAGTGGGAATACTTATCAAGATTAATAAAGAGTGTTGACATGTACATCAAACACAAAAGGACAGAACTGGTGGCAAATCATCTTTACACGCTCGCCTGCATACTTCCAGTGGATATTCACAATGTACGCACTTGTGCCAAGGATACCATATTTAGAGCTCCAAAGTTGCAATTGGCAATGCCAATTTGTTGTCATTAATGTTTGAAGGTGGTAAAAAGAGCTGCCTTTTTAGCACAAAGACATAAATATTTATTCTGGCACGGAACATTTCTTAAGTTAGTTTTGAACCACTGAAGATGTCCTCATATCCATACAAAAATGTAAAATAGCACACCCCGTTTCTGATAAATCCCACTTCTGGTTTGTATTTTGTGGTGAGTGATCATTTAAAGTTCATCACTAGAGCCAGGATTTTGCCATAAATGCCATATGCCTTTCCATTGATATCTTGTGTATTACAACTACCTTTGAGAACTTTAGCTATGTTTTGTATTTCTTCAAGATCTTTGTTAGCTAAAATCACTCTCACATTTTCCATGTATGTCTTTACCTACATTACCAAGAACTTTACGAATATTGTCAGTTACTTTGTTGAAAACCAACAAGTTATTCACTAATGTTTTGCCACGTTTCTCAAGGGAAGTGATAGCTTGTGGGAAGTTTGCAAAATTGCCTTTTTTGATGATTTCACCAGGATAACGCCTTTTTCACAATCGAGTGCCTAAATCAGACTTTTTTTGCCGCTTTACTAAAAGGTCGTGCTACTTTCTCTTGTTGTACCGTGATTACAATGACGCTTTCTATGTTAACATGTTAATATTAATGTTATTATTAATGTGTTATCATAGTATAACTTACAAGAAAACTTCCACCACCGGTGCAAAACCAGGGCGCCACCGAAGGTCGTTCATTCGTTCGTGCCGCTGCCCGCTGGTTCACTTTTCTCCAAGATCTATTTAAGAAAGAACTGCAGATGCTGGAAAAATTGAAGGTAGACGAAAAATTCTGGAGAAACTCAGTGGGTGAGACAGCATATATGGAGAGAAGGAATAGGCGACGTTTCGGGTTGAGACCCTTCTTCAGACTGATGTGGGGGGGGGGCAGAAAAAAAATGGAAGAAGCGACGACAGTAGGACTAGAAGGAGAGCTGGGAAGGAGGAGGAGGGAGAAGACAAGGGCTATGTAAAATTAGAGAAGTTAATGTTGATACCGCTGGGATGTAGACTACCCAAGCAAAATACCCAAGCTTGTATCCTCACTACATTTACTGCTGGCTCCAGTCGCAAATCTGAGTTTTCGAGTGATCTGTGCAAGGCATTCATTGATGCTGGAATTCCACTGTGGAAATTGGAAAACAAATCTCTCAGAGGTTTTTTGGAGAAATAGACAAAGGGACATATACCAAGCAAGTCATCATTACGGAAAAATTATGTTGACAGCAACTTCAATATTGTTGTGCAGAAAATTAGAGATGAAGTTGCATGCAACAAAATATGGATCTCAATAGGCGAGACAACCGATGCTGTGGGGAGATATGTTGCCAATGTGGTCATCGGTACACTGGAGGCAGGTCAACCATCAAAGGAGTATTTGTTGACATCAGAAGTATTGGACAAGTCAAGCAGCTCAACTATTGCTCAGTTGTTTACATCTTCACTTGCTGTACTATGGCCAGAAGGTATAAAACACAAGAATATTCTTCTGTTGGTGACTTAAAGTTTTACTCCAATAAAATGTTGCTTTATCTTAGCTCAAGGACTTCATAGAATTGCCAAGCACATACGTAGCTTGATTCCAAATGTCAATCGCCTAGTTTCCAATGTCAAGAAAATCCTCAGACTACCGTCACGTGTGCAGTTGTTCAAGGAAATGGCACCCGAGATTCCGCTACCTCCTCAGCCCGTTTTGACTAGGTGGGGTACATGAATCTCTGCTGTACTATGCTGCAAATTTTGAAATGATAAAAGAAATCGTCAACTGTTTTGAAGAAGAAGAATCTGCTGCAGTCAGGATCCGGAAGTGGCGGCGCTGCTGCACAGCTGCGGCTCGCCTGCAGTCCGTCTGTTTTTACTTTTTTTGTTGTTTTCTTTTGTCCTGTTTTAGTTAAATTTTAGTTTATTGGGTTGTGTACTTGTGGGTTGGGGTGGGGTGGGGGGGGTGAAACATGATTTTTGTCTCTTCCTTCGGGGGAATGCGACTTTTTCTTGTCGTATCCCCCTTCTCTGCCTCCGTCTGCGCTGAGGCTAAAATGGCGGAGCTGCCGGCCTCCAATTCCAACTGCGACCGACCGACCTCGAGGCTCCGGAGGCAGAGCCAGGACTTACCAGCGCGGGGCTGGCCGGCTTCGGGGCTGCGGTGGCGTTCCGGCGGTGGCGACCGAGGACGCTGGTGGCGACCTGAGTCCGGAGGCTCGGCCGCGGGCCCGGTGGATGACATCGTCGGGAGCTCGCAGGTCACAGGCAGGTGACCTGTTTTTCTGGGGCTCCCGCAACTACAGCTGCGTCCGCTGGATGAGTGCGGCAGCTTCGGCCACCCCGGGCCGCGGAGTTTGAACCGGCCCGTCGCGGACGGAGCACGGATTCAGCCGCAGGACTGACTTGCCATCACCCGGCGGGGTCACAACGTCAGAAGCCTGGATCGCCTCAGCGCAGAGGGAGAACAAAGAGGGAAGAGACAGAGACTTTGACTTTTGCCTCCATCACAGTGAGGAGGTGCCTGGTGAACTCACTGTGGTGGATGTTAATTTGTGTTTATTGTGTGTTTTGTTATTTATTATATGTATGACTGCAGGCAACAACATTTTGTTCAGACCGAAAGGTCTGAATGGCAATAAAGGAATCTAAGTCTAAATCTAAGTCTAAGTTCGGTGAAATCATGCAGAAAAAGTCCCTCCACCACGATCTAGTGTTTATTGCTTCCAATTTTGCAAACTTCCCACAAGCTATCACTTCCCTTGAGAAATGTGGCGAAACATTAGTGAATAACTTGCTGGTTTTCAACAAAGTAACTGACAATATTCGTAAAGTTCTTGGCAATGTAGGTAAAGACATACACGGAAAATGTGAGAGAGTGATTTTAGCTAACAAAGATCTTGAAGAAATACAAAACATAGCTAAAGTTCTCAAAGGTAGTTGTAATACACAATATATCAATATGAATATAGAGTCGGTAGCTTGTTTCGAGTATGCACCAGTGACCTCAGCTGGGTTAGAAGAAAAAAAATTCACAACTAAAGCATACTCTGTCTGACAGACGGCATAGACACCAGATAATTGGGAAAAAAAATGCTAGTAATTATGTGCAATCAGGCAACTTTGGTCATTTAATGAAATATGCCTTTATAATTTTATTTGTAACCATATTTTGGTGGTGGAAATAAATGCCTTTAATGCCTTTTTTCCATAAATGCCTTTTTATGCCTTTCTTGTGATTTTATTATGCCTTTTTGCCTGCCTATTTCAGAGTTTTTTAGTGCCTAAACATCCTGGCTCTATTTATCACATTTGTTTTCTCTCAATGTTGAATTTTACTCTGAGGTGGATATCAAATTTACCTGTGCGATGTATTTCATGCTAAACTAGGAAAAAGCATAACTTTAAAAAAAACAAGGATGGCAAAGGAATATCGAAAAAAGCAGAATAAACATTGACTATTCATAAATAATGTTCGCTTGAATATAATTTACAGCATATATATTGACCATATGGCTCAATTAATCAATGCTGGTTCTAATGCTTTCTTTCTCCACCCACCCTCTACATCAACATCCTCTCTGCCTTATTTGCTTGTGCAGTTTTTCATTAAAAGTGCCTCATTTACACCATGTTGTTGCAAATGACACATTCTGACAAGTCTCTTGATTTAAAAAAAGTCTCTTGAATTCCCTATGAGATTTATCCGGTTTAGGACTGCTTATCAACTGGAAAAACAATTATACACTTTCTTTTGCACAGGAGCTGGAGGTCGGTGAATCTACAAGGACTGAGCCTACTGCCTGGAATCACTGCCAGTATTGTCTGTAAACTATATTTACCTCGGCTAGATGCAGGGGTCGAACTTGATGATGCCATGCACTTTGGAGTTAATCAGCGAGGAGGAACAAGGCTCTGCCAAGGTAGCTAAACGTTGGCCATTCCTGTTGGAAACAATGACTTTTGCCAATATGATTTAGCTCAATGTGTTTCTAATGCAATAGGATATTCAGTGAAAACCTATAATCAGTTCAACAAATAGAAGATGTTGTACGTTTAAGTAAGAAATAAATTGATTTGAGAATTTTAGGTTTTAATAGAATTGCAGACTTATGGCAATTTAAGTTGGGATTCTTTCCATTTTTTTTCACAGAAAATGCTTGATAAAATCCTTACTATTAATGCTTGAACTGTGCATCTCTTTCATTTCCTGTTTATTGAAGGTCTGACCTTTGTCACTCGACAAAAGAATACATAACTGACATACTCTGTGAGCCTCTTGACAACAGATGTATTTATTTCCTCCAGTCATCCCCTCGACAGTGATAGACACAATAAAAATTCCAGGGGTAGAACACTCACAAATGCAAATCAAGCATTTTTATCTCCAATGTCTTGAATTTTTAGAGTGGGTGGAGTAAGTGTAATGGACGTTGGAATAGAGGGCTTCACATGATTTGTTAAAGCATTTCTTAAATTTATTCTACAAATACATACTGCAAGTCCATGGTGCAAGCTAGTATTTTTAAATACATAGATAAACAGAATTACCAATAATGATCAAAAATCAGTTGTTTCAGTTTAACCAATGGAAATACCAGTTACAATTAAATGTAACCACGTTATGATGGGTTTATTTTGCAATTTTTTAAAATAACATGCACATTACGTCAGATTATCATAATTTATTATTCATTTTTCCTATCTGCATACTAGATTTACCCGAGGTTTTAGCAATAAATAGCTTGCTATTTTGTAGGACAGAGGAGTAGTTATTTAGTAAGTAATAATGTTTTAGAATACTTGATTAAAATGCTCTTACACAGAATTAGTCGTGCATTATAGATACCTGGGAAAGTAGTTAATTTGGTCATTAGAACCTACCCCTAAAGATGTTGTGGTGCATTTAATGTTTCTCCTCCTTTCAATGCCAGCTTATGCAATTTTGCCATGAGGTACCAGTATGTTTAAAGCACATTCAACAAGGAAATTGAAGACCTGAAATGACTCAACCCAAAATATCACTTATCCATGTTCTCCAGTAATTCTGCCTGACCTGTTGAGTTTCTCCAGCACCTTGTGTCCTTTTGTGACACAACAATACTTTGATTAAAAAGGGGATAATTAGAGTAAATAAGTTGTAAGTGATTTGTTGTAATGGATTTTTTTACCAATTAAATCTACATGGGAAACTACACTACCATTTTCTCTTAGCCTTTATACTCATGCCCCCATTCTGCATGTTTTTTGTTTGTTTTCTTTTAAAATAACTTGATTTAGAATATTATTGCATGTTAAATTAAAGTGACTCCCTTGCTGTCCAGGATGTATTTCAACTCTCTAGTTTCCATTGATCCCAGATGATCCTCAGCACATCAGCTGACACCATGTGTTCCCAAGTAGGCCCAAGTACGATTGACATCTTTAAAGCTTTCTCAGGGAGATTGTTGATCAAACTGCCCACATAGAAATGATATCAATGCAAAGGGTACAAAATGATCTGCAGTTATGTCAATTGATTTTGACAAGTGAATGAATATTTTGTAAGTTCAAAAGATATCTTCAAATATTGATGAGTGCAATATGCTATTCACTCTTATACCAATCTAGCTGGGAATCACTCTAACCCATCTAGACACGGAGCATTAAGAAAATACAGCTATTTATTGAGGCAGTGTAATTTTATTTAAGCTTTTACAAACAAATGCTCTAATAGGTAACCCACGTGTCAGGTTTTCTTATGGTAGTAGCAACTCACCAACTTAAATGAAGCAATTGTTCTTTGAAGATGATGGATTTGTATCACTTTAATACCCACAAAGGTAACAGTAAAGGGCCTGTCCCACGGGCATGCGACTCCATGCGGCAAGCATGACCTAACCGGAAGCGGGGGCCGCGCAGAGGTCGAGTGATCCCCGTACAGGGCCGGTCTCACCAGCATGCGGCTGCATGCGGCAAGCGCTACCAAACTGGAAGCGGGGGCCGCGCGGAGGTCGAGTGACGTCAAGACGGTGCGTACGGCCTCGATGCGGCTGCGTACCGCGTCGAGGCGGTGCACACGGCCGTCGATGCGGCGCGCACGGTCTCAATGCAGCTGCGGGGCGGCAGGCCGTTGCCGCGTGGAATTTTTGAGCAATGTCAGTTTTTCAGAGCCCCGCGCGATGTCGGGACCAGCTCCACACAACTCCATATGGCTCCGGCGATCGAAGTGGGACCGGCCCCGCGACCTCCGCGCGGCCCCCGCACGGCCCCCGGTTAGGTCGCGCTTGCCGCATGGAGTCGCATGCCCGTGGGACAGGCCCTTTAGTCACTGCAACACACTTGTATCAAAGAAACATCAAATAAAAATAGCAAACTTCAAAGAAACTAATCAAATAAAAACAGAAAATAGCAGAAACCCTCAACAGGCAGGTAACATTTATGGAAAGAGAAGCAGAGTTAACTTTTCAAGTCAGACCGTGGCAAATGATGTGTCTCTATTTTAGAAGGGCTGTTAGGAAAAGCTTGTGAATTATAGGCCAGTAAACCTAACATCTGTGGTCGCAAAGTTACTAGAGAGTATTCTGAGGGATAAGATATACAAGCATTTAGATACATGTATATAGATGAACAAGAGCTGATGAGGGATAGTCAGCATGGTTTTGTGCGTGGGTGATCATGTCTCACAAATTTGATTGAGTTTCTTTAAGATGTGACCAAAAAGGTTGATGAGGGCAGAGATCTAGACATTGTATATATTGATTTCAGCAACGCATTTTTTTTAGAGACACAGCACGGAAACAGGCCCTTTGACCCACCGAGTCCGCACCGACCAGTGATACCCGCACATTAACACTATTCTACACATACAAGGGACAATTTACACATACCAAGCCAATCAACCTCCAAACCTGTACGTCTTTGGAACGTGGGAGGAAACCGAAGATCTCGGAGAAAACCCATGCATGGCACGGAATCTTTAACAAGATTCTGCATGGTAGGTTGCTCTGGAAGTTTAGATCACATGGGATCCAAGGAGAGATAGCTGAATGAATAGAAAATTGGCCTCATGGAAGGAAGCAGGTGATGGTGGAAGGTTGTTTTTTGGACTTGAGGCCTGTGATGAGTGGTGTGCCTCAGGTTTCGGTGCTGGACCCATTGCTGTTGTCATCTATATTAATGATTTGGATGAGGACATACAAGGCATGCTTAGCAAGTTTGCAGATAACACTAAAGTGGGTGGTATTGTAGATAGTGAAGGTGGTTGTCAAAAACTGCAGCAGGATCTTGATCGGTTGAGCAGTTAGGCTGAGGAATGGTTGATGGAAATTAATACAGAGAAATGTGAGGTGTTGCACTTTGATAGGTTAACAAGGTCAGGACCTACATAGTTAATGGCAGGGCTCTGGAGAGTGTTGTCGAGCAGAGGGATCTAGGAGTGCAGGTACATAGTCACAGGTAGAAAGGGTGGTCAAAAAGGCTTTTGGCACATTGGCCATCATCAGTCAGAATATTGAGTATAGAAGCTGGGAGGTCATGTTACAGTTGTATAAAACATTGGTGATGCCACATTTAGAGCATTGTGTTCAGTTTTGGTCACCATCTTATAGGAAAGATGTTGTCAAGCTGCAACGAATGCAGAAGATTTACGAGGAAGTTGCCAGAACTCGAGGGCCTGAACTATAGGGAGAGGTTGAGCAGTTTAGGACTTTATTCCTTGGAGCGCAGGAAAATGAGAGTTGATCTTATGGAGGTGTACAAGATCATGAGAGCAATAGAAAGAGTAAATGCACAGTCATTTGAGGAAACGATATGTCTTGTGATTGAAGGTTGGAGGTAGTAGAAATTGTTTAAAAAAATGGTCCATTGAATGCAGGGGCTGGGAGGATAGCAAATTAAGATGTGGGGATTCTCTGCTTTTCAGTAAGGAGGTGAGGAGGTAAAAGCAGAGGTTTGGGAAATCGATGGGATGTAGTGAAGGACGGGAAGGCATAGTACAGGAAGAAGATAAACATAACAAAGAATCAACTCACCTGCATTGAGCCTTCCCACTGTAGACGTGACACAATCATCAGCAATGGACATGATATTTTAAATTAAAAATGGAAACAAATCACTAGGAGACGGAGGGGACAGGAGGTGAAAGCCAGCTGTTGCTTCTGTTGCATTATTCAGCCAGACCTGCTGGGAATTGCCATTATTCTCTCTTTGTTTCAGATATTGTTTAGATGTACAAACAGTGCATTGGGAAAGACACATAATACCTTATCAACAATTCAGGTGTGAAAACTGCATTCATAATGAATTACCATTCCAATTTCAATAATTTTGTGAATCAAGCTAAGCTTCAAAAACAAGTAGAAACTATTTGATAATGAAATCAGCTGCTTTGGAAAAGAAAAGAAAATCAATGGACCCTGAATTGTGAAGGCTTAATTTTACCAGATTGATTTCTCTCCCTCCTATGCTACATGCTTGCCTCCAGATTTGATAGAAAACTCAGTGCAGCACATGGCCAATAAAGACTCTTTCTCAGAGGACGATCCTAACCTGCATGCTCCAATGTCAAAGCATAGCATGATACAGTGGTTATGTTATTCGATTACCCTAAACTCATGTTCAAGATGTGAGTTCAAACCCCACCGCAACATCTGGGGAATTGAAAGTCAGGAGATCAATTAATGTTATTTTAAAGCTGGTAGCAGTAGTGGTGAAGCTACTGGATTGTTATAGAATATAAACCCATCTGCTTCAGCACGGTCATCAGGGAAGCAAAGCTGCCAATCTTATGAAGTCTAACCTTTGTATGTTTTGGGTGACTCCTTAATAACTGCTGACATACCGAGAAGATAGCACAGTCCACAAGCTAATACGAATGGACATCAATGTTGACTTTGTCAGTGACATCCACAACAAATACAAAAATGTTGAGACTAAAATTAAAAATAGCAAGTTGGTTTAAACTTGGTGGACATATCTTAGCTTGGAAACATATCATTCAATCCTTGTCTGTCACCCAACTACCCCTCTCCTGTTGAGCAGCATTAATGTATTGTAGCTGTATCAAGCGCTGGTACATGCCATGAATTTAAAAGAATTAACTCTGTTTCTCTTTCCACAAAGGCTGTGCTACCTGCTGAGTCTTCCCAGCATTTTCTGTTTTATTTCTGGAATCTATTTTCATCCTGAAGACACTGCAGAATACGCCATGAGGCAGGGAACAAACTCCAAGATTTTCTGCATTGGAGGTAAGTCTGTCAACTGATGTGAACTCCGAAAAAGTTATTCATATATCTTGGGAACATTCAATGAACTTTCATCATAAGGTCAGAAGTAGTTTTTTACTGATGGTTGCACAATGTTTACAACTCATCCAAAGATGAAGACAGTTATGCTTTTGTGTGGCAAGATCTGGTCAACAGTTATGTATGAGCTGATACGTAACAAGTAACCCATATAACACAAATGTGTCTGGTAATGACTATATCACGCAAGATTGAAATCCTTGACATTTAACGACATTTCCAAATCCCTATCATCAATATGCTGGTAATCATCAATGACTAAGAACATAGCTGGATCAGCCACATTCAAATAGTGGCTACAAGAACAGGCACGAAGCTGACTATTCTTCAGCAAATAACACATCTCGTGTGCCCTAGGGCTTTTAACTGCCTGCAAGGTGCAAGGCAAGAGTGTGATGCATTACTCTCCTCTTGCCTGGTTGCGTGCTTAACACCTTGCCGGATAAAGCAGCCAGTTTAATTAGCAGCCAATCCACCACCAGACAACATTGTGTGACATTTACAAAATGCTCAACATCAGAATGACTAGCATCACCCCACAACTTCTACCCCCAGAAAGGAATATCGTATTCAGCAAGTTCCTATCCAGCTCACACACCATCTTGACTTGGAAATATTTCACTCAGTCCTTCATCATCATTGGACTTAAATCTTGGAAAACATTACCTGGCAGAATAGTCGATAAATGCTCACCCTACCAGTGAAGTCTGCACCCTTGGGACCCAACCATTATATAGCATTCGATGGACAATGTCTCAGCTTACAATTAGAAACATAGAAACATTGAAAATAGGTGCAGGAGGAGGCCATTCGGCCCTTCGAGCCAGCACCGCCATTCATTGTGATCATGGCAGATCGTCCCCAATCAATAACCTGTGCCTGCCTTCTCCCCATATCCCTTGATTCCACTAGCCCCTAGAGCTCTATCTAACTCTCTTAAATCCATCCAGTGATTTGACCTCCACAGCCCTCTGTGGCAGGAAATTCCACAAATTCACAACTCTGGGTGAAAAAGTTTTTTCTCACCTCAGTCTTAAATGGCCTCCCCTTTACTCTAAGACTGTGGCCCCTGGTTCTGGACTCGCCCAACGTTGGGAAAATGTTTCCTGCTTCTAGCTTGTCCAGTCCTTTTATAATTTTATATGTTTCTATAAGATCCCCCTCATCCTTGTAAACTCCAGTGAGTACAAGCCTAGTCTTTTCAATCTTTCCTCATATGACAGTCCCGCCATCCCAGGGATCAATCTCGTGAACCTACGCTGCACTGCCTCAATCACAAGGATGTCCTTCCTCAAATTAGGAGACCAAAACTGTACACAATACTCCAGATGTGGTCTTACCAGAGCTCTATACAACTGCAGAAGAACCTCTTTACTCCTATACTGAAATCCTCTTGTTAAGAAGCAATTAAGCAAATTTCAAGCTTCTGCCTTGACAGCTTAGACTGTTGCACTTGTGGCTGTGGACTACAGTTTTCAGTGCCTTGGAGACTGATGCAGCAGTCCATCAGATTGCTTTGATTGCTGATGTTGTATTGCTAGAAGTGGCTCCTTTTGCACAAATCTGCAGTTTCCTCCCAGGATAGTTGCAATTGCCTTCCAATTGCCAGTGCTGTTGCCCTCATCTGTCAGCCAAACAGCCTAACCTGCAAAATGCAATTCATAGCCAGGCTCTAGAGGCACAGACTACTCAAGGTCACCATCCATCTATCGTCTCCTCCACAGAAAGCAGCAATCTTCTACCATCGAAACACCATGTGAAATGTTTTGTTGTTGCTTGCTATCCATTCAACAAAAAGACTATGCATGATTACAGTCAAGCCGTCTACAGTATACTACATACAGGATAAAGCGAATAACATTAGTGCAAGATAAAGTCCAGTAAAGTCCGAATAAAGGTAGTCCGTAGGTCTCCAATGAGGTAGATGGTAGGTTACGATCACTTTCGAGTCAGTGATAGGATGGTTCAGTTGCCTGATAACAGCTGGGACAAAACTGATCCTGAATCTACAAGTATGCATTTTCACATTTCTGTACCTCTTGCCTGATGCAGTGCTTCCACACCTCAAAAAAAAAATTTCCTTCAATAGAATCCCAAATTTCCTGGAATTTGATGATATTTCCTGAAATTTTCAAAAATGCTTCCTGCGTGCTATTTGTTGTTGGGTATTTTGCGGGCACACGTTTACAACACAAAGAAGAACAAGGCAAACTATATCTCTGTAACTACACCATATCTGGCTGCTTCTGTTACTTGTACAGTGTTATGCAAGGCAGCTTTTGTTGCCTCCAACATCTTTTGTTGTCTTTGTTTTTTCAACCTGCTCTCATGTGTCTCAGTCTCTGCTCTCTCTCCCACTCTCCCTCCCTCCCTCTCTCCCTCTCTCCCTCCCTCTCTCTCTCCCTCCTCCTTCCCTCCCCATTCCCTCCCTCCCTCTCTCCCTCTCTTTGTCCCTTCCTCCCTCTCCCTCCCTCACTTCCTCTCTTCCTCTCTCTCTCTCTCATCCTTCCCTCCCTATCTCTCCCTCCCTCCCTCTCCCTTCCCCTCTCTCCTCCCTCTCTCTACCTCCATCTTTTCCTCCCTCTCTCCCTCCCTCCCTCCCTCTCCCTCCCTCTCTCCCTCCCTCTTTCCCTCCCTCTCTCCCTCCCTCCCTCTCTCCCCCTCTCTTTCTCCCTCCCCCTCTCTCTCTCTCCCTCCCTCACCTTTCCCTCCCTCCCATTTCCCTCCCTCCCTCCCATTTCCCTCCCTCCCTATCTCTCTCTTCCTCTCTAGCTCCCCTTCCTTTTATCTCCCCCTCCCTCACTCCCTCTCTCGCTACCCCTCCCTCTCTTTCTCTCTCTCCCTCCCTCCCTCTCTCTCTCCCCCTCTCTCCCTCCACCTCCCTCTTTCTCTCCCTCCCTCCCTCCCCGCCCCCTTTCCCTCCCTCCCTCTCTCTGTCTCTTCCTCCCTCTCTCTCTCCCCTTCCTTTTTTCTCGCCCTCCCTCTCTTATTCCCTCCCTCCCACCTTCTCTCGCTACCCCTCGCTCTCTCTCCCTCTCTCCCTCTTTCTCTCTCCCTCTTTCTCCCTCTCTCCCTCCCTCTCTCCCTCCCTCTCTCCCACTCTCCCTTCCCTCTCTCCCACTCTCCCTTCCCTCTCTCCACCCCTCTCTCTCTCACTCTCTCCACCCCTCCCTCTCTCCTTCTCTCCCTCTCGGCCCCTTGAGCCCACCCACCGTTCTGTAAAATCAAGGCCAATCCCAATGTAACTGCAATCCCAGACTACTGGTAACTTTTAACCATTAGGCTTATCCAGAATTCTACCACTGCCTGAAAAATAATCAGGCTCAACTTCCACTGAGAAAGAGAATTCCAAAGACTCATTGTTATACGAGAATTTTCCCAAACAGGCTGTGACCCATAGCGCTGTGGCCATAGCACTATGTTTAAAGGCCATAGCGCTCCAGCCGGCAGCGCTATATTTAGAAACCATAGCGCTGCAGCCGACAGCTCTTTGTTTAAATTCCCACGTGTTAAACTGACAGTGTCTGTTTAAACCTTTGAGCGCCAAACTGGCAGTGCTGTGTGTATTATCTTTACACCCCTTCGCGGGCCGGATGCAGATATTTCCCGAAATTATTCCATTTCCCTAAAATTACCCGAAAAGAACCAGAATTTTGGGTAAATTCCTTCAAAGTGGAAACACTGGCCTGATGGGAGAGGGGAGAAAAGGGAGTGTCTCCATCAGGTGGCGCCACCGCAGTGGCTGCTTTGCCAGCAGCTCGTTGGACCTTTTACCCTTTTAGTTTTTTTAGTGTGTCTAAATGTGTTTTAATGTTTCTTAGTATGTCTTATGTGGGGGGTGGTGAGGGGGAATAGGGGGATCGTTTTTCAGTCACTTACCTGGACGGAGATGCGACTTTTCTCCGTGTCGCATCTTCAACCTCCCCTCACGCGGCCTACCAACTGGAATGGCGCGGCCTTTCCTACTGGAGACCGGCCCAGAGCTTCAGCAGCAGGCGCAGCGCGGAATTGCCATCGCGGAGCGGGGCGATCCCTTGCCGGGGATTGCCAGTGTTGGGCGATCCCTTGCCTGCTGACGTCAGCACCGTGGAGCTGTGGTCTGCTTTCTTGTGCTTTCTTGGCGATCCCTTGCCGAGGATCACCAGTGTTGGAGCGGGGCCTGTGGACTTCGGAAGCCACGGTCTCCGGTAGGAAGCGGCCGATTCGGAAACCAAGCCGCAGAGTGTGTGTTCCGATCCGTTGCTACGCCAGAGGTTCGATCATCCCGGCGAGAGGGTCTGTACATCTGCGGAGGGTTCCAAGGCCCCGACCACGGGTGAACAAAGAGGAAGATGACTGAACTTTATTGCCTTCCATCACAGTGAGAAATGTTGATTCCACTGTGGTGGAAGTTTATGTTAAACTCTATTGTGTATTGTGTTCTTTTTATTTGTATTGCTGTATGGTAACTCAAATTTCACTGTACCAATTGGTGCATGTGATAATAAATGTGAACGAACTTGAACTTGAGACTCGACTTTGATTATGCTGGCGGCCTTGCCGAGGCAGTGTGAAGTGTAAATGGAGTCCATGAAAGGGAGGTTGGTTTGTGTAATGGTCTGGGCGACCTCCACAACTCTCTGCCATTTCTTGCGCCTTGGATGAAGCTATTCACAAACCATGCTCTGATGCATCCCAATAAAATGCTTTCTACCATGCATCTATAGAAATTGGTGAGAGATATTGGCGACATGCCAAACTTGCTGAGCATTCCAAGGAATTAGGCATTGGTGTGCTTTCTTGGCGATTTATGCACCAAAATAATTAGCCATGTCATAAGTGGATAGCCTTTGTTTGCTTTGGTTTGCTCTGGTGACATATTATAGATGTCACTGTTGGCTGGTGCAAATTGTAGGTATTGTGACTGCTGTTGGGAAAGAGGACATTGACCAATATTGTGCATGGCCTGTACTAATCCACTAGCGAAACAAAGAGCAAGTTTAGTCGTTTGCTGAGGCACATTTTTGAGTTGGCATGCAAAGAGCACATGTGACTTATGTTTCGATACTATAAGTCAGCACCATGGAAAATCTGTATATCTTGCAGAATCTTTGTTTATAGTGTCATCGAGTTGTACAGCACAGAAGCAGGTATTTCAGCCCACTACAGAAACATAGAAACATAGAAAATAGGTGCTGGAGTAGGCCATTCGGCCCTTCGAGCCTGCACCGCCATTCAATATGATCATGGCTGATCATCCAACTCAGTATCCTGCATCTGCCTCCTCTCCATACCCCCTGATCCCTTTAGCCACAAGGGCCACATCTAACTCCCTCTTAAATATAGCCAATGAACTGGCCTCAACTACTTTCTGTGGCAGAGAATAGTAAGATTAAACGAGAACTTACCTAAGTTTGAAGTTTGATCTTTATTTTATGAGGAGTTACGTAGGTGATTACGTGAAGAACCCCGCCAGTGCGCCTGCGCGTCAATATTCAAAGCAGCGGTGTGAAATCACAAAAAACAACAACCGAAGTAATATAGTCTCATAATAAAACGAGTAATACAAGAACTTCCATCTGACCTTTATGATAGAGGGTAGGGTCGTGGCGGGCACGTAATCACCTACGTAACTCCTCATAAAATAAAGATCAAACTTCAAACTTAGGTAAGTTCTCGTTTAATGTTACTATTTTACTTCGGTCACGTGAGCGACTACGTGAAGATTTTAAAGCTTTGTGATTTCATGCCGTGGATCAATCCCGGCTTCTCACTGCATTGATTGACTCGGAACGAGAAATAATCAATCATGCATTCATAATAACATTTGTACCACAAATGCAGTAATTCATTTCAATAATGAAATTAATCAGATCCCCTTTAAACCAGAGGAATTTACACAGAACTTAAAATAGTTTCTGCAAACAACCCCGCATTAACAATAGGCCGATGGTAAAAATGTTGAAACATCAACTCATTGGACCACCCGGCGGCTGTGAGGATATGGTCGACGGGGACGTCTTTTGCCCTGTCCGCCGACGTTTCTGCTGCCCTAGTCGAGTGAGACGTAAAAACATAAGTGTTAATACCAGCAGCTGTTAAGACTTCTTTTATCCATCTGGAAATAGTCTGTATTGAAACTCTCTTGTGTGGTTTCTTGTGTGTGATCAACAACCCAGTTTCCGTATTTCTCAAATTCTTTGTGACCTCAATGTATTGTAACAAATATGTCTTAATACAGAGACAAGGATCATTTGGATATACTGCTAGTATAATTTTAAATCCTGTCACACCTGGCCTAATTTGCTTTAGTAGGTCATAGATATAGAATGTAACCTTATCTTCAGTTACTTCCATACTGTCTATTTGTAATTTTCCAAGTGTTTGCACTCGTTGTGCTGTCACTCATGCCATAAGCATTAATACTTTCATACTGAGCTTAGCCAAAGGTAAAGACACTCTTGATGACCATTCACGAAGTAGTTTCAGTACCACACTTACATCCCAGATTGTCATGTACCTAGGTTTCGGTGGTTTGGAATTAAAGATTCCTTTCAATAGTCTGGAAACAATTGGGTGTGACCCAATTGGGTTTCTTTCTGACTCCAGAACCAAATATGAGGACAATGCACTTCTGGCTGAATTAATTGCACTACAACTCAGACCTTCATCATAATAAAGTTTTGACAGATATTCTAAACATTTGAAATATCTGCAGTACTTTATTGCACATTCTTTTGTACACAGAACTCTTCCCATTTCTTAATATAAGACAGGTACTGTTTTTGAGTGCTCTTCCTCCAGGCTGCCGTAAGCATGTCCACAGTACGCTCAGACAGTCCTCGTCCCAGAAAAGGCATTCTTAAAACCTGCAAATCAACAAATCCAAACAATCATATAATGGATGTTGTTACCCTGTTACACGGTGCAGCAATAAATTACTCCTTTTTGGGACTTTCATCAACATTTGTGTTGTTAATTCTAATATCAACGGATACCATGGCTGTGTAGGCCAATCTGGTACTACCAATACCCTTGAAGCAGCATCTTGCCTGATTTTAAGCAAACATTGGCTTATGAGGAAGAAAGGTGGAAATATATATGAAAACATAGCACCCCAATGTAGCGAGAAAGCATCAATCGCCACTGCTCCTGGATCTGGTTTCCATGAGACATATCTCGATAGCTGATGATTCAAGTCGATGTCGGGCATTCCAAATCTGATTACTATATCATTGAATACCTCTTGATTCAACATCCATTCTTTATTATCATGTAACTTTCGTGACCTGGTGTCTGCTATCGTGTTCATTCTACCTGGTAGATAGATAGCTGAAATCCAAATGTTCTGTTCAATACACCAAGACCAAAGTTGATTTAACTATTTTCTCACATGACTCCGACTTAATTCCACCCATATCATTAATATAGGCAACTGCTGTTGTGTTTATTAATTTTAACTTGAACCTTCCTTTTAGTTGTGTTAGAACCACAAGCTTGGAGTCCATAGAAACCTCCTAAAAGCTCCAAATAGGTAATTGCCCATGTCTGCAGTAACAATAACTCTTCCTGATTCCATCTGCCTCCGCAGCTAGATGTTAAGTCAGTTGCACCCCATCCTAGTGCACTGGCATTAGTTTGTAATATCATGGAAGGTTGTTCAATCAGCACTTTGCCTGAACTGCTTGAGACATGTAGAATCCACCACTGCAGATTAGAAACAGCATTTGTTGTTACTTTCATGGTTCTATCAAAATGACCAGCATTTATTCTCAGTGCCTGTTCTTTGATTCTCTGCAGCTGTTGATAATGTAATGGTCCATACTGGACTGCTGGGAATCTACTAATTTTTCCAGTACTCGAGCCACCTGTCTGATTAGAGGTTTTTGCTCGTTTAACAGATTACTGCAATCTTTAATCAACTCCACCCTTTTTTCACTGGGCAAAGTAATTTGCATTTGGGCTGAATCAATTGTGAACCCCAAATAATCAATTGAGGTACATGTTTTTAACCTTGATTTCTTTGGATGAATTTAGAAACCCCCAAACTTTCAAAAGTTTGATTTCATAACTGCAACTGATGCTTCTGTTGACTGTTTTGTCCTTCCTATAATCAGGACATCATCCAGGTATGCCATTAGTACATGCCCCTGGCTCTCAGCAACCCCAGAATTGATTTTATCAATTTTATGAATATTCTGGGAGCGAACGTTAACCCATTAGGCAGAGCTTTGAACTGCCCTAATTGGTTCATCCATTTAAATTTTAAGATACTTCATATCTTGCAAGTGAACAGATACTGAACAAAAGGATTCAGACTTGTCAAGTCTATAATCATCCTACATCCTCCATCCTTTTTTGATCGAGGGAATATATTTGACCCAAATTGGTGAATTTGGTAGACTGGTTCTTCAAAAACACCTTTTATATATAGGGTTTTGAAGTGCAGCTTGAACCTCCATTACTTCGCAAAGTGGAGAGTTCTGCTAGGAACATGCTGGACAGGCAAATCATAATTTGGATTGAATTCAATTCGAAATCCTTGTATATTATTCAGAATTACCACATCTGAAGTAATCACCCTCCAACTTTTGGACTTAATCCAGTTAGTATGTTCCCATGAGAACCAGGTCCACCTACCTCTTGAGTCATTTGAGTATTCTGAGATCCCTGGATTCTCCCGGAAGCACCACCACTGGTTCTTACTCCCGCTGCAGGCCGCCAGCTACGTCCCTGCGTTGATGAGCGACTTGGTCCTGGTCTAGGATCCGTATGACGTCTGAAAGGATACTTCCTCTTTACAGATTTTGTAACCATTGATGTTTTTATCAATCCTGTTTTCGCTTCATCTTCCAACTCTTTAATACGTCTCCCGAGATCCTCTCCAAAGAGTAAGTTGGGTAATTGTATATTACTTGGTTTGCAGAGTGCTGCGAATTTCGGATTCATAGTAGGCCGTATAGCACCTTCCTCAGATAATTGATCTCGAAGTGGGTGCTGCATAGCAACCCCAGTGCTTCCTGATGCAACTTTGTCATCTCTTGGCTGTTATCTGCTATTCTGGTAAAAGCAGTTATTCCAGAACCCAGCAGCTTTAATATTCTCTGCAACTGATTCCAGATAATTTGGTTCACTGCTTCTGCTTTCAGCAACCCACAGTTACTTGGGGTCTCCTGCTTTCTTGCAGTCTTATCCATCTCCTGCAGTTCCAGCTGATGGTAAACCAAGTAATTTATTAAGGAGGCCAGTTCTTCTCCTAATGGCTCTCCTGACCCTGACGGGGCAGCGAATCCTACTGCCAGGGGTGGAACATCTGGCAGCTGCCGTTCATCGTCTTGTACAGCCTCACCGTCAGAGTCGGGGTCTGAAATCTCATGACCCGTAGCACGCCCCTCATCCCTGAGGGTGCATTCCATCAGCCCTGAGCCAGGTGCTGTTAAGCTGCTTCCAGCAGCTTGGATTTCAGTACACTCCTTCCTGAGTGAACTTTGCTCCAACAGCCTATGTAAAAGGCTTTCTATTTGGGCAATACGCTCGAAAGCAGTATCTAGCCCTGTACCAGGAGCTGTTTGAGCTGCTTCCAGCAGCTTGGATTTCAGTACACTCCTCCCTGAGTGAACTTTGCTCCAACAGCCTATGTAAAAGGCTTTCTATTTGGGCAATACACTCGAAAGCAGTATCTAGCCCTGGAGCTACTTCCATTGCCTGGGACTCCCTCCGTGGGCCGTTGGGATTTAAACTTCATCTTTTGCCCGACAGGCGCTGACTGTGTTTTCACCAGCCCCAGGTCCACAGTCGCTATGCTCGCCGCTGGCGACTGTACCGGGGTTTAGAGGCGGTTGGTCTCTAACCGCGGACTCCCGACTTTCCCGACTTTCTGTCGGCTGTGTCGCTCGCCTCTTCCCCCTGTCCGTTTTTTCCCATGGCGTCTGTGGAAAAAATCCCCATAGACCCACAGTAAACGGACCTGGAAAACATGAAAAAAGTTTTTACTTACCTTGTAGTTGAAAAACTACAAACCACTGGAGGAGCTCTGCTCCTCACGTCCGTTTGCGTCAAGGCGTCTGACGTAATGACGCGCAGGCGCACTGGCGGGGTTCTTCACGTAGTCACTCACATGACTCCGAAGTAAAATTCCATAGATTCACCACTCTCTGTGTGAATTTTTGTTTCTCATCTCGGTCCTAAAAGACTTCCCCCTTATCCTTAAACTGTGACCTCTTGTTCTGGACTTCCCCAACATCGGGAACAATCTTCTTGCATCTAGCCTGTCCAACCCCTTAAGAATTTTGTAAGTTTCTATATTCCACGTCCATGCTGACCTTTAAGCCCATCTGCACTAAATCTATAGCCTGCATTAGGATTGTATCCTTCTATGCCTTACTTATTTAAGTGTCCATGTAAATGACTATTAAACATCATAATTCTATCCGATTCCACCTCCTCCTCGCGCAGTATGTTCCAGATATCAATTACTCTCAAATTACCACTAAGGTCTCCTTTAAGCCTTTTACCTCTCACCTTAAAACTATGTCCACTAGTTTTGGATACACCTGGAGCTTTCTGGCAATTGAGAGGAAAATGAGTGGACTCTCTTCATACAGACATGAGCTGGAACAATGGAAGATGTTGCACATGTCCTCCAGTTCCTGCATGGAAGGAGCTCCATGCCAAAAAACTGATTGTGACTGTTAACTTGGTGACCATTGGTTTGTGATCCAAAAGGTCATCATGGTAATTGCAGCAGATGGTAGATTTCAGTGAGGATATTCTTACGCATGTGCAGAATGATATGCATTAGCTCAGAAGGACCACAAAGGACATGTCTTGTTTTTTTGTTGTGTGGTTCTAAAACTGTAATTTTAAAACAATGGGATTGAGGAATACTTTGTCATTAAAATAATGTTTGACATCATAAAGAAGCCAAAAATAAATCAGTCAACCCAGGAAAAGATTGGAGCTGCATTTAACAAAGATGCCCAACTTGGGAAAATGGAATGTAAACAGAATTATGATTGAGCTGAACCAATTATATAAAGCTGATGTTGAAAAGCATGGTACTCCTTGGGTTTCATTCATGATGGGCCTTTTCATTTGGAGCCAGTTTGAAAGAGCATCACTTCAGTGCAGAGTTGGGTATCATTTTTTTAGTGCAGCCACAAGAAACGGCAGATGCCCGAATCCTTAGCAAAAGTAAAGTGCTGGAGGAACTCAGTGGGTAGGCAGTATCTGTGGAGGGAATGAACAGATGACGGTTTGTGTCAGGACTCAGACTATTTTTTAATGTTGTTTGCATTCAGGTCATTGGTAAAGGAATGCATCTTGTAGCTGGAACAACAGCAAGGAAATTCTGCTTACAAACAAAACACCACCCTATGAATAAAGATTTCTCCACCCCCAGCTCTAATAGCATTTGATTCATTTTGATGAACTTCATTTTGAAACAACATAAAAAATGAAGGCTTCATTTTGATGAACTTTAGGGATATAATTATTTTAAGAGATGCAGACCTTCAGCAGTGCCTGCCCCATTTTGCATTGCTCTCAACCATCCCTGTTGACTTGCTTTGCCAGGGATCTAACTAAATGTCGCCCATGTTGTTTCAGATTCCTACGATTAACTTTGAGAAATAACAGATATGTCTTTAAAACAGCACGAGTTCACCAAATTAGACGATTTCAGCGACTATAGCATCCTTGTGGAACTTATTTTGCAGCAGAAAACTAGGAATCTTCATATACATGTCACTAAGCATAATGTCACTTCATGCGCTGTTCTCTTTCCTGGGCGTGATGTTGTATTTCCAACCACAGAGTTGTTGTGCAGTTGAAAAATGACTTAACCTTGTGGAGAGTAATATTCTCTATGTCTTAGCATACATTCGACAATAGTGCAATCCCCAAGATTCATTTCAACGTTAACTTTTTATTAACTTGCGGAACAACCGGCTATTACTTGCCTCATTTCTGCTGAAACCTTGCTGTTAAAAAGCCTAATACTCCACCTGCATTTTGTCATATTTGAGTTCTGTGACTTTCTGTGACTTTGGGTACAACCTCATGTATACCCATTAAGTCAGAATCATGGTCTGAAAATCATGCTGCTGCTGCTGACCTGTATGGCAGATCACTGTTTGCCACTCATTATTTTATTTGGGGCATTACGGAAGAAAACTTTGTTTATTTTTCCTTCGGTATGAAGCAGGCATCAGATTTTTCTGCATTGCCAGTCTCCCTAAAATGCAAACATTCAGAGAAAGCAGTCTAACACCAGGAGCACCCAACAATGGATGATCTATGTGGCTCCCATGCATAAACATCATGTCACTTGCAGGCACTTCTATTATCTCCCCTGCCTTTTTAGGTCTCTCTGACCCCCTCTTCTTATCGAGTTCACACACAAGATTAGAAGTTGTTCAGCCAGAGCTGAACACACTTCTCGTCATCTGCATACAATGGTGTCTGTCTTATACATCTTGTGCTTCTTGTGCGTGGTGGTGGAAAGATTGGTGGAAACAGGGCCGCGACGTGAATTGACCCCTCTGACCCACTGAGAGGACCCTTCCATTGCATCCCGTCATTGCAGCATGCACTCATTAAGCAACTATATTCCCCTGTTGCTTGTAAACTTCTGCTTCCATGTGGTAAATCCCCCAAAGAGCTAATTCCAAATTGCACCTGCAAAACCAATGCCTGTAAGTGCTAGAATTCACAATGGATCAACAGAGTGACATAGTGCTGCATAGGGAAACCATTTAATGCTGTTCTGTGAACGTCTCAATTGAAGATAATGATGTTAATTGGACTTTTTAAACTGATTTTAAGGTAATTAAAAGGGAGCAAAATAATTTTGAGGCTTATTTCCTGGGGAATAGCAGAGCAGATGGGTCCGAAGTACTCTGGAAAAGTTGAGCACATACAGCTTGGCTCATGGGGCTGGTTTGTAGTCACCCAGAGCTTGTTACAAATTCCTCAGAGATATAATAAATGTCATAAGCAAAACAACAAACTGTTGGAGGAACTCATTGGGTTGACCAGCATCTGTGGGGGTGGGGAAGTGAGCGAGGGAAGGAATTGCCGGCCTTTTGGGTCAAGACCCTAAATCAGGATCCTGACAAAGAGTCTCATCCTGAAATGTCAGTAATTCCTTGCTCCCCACAGATGCCTCTCAACGTCCTGAGTTCCTCCAGCAGTTTGTTCACTGTTCCAGATTCCAGCATCTGCAGTCTCTTGTGTCTCCAGTAATTTTCATATGTTGCTTAATACTCCAGAGCAAAGCTAAAGAATCCCCACTTATGCCTTAGGGTTGTTTCACCTGTGTGAGGTTAAGCAAGAATGTTAACTGAAATGTCGTTTGATGCTATGATTTGCTAATTTTGCAGAATTTCTATGGATGTTAACTGTTTTTGCTCATGCCATCATCAACATGATATGCACCTCAGACACCACTTTGGGACCAATTTGTAACTCACAGCATTCAAAATAATCACATTGAAGAACTGTATATTGTTGCATGTGTCCTCATTCCAAGACAATCATTAAGCATTCATTTTAAATAGTCTGATGTTATTGTTAAAATGTAAAAACCAGCTGTAAACAGACCTATTAGGCTGTACACTGAAGACAGTATCCAAAAATAGTGAAATATCATAAAGTACACTTTATAGATTTAATCTCCATATTTTTTATAAGCTCCCACATTTTATTGTATTCTTATTTTTCTTAACAAGCATTCATTTGACAAGGTTATAGCACCAGATTTCACATACCACCAAAGTATAAAATGTGATGTGGAATTCATTTCAACAGAGTTGATTTTAGTCAAACCTAATCACCATATGCCTCTGATAAAACTCAAAATATCTGTTTTAAGGCTGCTTGCCTGGCCAGCTGCCTTACTCAGAATGTTCTGGTTTCCAGGCAACCTATTTTGCTGAGACCTTCCTCGAAGGAGTGATGATTTCTTCTCACACACAATCACAAATTTCAGATTTGAATTACTGTTTGGTTTGGTTTGGTTGATTTGTATTGTCATGTGAAATGAGAAAGAGTGAAAAGCTGTGCTATCCAGTCAAATCATAATATCCATGAGCACTCTCAAGTCTGTAGGAAGGAACTGCAGATGCTGGTTTACACCAAAGATAGACACCGAATGCTGGAGTAATTCAGTGGGACAGGCAGCATCTCTGGAGAGAAGGAATAGGTGACAAGGTCAGGTAAAGTACAGTCAAATGCGATAGGGACAGGCTAGGCTGCATTATATTACACATCTGCAGCAATGAATGACAATAGACAATGGATAATAGGTGCAAGAGTAGGCCATTCGGCCCTTCGAATTAGTCAGTATCCAGTACCTGGTTCAAAACCATTGAGGATGGCAATATCCTTGTACCTCATTCTTCTTCTCACATCTCCTGCATCACACAATCTCTGAATTATATGAACTGCAAATTGTGTATATGGACCTCTCATGCTCCCCTCCCATCAGTACAAATGTTCTATTTCAGTTGACCAAGCAACAGTAGGAGAGTCAAAAGGAAGTTAACTGGAAGAAATAGTTTGGAAGGGAAGACACTCCCAGCCACTAAGTTCAGGCACTTTATGTAATGTGAAGGAGGGGAGAGCACATTGTGAGTTATGTGGTGCAAGTGGCCTGCTGCTTGGGGAGGACAACAGGCAGTGCAGGGACAGACCATCAGAGGTAATGGTCACATGCAAATACTGATGCAGAGGATTTAAATTTGGAGCCCACAGGAGAATGTTATTGAGTAGATGCAATGAAATAACTGGTGTATTGGCAGGGCTGTGAAATATCAAGGAGCAGGGAAGAATCTAATATCAATCTTACATGGACCTCTGTGCAGGGTTTGGTGCCCACTGTGTCTGACGTGGAATTATGAGTGATAATCACAATATGATATGATACGATAGAACTTTATTCATCCCAAGAGGGGAATTGATCTGCCAACAGTCATAAAAACATAAAATATATGAAACATGAAATTAAAGTGACGAGTGGAAAAGCTTGGGTGATGTGCAAAGATTGGGGTGGGGGGTGGGTGGGAGTTATTCTCTGTCAGTCTACCCCATGACAGAAGGGGGAGGAGTTGTAAAGTTTGATAGCCACAGGAAAGAAGGATCTCCTGTGGCGTTCTGGCCTGCATCTTGGTGGAACCAGTCTGTTGCTGAAGGTACTCCTCAGGTTGACCAGTGTGTCATGGAGGGGTGATTAGGGAAAATACCACCACCATTTGCCCTAATCTCCCAGGCATCTTACAGCTACTGATAGCCAATATCTTAAGTTCCATCGCTAAACAAGCTGAAATAACCCAAAATAGTTACGTTGGGTAGTCATACGCTGTTTTGGCTCTGGGTATCAGTGTTCAAAGGCCTTTGATGAGTGGCACGAGAATCTGTCCAACATAACACCTAGGTTGTTGAGACACCGAGCATTGGAATGTGATTCTACAATCTTTTAGCATTGTAGAGAGATATAGCACAGAAACAGGTCCTTTGGCCACTATAAAAACACACATTTTTGCACTAATTCTATCCTAACCCATTTTACTATACCCAGATTCTCAGCAACCTTCCTCAGGATTCTACAAAACATCTCCAGACCAGGGACAATTAAAAATCATCAATTAACCAAACACCTTGCATGTTTTTGGCATGTGGGATGAGAGCAGGGCACCCTAAGGAACCCCATGCAGTCACAGGGAGAACGTGTAAACTCCATAGGGACAGTAGCGGTGGTCATGACTGAACCCGAGTCACTGAGTTGCTGTGTGGCAGCAACTCCACGAACTGTGTTTCTGTGCCACCATTATCTTAGGGAAACATAAAAACATAGAAACATAGAAAATAGGTGCAGGAGGAGGCCATTCGGCCCTTCGAGTCAGCACCGCCATTCATTGTGATCATGGCTGATCGTCCCCTATCAATAACCCGTGCCTGCCTTCTCCCCATATCCCTTGACTCCACTAGCCCCATAGAGCTCTATCTAACTCTCTCTTATATCCATCCAGTGACTTGGCCTCCACTGCCCTCTGTGGCAGGGAATTCCATAAATTCACAACTCTCTGGGTGAAAAAGTTTTTTCTCACCTCAGTCTTAAATGACCTCCCCTTTATTCTAAGACTGTGGCCCCTGGTTCTGGACTCGCCCAACATTGGAAATATTGTTCCTGCATCGAGCTTGTCCAGTCCTTTTATGATTTTATATGTTTCTATAAGGTCCCCCCTCATCCTTCTAAACAGTGAAGTTAAGAAACAGCATTCACAGTTTCACTCCTGCCCCTTCATCCCTATGTCTTCCTGTTACTTTGTTCCAGCTCATCTAGACTACTGCCACAAAATCTGAAAAATGCCCAATCACCAATAATCCCTGTTGTACTTTCCATCACCATTGTGGCCATTGGATCAGGACATGACAACAAAAGTTAACACAAAATCAATATAAACTTTATAAAATTATGTTGAGTATCAAGCACCTTTATGCACTGACACCCTACCTTTCTTAGTTCTCATTTGCTTGTCCTTGTGGTCTTAAGCAGTGCTAACAGCTACTGCTCTGCAGTTAGAAGATAAGTAATTTTCAGTGCAGGAGACTCCTAAATAAATAACATCCCAATATAAACTGGGACTATCATAGCGCCAACGGCGTAGACAGGGTGAAATTTGTTAAATGTGTTCAGGAAAGTTTCCTCAGGCAAAAAGCAGAGGGCCCACAAGGGAGAGGGCAAAACCTGATCTACTCTCAGGGAATTGGGAAGGGCAAGTGACTGAAGTGTCTGTGGGCAAGACTTTTAGGACCATGATCTTTGTTCAATTAGCTTTAAAACAGTTGTGGATAAAGCCCATAAGCTAAAATTCTGGGAAAAGGCCAATTTTTATGTTGTTAGACAGGAACTTGCTAAAGTTGATTGGAGTAGGTTGTTAGCAGGTAAAGGAACCTCTGGAAAGTGGGATGCTTTTAAAGGTGTGAGGACACCTGGATAAGAGAGACACCTGCATCAGACTCCTATTCATAAACTACAGCTCTGCCTTTAACACCATTATACCATCCAAGTTCATCACCAAACTTGCGGGACGGAGTCAGCACTCATCTCTGCAACTGGATCCTAGACATTCTTACCAACAGACCACAATCAGTGAGGATGGGTGACAAATCATCCTCTCTGATAATCCTCAAAACTGGTGCTCCACAACGATACATTCTCAGCCCCCTTTACTTCTTATACACCCACGACTCTGCAGCCATATACAAATCCAATTCAATTTTCAAATTTGCAGACGATGCCACCATTGTGGGCCGGATATCAAATAATGATGAGACGGAGTACAGGAAGGAGATTGAGAATCTTGTGACCTAATGTCGAAACAACAGCCTTTCTCTCCAATGTCAGCAAGACAAAGGAGATAGTGATCAACTACAGGAAGCGAAGTGGCACACATACCCCGGTTTGCATTGACGGCGTCGAAGTAGAGATGGTTGAAAGCTTCAAATTCCGACGATTAAATATCACCAACAGCTTCTCCTTGACCACCCATGTTGAAGCAGTGGTCAAGAAAGCACACCAACACCTCTACTTCCTGAGAAACTTAGGAAGTTCTGCATGTCCCCAACAATTCTCACCATTCTCTTCCACAGATGTACCATAGAAAGCATTTTTTTGGATGCATCACAGCTTGGTTTGGGAACAGCTCAATTCAAGACAGCAAGAAATTGCAGAGGCTTGTGGATGCTGCCCAGACCATCACACAAAACCAACCTCCCTTTTCATTGACTCCATTTATACCTCACGCTGCCTCGACAAGGCCTCTAGCAAAATCAAGAATGAGTCGCACTCTGGCCACTCCCTCTTCTCCCCTCTCTGATGGGCAAAAGGTATAGAAGTGTGAAAATGCACACCTCCAGATTCAGGGACAGTTTCTTCCCAGCTGTTATCAGGCATCTGAACCATCCTACCACAACAACAGAGCAGTCCTGAACTGCTATCTACCTCATTGGAGACCCTCGGACTCATAGAAACATAGAAAATAGGTGCAGGAGTAGGCCATTCGGCCCTTCGAGCCTACACCGCCATTCAATATGATCATGGCTGATCATCCAACTCAGTATCCTGTACCTGCCTTCTCTCCATACCCCCTGATCCCTTTAGCCACAAGGGCCACATCTAACTCCTTCTTAAATATAGCCAATGAACTGGCCTCGACTACCTTCTGTGGCAGAGAGTTCCAGAGATTCACCACTCTCTGTGTGAAAAATGTTTTTCTCATCTCGGTCCTAAAGGATTTCCCCTTAATCCTTAAACTGTGACCCCTTGTCCTGGACTTCCCCAACATCGGGAACAATCTTCCTGCATCTAGCCTGTCCAACCCTTTAAGAATTTTGTAAGTTTCTATAAGATCTCCCCTCAATCATCTAAATTCTAGCGAGTACAAGCCGTGTCTATCCAGTCTTTCTTCATATGAAAGTCCTGACATCCCTGGAATCAATCTGGTGAACCTTCTCTGTACTCCCTCTATGGCAAGAATGTCTTTCCACAGATTTGGAGACCAAAACTGTACGCAATACTCCAGGTGTGGTCTCACCAAGACCCTGTACAACTGCAGTAGAACCTCCCTGCTCCTATACTCAAATCCTTTTGCTATGAATGCTAACATACCATTCGCTTTCTTCACTGCCTGCTGCACCTGCATGCCTACTTTCAATGACTGGTGTACCATGACACCCAGGTCTCGTTGCATCTCCCCTTTTTCTAATCGGCCACGATTTAGATAATAGTCTACTTTCCTGTTTTTGCCACCAAAGTGGATAACCTCACATTTAACCACATTATACTGCATCTGCCATGCATTTGCCCACTCACCCAGCCTATCCAAGTCACCTTGCAGCCTCCTAGCATCCTCCTCACAGCTAACACTGCCCCCCAGCTTCGTGTCATCCGCAAACTTGGAGATGTTGCATTCAATTCCCTCGTCCAAATCATTAATATATATTGTAAATAGCTGGGGTCCCAGCACTGAGCCTTGCGGTACCCCACTAGTCACTGCCTGCCATTCTGAAAATGACCCGTTTACTCCTACTCTTTGCTTCCTGTTTGCCAGTCAGTTCTCTATCCACATCAATACTGAACCCCCCTATTTGATTGGACTTTACTGGCTTTATCTTGCTCTAAACATTATTCACGTTATTCCCATTATCATGTATCTCTACACAGTGGATTGCTCGATTGTAATCATGCATTTCCTTTCCGCTGACTGGTCAGTACGCAACACCTTTCACTGTACTACCTACCTTTTGTTTTTTCCAGCATCACAATGAAAATTGCTTCATTTTGCTTCTATGTTTTCTATCCAAGTTATATATTAAAACATGTAAGAAGGAACTGCAGATGCTGGTTTACTATTTTCGGTATATATTAAGACCACTTACTGAGTAAAATTTTAGCAACTGTCCTTATAAGTTTGACTAAGTAAGTTGGAGACATTCCCTCAACTATCAAGGCCTGTTAAGAGTATTCATTAACTGATTGGTACGAGGCAGACAGCCAGTTATTGAACACAATTAGGAATTTTGTCATCAGTTGCCCGAGTAATCTTTCCTTTTTCATTCAATGTCAGGTTACAAAGAGCTCACAAACAAGCTTGAAGCAAGAGCACTGTCACCAACGGATTATACGTGCAGGCAGATGTCTCGTCTCCTTGTCCCTGTTGCCTCATTGAAATTCTTGAAGCTGAATTATTTCACATTGTTCAGTGTATTCAAAGATTGGCGAGTAAGTTCATGACCCTTCATGCAAATGCCGTAAGGCATGTGAAGTGAAACAATTTGTTGTCTTATTCTCTGATGCATATTTTGTTTGTGTGTATCACTGTCTCAAAGGCTTCCAGTGTCCATGAGTGAAAGAAAGTGACCGATGGGTCTCTACATTTTTTTCTTTTTTTGTGAGGGAGTCTCATTTATATGACTGTCACTGCTAGATAGTAGAGTTCTTGTTCAAAAAACTGATGTCATAAGGCCAAGAATATTTGCAAAAAAGCTAGTGTTACCTCCTTGCTGATCTGATTAAACATTACCAGTGGAATAAGCAGTATCTGAGAAAGTATTTAATACAAATGCAGTTATTGTCAATAGGCCACATTAAAACAACCATTTTGACATGCCCGAGTAATCTTTCCTTTTTCATTCAATGTCAGGTTTAGTTGTTTAGTATTTTTATGTGAGGTATTAGATTTTGAACATTGGATACATTTATCTGTGCAGTCTTATCACAATTTTTTCAGACATGTAGTTTAAAGGTTCTTTAATAGTAGAACGTTTAATCCTACAAATGCAAATTCAATGCCTTTTTCTTTATTTTTTGCCATGTTTCTTTTTGATGCAGTTTTGTATCATTCATTTTTTAATACATTTTTTTTTACTGTCTGATTCAACTGTGTGTTGATCTTTACTCCATCAATTGAACACAACTGGTTACAGCGACTTGTTTGTGCACTTTTGGCTGACTCATTTCTCTCGAGACAGTCTGAGCCTCTTGATGTGGGCAATCAAGGATCCAAATCTTGGTGATAATTTGACTGTTTTACAAGGGTATATTAAGATGTCATTTGACTGGATAATCTTGTTTTTTTTAAACTTAGTTTATTCTTCGAGTTCATCTATGCAGTGCTGGGAAATATAAAACTTTTAGTTAGTGTTACTTATAACACAGTTGGTTGTTTCTTCTCGAGCAGCACCCATTTCACAGATTTAGAAAGGTGGTGGGTGGAAGTGTCCTGTATAAGCACCAAGCTTCAACTGGTGCTTGTTATTCACTAAATTGAGTGACTGGAGTGACAGGTGAGAGTGTGATTAGTGTTGACTGGACACAGAACTCATACCAATGTGTCAAATCAAATCGACTTTATTCCCATATTTTTAGGTATGGTGAGGTACAGGTACAATAAAGCAGCATCACAGGCACGGTTTTTATGTAAAAGTATGCAGATTATGTGTACATCCAGTACTCGATCAAACGGTTAATCATGTACCAAGAAAGCTTTCTTGATCAAATGCAACATCCCCAGTAATTCATGGGAACCTCGGGCCCATAACCTTTCAAATTGGAGAAGGATCATTTGGAATGATATTGAAAACCTTGAGGCCATGTATCGAAACACATAATGGCCTAACACAAGGGGTGGACCACCGAACAATCCTCCCACCTGACCATCCCATTACCACTTCCTTATGCAAATTTGAAAGAGTCTGTGGTTCCCATTATTAGTCACCTCAGAGTAAAAGCACGTTTCCTCAATCCCAAAGATCTCAAGAAGATGAATAAGAATCACTTTTTCTCTGCACGCATTGTCCACACTGGGCTAGTGATTGCCATGAGACAGCAAGGGTGTTCTGTTTTTATAGAGGACTTTGAGAGTTTGCTTGCATTTCTCTGACCCTCAGTGAATCTTTTGTGGACAGAGTTCAGAGTAGAGTAGTTCACTCAGGAGTCCATGGTCAGGCATAAGGGCAAGATGATTATTCTTTTATTGTACATCATGAAGAGGTTCATTGGATCTCTTGATGCATTGAAGCGCCGTTGCAACTCTGGGAGAAGTTCTTCTGCCATTGGGAGGAGCAATTGAGAAGGACCCGGCAATGACTTTCCATGTGGGTGGCCCTTTTATATTGATTACATTTGAACTCGTCTCCCTTAATGAAGACAGTCACACTTATGGGACATGCAACATGCTGTTGGATAAACCAGGAGGTTTGCAATCTACTGAGAACCAGGTCTCAGGCATTCCAAGTCTTACAATGTAGGAAGTCCAGGAAGACCACGATAGGGCCAACTGAAAGACAAAAAGACAGTTTTGCTCTAAACTGATGAGATGTACATTTGGAACTCTGCAGGACTTGCACGCCATCACTTTCTACAAGGCAAAACCAAGTGGGAGCTCAAACAACAGTAAACCAATACTACCAGATGAGATCAATGCATGCTATGCTCGCTTCGAAAAGGCGAACACCACTGTGCCTTTTTGGAGTTCCCACAGCTCCCGATGGCAATGAAATTCAGTCACCGATGTCAGAAGATTCTTCATGGGGATGAGCCCTCAGAAAACGTCCGCCCTTAATGGTGTACCTGACTTCTTACTTAAAACCTGCACAGGCCAACCTAAGCATGCAGGTACAGCTGGCAGTGAAGAAAGCGAATGGCATGTTGGCCTTTATAACAAGAGGAATTGAATATAGGAGCAAAGAGGTCCTTCTGCAGTTGTACAGAGCTCTATTGAGACCACACCTGGAGTATTGTGTGCAATTTTGGTCCCCTAATTTGAGGAAAGACATTCTTGCTATTGAGGGAGTGCAGCGAAGGTTTACAAGGTTAATTCCCGGGATGGCGGGACTGTCATATGCTGAAAGAATGGAGCAGCTGGGCTTGTACACTCTGGAGTTTAGAAGGATGAGAGGGGATCTCATTGAGACATGTAAGATTGTTAAGGGTTTGGACACGCTAGAGGCAGGAAACATGTTCCCGATGTTGGGGGAGTCCAGAACCAGGGGCCACAGTTTAAGAATAAGGAGTAAGCCATTTAGAATGGAGGCGAGGAAACACTTTTTCTCACAGAGAGTGGTGAGTCTGTGGAATTCTCTGCCTCAGAGGGTGGTGGAGGCGGGTTCTCTGGATGCTTTCAAGAGAGAGCTAGATAGGGCTCTTAAAAATAGCGGGGATATGGGGAGAAGGCAGGAACGGGGTACTGATTGGGGATGATGAGCCATGTCAAAGTAAAAGTCAAAGTCAAGTTTATTCGTCACATACACATACGAGATGTGCAGTGACATGAAAAGTGGCAATGCTCGCGGATTGTGCAAAAAAAACCTACAAAACAGAATGGAACAGAAACACATATTCACTTATTGCATATTTGTGGGAGGAAAAAAAGAAAAAAAACAGCATTTTTAAAAAGACACAACAGTAAAATGGTACAGTAAAGTTAGTCCCTGGAGAGATAGGAGTTTACAGTCCTAATGATCTCTGGGAAAAAACTCCTTCTCATCCTCTCCGTTCTCACAGCATGGCAATGGAGGCGTTTGCCTGACCGTAGCAGCTGGAACAGTCCATTGCTGGGGTGGAAGGGGTCTCTCATGATCTTGTTGGCTCTGGAGTTGCACCTTCTGATGTATAGTTCCTGCAGGGGGGCGAGTGTAGTTCCCATGGTGCATTCGGCCGAACGCACTACTCTCTGCAGAGCCTTCTTGTCCTGGGCAGAGCAGTTCCCAAACCAAATTGTGATGTTTCAAGATGCTTTCCACAGCCGCTGAGTAGAAGCACTGGAGGATCCTCAGGGACACTCTAAATTTCCTCAATTGCCTGAGGTGGTAAAGGCTCTGCCTTGCCTTACTCACCAGTGCTGCAGCGTTTGATGTACATGTCAGATCCTCTGAGATGTGGACTCCCAGGTATTTAAAGCAGCTCACACTATCCACAGTATCCCCATTTATCTTCAATGGTGTGCACGTCCTCCTTGTTTTTTTTGATATTCAAGAGGAGGCTGTTGTCCTGACACCAGAGTGCCAGATCAGCCACCTCCTCCCGGTTGGCCTTCTCATTGTTATTGGAGATCAGGCCCACCACCACAGTGTCATCAGCAAACTTGATTATAGAGTTGGAGCTGAACCTAGCCACACAGTCATGTGTGTACAGGGAGTACAGTAGGGGGCTGAGGACGCAACCCTGGGGGGATCCTGTGCTCAGGGTGAGGGACTTCGATGTATTTCCTCCCATCTTGATTACCTGGGGCCTGGCCGTGAGAAAGTCCAGGACCCAGGCACACAAGGGGGTGTTGAGCCCCAATTCCAGCAGCTTCTCAGCAAGTCTGGTGGGGACTCTCGTGTTGAAGGCTGAACTGAAGTCTATGAACAGCATCCTAACATAGCCCCCCTTCTGGCTGTCAAGATGAGAGAGAGCAGTGTGCAGAACCTGGGAGACCGCATCGTTCGTGGATCTGTTCGGACGGTATGCAAATTGTAGCGGATCCATGTTGCGAGGGAGGAAGGCGCAGATGTGTTTCTTGACCAGCCTCTCAAAGCATTTCATGACTACCGAGGTGAGGGCCACCGGACGATAGTCATTCAGACAAGCTGGGGAGGCATTTTTAGGTACAGGTACAATGATGGATCTTTTGAAGCAGGCAGGGACCATGGACCTGGCCAGGGAGAGGTTGAATATTGTAGTGAGCACCGGAACTAGCTGCGTAGCACAGGACTTAAGTACTCGCCCCGAGATGCCATCTGGGCTTACAGCTTTCCTCGTGTTAACCCGTGTCAGAGCCCTCCTCACGTCGTGCTCGGACAACGAGAATGTGTGCACATCCCCAGCGATGGACCTCCCTTCAGCTTTGATAGCCAGCACGCTGTCGGTGTTGTCGTTAGTCGGCAGATCTGGGGTGATGTTGCCCGTCTCAAAACGAGCGTAGAAGGCGTTCAGGTCATCAGCTGGGGAGGTGCCGGCACTTCCGGTTGAGGGGGTGGTGCTCCGGTAGTTGTTTACAGTCCGTAGCCCCTGCCACAGGCGTCTGGTGTCCTGCTACTCCATCTGTGACTCCATCTTGTCTCTGTACCTCCTTTTTGCGTCCTTCACCGCCCTTCGCAGTCGGTAGGACTCCACCTTGTAATATTTTATTAATTAGAAGTAAGTACATTACATTTTGTTGGTACCTTTTTACAGGTTCCCAGAATTATTAAAACATTTTATGTACAACTTCCTTTTTTTTTTTTTTAGAAAGAAAGAAATGAGAAAGAAAGAAGTAGTGAAGAGTAAAGAAAAGTCTAGTGAGTGCGAGGTAAAGAAAAGAAATAAGTAAGAAAGTGAAGCAGAAAGGAGATTCTCCCTCGCCACAAGTCGATGCTTTTTTATATTCTTAATCATTTTTCGCCCAAACCCAGAATTTTTTAATTTTACAATACTATTGCACCACATGAATCCACAAGGTCAATAAATGGAGACCTAACTCGTTAAGAATTGGTCTTGTTTATCTATTAGGAGGAGTCTCATTTCTTCCAAGTGGGCAGTTTCCAACATATTACCAATCCACATTTTGAGTGTTGGTATAGTAGCATTTTTCCAAAATTTAAGTATGAGTTTTTTTGTTGTTATTGAACCATAATTAAAAAATGAAATTGGGGATATATTTAATTTGTTTCCATCTCCTATTACTCCGAAGATAATCATTTCCATATTAGGTTCCATTTTTATCTTAAATAAACTAGTAAATATATCAAATATATCACACCAAAATCCATGGTTTTGTGCAAGAAACGAAAGAATGTGTGATATTGGCATTTTGAGAAAGACATTTATCACAGATGGGAGAAATATTTGAATAAAATTGTATTCAACTCCACCTTGTAGACGTCCATATTTCCGGATGCCAGGCCCGAGTTGTAGGCAGTGGTGCGAGCATTCAAGGCAACACGAACGGACCTGTCCACCCAGGGTTTTTGATTCGGAAAGGTGCTTACCCTTACCGTGGGGACGATGTTGTCGGCTATTGTTGCGATGAAGTACGTGACTACTTCCGCGAACTCACTGACGTCACTGAAACTTGCTTGGAACATATTCCAGTCGACATCTGTCAGTGCATCTTGCAGCATGGCCTCTGACTGGTCGGACCACCGCTTTACGTCCCTCGTCACTGCCGCTTCCTGAACTATCCTCTGTTTATACTCCGGCAGCAGGAAAATGGCAGCATGGTCAGATTATCCTAAGGGAGGAAGTGAAACGGCCTTGTAGCCCTTCCAGAACGGCGTATAGCAGTGGTCCAATGTTCTCTCCCCCCTGGTGGCACACGTGATGTGCTGGTAGAAGTTCGGCATGACCTTCTTGAGATTTGATTTATTAAAATCTCCAGCCACCACCATAGCCTCATCCGGGTTCTTGTTTTGGTGTCGACATAGCACATGGTGTAGGGCCGACAGTGCCACGTCGGTGTCCACATGCGGTGGAATGTAGACGGCTGTGACGATCACTGAGCCGAACTCCCGGGGAAGGTAGAATGGGCGGCATGAGATCGTCAGATGCTCCAGGTCCGGCGAGCAGGAATGGGAAAACATCTTGATATTTCCAGGGTTGCATCAGTTGTTATTGGTTATGAAGCAGACTCCTCCACCCTTGGATTTCCCAGATTCTTCTGTTCTGTCAGCACGGTAGACAGTGAAGGACTCGGTTGGGCAGATTACCTGATCCGGAATCAGCGAGGTCAGCCATGTTTCGGTCAGGCAGAGGATGTTGCAGTCCCTTATGTCCCGCTGGAATCTGATCCTCGCCCTGAGGTCATCCAGCTTGTTTTCCAGAGGACTGGACGTTCACCAGAAGAATGCTGGGCAGAGGAGGACGAAAGGCTTGGGCTCTCAGCCCATTCCGAATACCCCCCCCCCCACCCCCCGCTTACCCCGGTGTTTTCTCCGGGTTTTCCTTGGAGCCTCGCTCCCATTGTTGTTGCCGCGGCGCTCTCTGTTGAACTCAGCTGGCCACGCTGGATCGGTAAGTACAGCCTTTAAAAAGTCTCCGTTTACGCTAGGGTTCAGATTTAAGAGGGTTTCCCTGCCATACTTTGTTAGTACTAGGGAGTTAGAACTTAGAAATGTTAAAAAAGAACATGAAAGTTAAAAATACGCACGGTTTCCGCGGAGCTGCCACGACGGCGACGGGACAGGGCCGCGCCATCTTGAACTATGATCACATTGAATGGCGATGCTGGCTCGAAGGACCGAATGGCCTTCTCCTGCACCTATTGTCTATTGTCTATTGGCTGGAATGTTTGTGGACATCTTCAACCTCTTGTTACTAAGGTTCAAGAATGCTACCTGCTTTAAAAGGGCAGCAATAATACCAGTGCCCAAGAAAAGTAAGGTGACATGCCTCAATGATTGCTGACCATTACCACTAACATCCGTTGTGACAAAGTGCTTTGGCAGGTTGGTTACGATTCATATCAACTCCTATCTTAGCAAGGACCTGGATCCACAACAGTTTGCCTACCGCTGCAATAGATAAACTGGGGATGCAATGTTACTGGTTCTCCATGCTGCACGGGTCCACTTGGACAATAGGAACACATATATCAGGATGTCATTCATCAATTATAACTTGGCGTTCATGGGTTGTCAAACACAGGGAACTGCGGCTCTGTTCATTCTCACTAGCTGTATGCTTGACTTTCTCATCAGCAGACTACAATCAATACCAGTTGGCAACAATTCCTCCTCGATAACCATCAACGCAGGAGCACCACAGGGCTGTATGCTCAGTCCCCTGCTATACTTACTCTATGCCAATGACTGTGTAGCGAACACCGCTCCAATGCAGTTTTTACATTTACCACAATTTGTTGGACAAATAACAGATGATGATGAATTAGAGTAGAGAACAGATATTGAAAATCTGATTAAATGGTGCCAGAAGAACAACCTTGCTCTCAGTCTGAGGAGCTGATTGTTGATTTTAGAAAGGGGGAAAGCTGCAGATCCTCAAACCTTTCTTCATCAACAGGTTGAAGAGAAAGTCAACAATTTCAAGTTCCTGGGCATGTATATGTTGGAAGATCTGTCTTAAATCTAGCACATTGATGCAGTCATAAAGAAAGCCCATCAACACCTCTATTTCCTTAGAACACTGAGGCGTTTTGGTATGTCGATGAAAAATCTCTTAAACTTCTACAAGTTTAGGGTAGGGAGCATATTGAGTAGTTGCATCACGGCCTGGCTTGGGAACTTAAACACCCGGGAATGAAGGTGATCACAGAGAATGGTAGACACCGCCTGGTCCATCTCAGGTATTGACCTCCCTATCATCAATAGGATCTACAGGAGGCACTGCCTCAAAAACACAGTCAGTATTAACCCTGACCAAGATCTAATGTCACTCTTATGATCAGGAAGAAGGTATGGCCACATGGTTCAAGAATAGCTTCTTCCCAACATCTGCCAGGCTCTTGAACACTACATAATGCTAACCTCAAGTATGAACTATGGATTGTCTTTCGTTGCACTGAGGACTTAGGAGGTTTTTTTTGCATGTATTGGTGTTATTAATTTATTAACATTTTGTTTGTTATATATTACCTATGTGTTTAGTGTTTACTGACTCGCCAGTTGCAAATACGAATGTCATTTTTCCATTGTTAGTACACATGACAATTAAACATTCTTGACTTGACTTGCAACTCTTTTCCAAGTTAGATTTTCACCAGAGTTATTTCTCCACCATGCTTTAGCATTTCAGTGGAATTTTGATGAATCCAGACCTAGTATTAGTCAGTTGTTGGATGACCTTTTCATCCACAAGTTTGGTTGGGGCGGCACTGTGAAGATAGTGAATAGTGCACTGTAGTGAAAGACACGTGTCAAAGACAGATTCACGGCTGAGACCATTGCGCTGCTTCTTCTAATGGGCATTGACTATCATCAATAAGCTCTCTTCAGTTATTGGCTCTCAATGAAATATGTCAGGTATCTGAGCCACAGATGGGCTCGACAGTACTGAAGAATCCACACATGCCATGGTTGTGAGTTTCTGGATCTCTGTGTCTTTTCCACTTACCATCTGTTCTGTTGGTTTTGAGTCTTTTTGTTGGACCTCTGCCTCCAGAAGATCTGTTTCTTTTTTCCCTCGGAAGCGCAATGGTGTTTCTAGTCCAAAAATGCCTTACATTTTAATTTCTGGATCTCTTGGCCCTTCTCATCAAACCACTTTCTAGTAGTCTCTTCACAGATGCTGATAGTGGTGAACTTCAGGGAAGACCAAACACTGTGGACAATCTATGGTTCCTGTTATTGGGAAATGAAAGAAATACGTGAAAAAAACATGTGTGTTTCCCTTATTATAACACCAAATATACTACTCTGACTTTGGGGAAAATCTGCCATTCTGCAGGTTACTATAAAAATGCATTTTCTTTTTATGGGCAAATAGTCTTGGACTGAAAAATAACTCCCATTACAGAATAGAAAATCTGTCTTGAAATAGACTTTAAAAACCATGGGAAAATGTCGATAGAAATAAACATTTCTTTTCTTGGACGTCTCAGAGTGATAGGCATGCTGTGGAATTACCTCTCGGACAGAAAGTGGGACAAAAGTAAACTGAAAATACAATGCATAAGCACTTTAAAAGTGAAATTCATAGTTTTCTCAGAGTTACTGGATCTGTAAGCAATCAATACTTCAGCACTATAAAAAGCCATTTGGTTAGACTGACTTTCTTCTGTCAATTTTCTAAAACAGCTGGGGCAATTCAAGGATTCTGACATTTCCCTGTAAATAGAAAATGAAAAATGAAGCCACTGAGGGTAAGATAACATTGTTAGGTACACAAGAAATGCTAAATTTGTAATAGAATCCTAAAAATTATAGGAGTGTTGATTGATTACAGCACAGAAGGAGGCTATTCAGCCCATTGTGTTAATGCCAGCTCACTTCTACAATTGTGCAGTGAACAAGGTTAGCATTCAGCCCATTGCGTCCATATTAGCTCTTTGAACAAGCAAACTACTATTCTGGTCCTTCCCTGTAACCTACAACTTGTCCTACTTTAACAATCTGTTCAATTCCACATTGAAAGTTAGTATTGATCTATCTATCTGTCTTTCAGCCAATGCATCTCAGTAGGGAAAAGGTTAATGCAAGCAGTGGATGTTGCCACTGGGATATCTTCATTACTCTGAATCAAATCAGTGCAAGTAAAATGCATTTTATTCAGAGTGGTAATTACAGTGTACAAGCTCTTCCCAAACACATGTATCCACTTGTTTGATGCTCTGTCCATGAGCCTATCTGCGTGGATGAAGATCATTACAAACACCTATGATGTATACATGCTCAAAACGGGTGCTGCCAACTTATGTGTGGGGAATACCTGGCAGCACCTACATATTGTTTGACTGCCTCAAGGTGAATCTTTGGCATGCAGTTGAATAGAATAAGGATAATTCTGGCTGCTCCATTGAGGGACCCGTTGCTGCCATCTGCTCTTACTCACTGTGGTGTGTGAATGCCCGGTGCACACCAGCCAACCTTCCTACCAGACTCACTGAAGACCAAGCATCTGTCATGGTGCACAGCAGGAACAGTCAGAGGGAATGACTGCCTCAGAGAAGAGTCAGCGTGTTCTTCTGCTCTTCTGCTTCACATCCTATGTAATTAAACATGTGAAGTAGAGATTTCAAGGGAAGAAGGTTTAAGGTTATTGCCAAGCAGATAATCATTTTTCATTTGCTGTTGATGTCAATTCCACATGAGGAAACATTATATGAAATGTGTATGGGTGAAATTCAATGCAGCAGTTGTGAGATCTCCACGTGCCTTTCTCTGTCGACCATGCATTTTATCATGTCAGTTATTTATTCTACTCTGCAGAAGTTAATGCAAAATTACTGCAGAAGTACCTCCTGTTCCTAGTTTTTCCTTGAAAGGAGCAAATGAAGAGACCCGTGAGTGATAATCATGGTGCATGTTGGAATAAATGTATGGGAGAGCACTTGTTGTTGTTGACTATGACGGAGAGATGTAACATTGCTGAGAATATACTGCAGAATTTTGGACTTCCCTTTATTTTGAAAATATACATGATAGAAACTGAAATATGCAAGTTAAATTGGCAACAAAATAAAAGTAATCTTAGATAGCATCATTGAGGCAGCATCTTAGATAGAGTCATAGAGCATGGAAACAGGTCCTTTAGCCTAACTTGCCCTCACTGACCACCAATGTCGCATCTACACTTGTCCCTCCTGCGTGTTTTTGTCCCACCATATCATATCTATCTTATCTTATTCTTATCTATATACTTTTAAAACTCTGTGTGCGTATGTGCGTGCGTGCGTGCGTGCGTGCGTGCATGCATGCGTGCGTGTGTGTGTTTGTGGGTGTCAGATTTGGCCTTTGTTTCCTTGGTCCACCAAAACCACACGCGAAAACTCCGAGATTTTTTCCATTTCGCTAGACATTACACTTTTACATACCCTAATACACTACTCATTAGATTTAGCCATTTTTATGTACACATTTTAAAATAAAATCCACCCCCCCCACTCACTCATTTTGTCGCCTCCTGCTGGCCAGCCACCATAACGGCTGCTGCCGCCCGGCTCTGTTCCAAAAACGCTGCCATTTTTCTTCTTTCGCTGGCGATTTTCGCTGCTGCTGCCCGCCTCTCCTCCACTAGCCCCTGGGCCGGCTCTCTCACACTGGCTCAAGCGCCCGGCTCTGCTCCAAAAACGCCGACATTTTTCTTATTTCACTGGCAATTTTCGCTGCTGTTGCCCGGCCCTCCTCCACTACCCCCCCCCCCCCCCCGCCCTCCCCCCCAGGCCGGCTTTCTCACGCTGGCTCAAGCCAAACATTGGCTCTTTCCACGCTGCCCGAGGACGCCGAAAAGCAGCAGCGGAACAACCATCTTTGCCTTCAGCCAGCGTGACAGAGCCGGCGCGTCAACGGCCTGTCGGCCCGCAGCCCCATTGAGGGCATACGTTGCGTCTCGACAGCTGTACGCAGCGTCTCGACGTCGTACTCAGCGTCTTGACGGCGTATGCCGCCTACGCCGTCAACACACTGCGTACGCCGTCAAGACGCTGCGTACGACGTCAAGACACTGCGTACGACGTCGAGACGCTGCGTACGGCCGTCCAGATGCTGTCTACGCCATCAAGACGCTGAAGCACAATCGGGAACCAGACCCCGGGGTCTGAAGCACGTTCGGGGACCAGACCCAACGGGTCTGCACTTGGTCTAGTAACAATTAAAACTCTGTGAGTGTGTGTGTTTGTGTGTGTCAGATTTGGCCTTTGATTCCTTGGTCCGCCAAAACCACACTCAGAAACTTCGAGATTTTTTCCATTTCGCTAGACATTACACTTTTACATCCCCTAAGACACTCCTCATTAAATTTCGTCATTTTTAGGTACACATTTTTAATAAAATCCTTTCCCCCCCCCCCCCCAACCACTAATTTTTTCGAATCCTGCTGGCCAGTGAGCTGCTGCATGACTCACAGTGCCATCACAGATGTCCAATCACAATGGATCTCATTTACCTATGTTATGACATCACAATGGGTCAGGACTAGGAGATTGGAACCTTCACGCGAGCCCACTAAAATCAAACAGCTGCATGACTCACAGAGCCATCTCACAGATGTCTAATCACAATGGATCCCACGAATGCAATCAACCTGGCGTGCACAATCAAATAGAGCAAGTTGTCCTACCCCTCCCTATCTATCCCCCCTCCCTATCTACCCCCTCCCTATCTACCCCTTCCCTATCTACCTCCTCCCTCTTTACCGCCCTCCACTCCCCCTCCACCCTCCACCTCTACTCCTCCTATCCTCCCCCCTCTCCTCTCCTCCATCCCCTCCTGTTCTACCCCCCATCCACCTCACCTCTCCCCTCCCATCCTCATCTCTCCCTTCCAACTCTCGCCCTCCTCATCTCTCTTCTCCCCCCCATCCTGCATCCCCTCCCTCTTCTCTCCTCCCCTCCCAACTCCCCCTCTTCTCTCCCCCTCCCATCTCCTCCAACTCACCCCCTCCCTCTCTCCTCCTCTCCCTCCTCCCTCTCCCTGTACTCTTTCTCTCCCCTCTATCTCTCTTCCCCTCCCTCTCCTCCCTCCCCTGCCTTTCCCCTCTCCCCTTCTCTCTCCCCCTTCTCGCTCCCTCCTTCACTCCCCTCCTCCTCTCTCTCCCCTCTCCTCTCTCTCCCTCCTCCCTCTCCCCTCTTCTCTCTCCCTCTCCTCTCTCTCCCTCTCTCTCTCCCCATCCAAGTACCCTCCCCGCTCTTCCCCCTCCTCTCCCACTCCTCTCCCCTCCCCCCTCCCCCCTCCTCACCCTCTCCTCCCCCTCTCTCACCCCATCTCTCCTCACCCCTCCTGTGTGTGGGTGTATGTCATTTTTGATTTTGACTTTGATTCATTGGTCTGCCAAAACCACACGCAAAAACTTTTACCATTTCGCTAGCGATTTTACTTTTACATTCGCATATCCACTCCTCATTAAATTTAGTCATTTTCTGTACACATTTTTAATAAAATCCTTCCCCCCACACTAATTTTTTCGCCTCCTGCTGGCCAGCGACCATAACAGCTGCTGCCGCCCGGCTCTCCTCCAAAAACGCAGACATTTTTCCCATTTCGCTAGCAATTTTACTTCCTCCACTATCCCCCCCCCCGACCCGGCTCTGTCACGCTGGCCGAAGCCAAAGATCGCCTGCACCCCCGTTGCTTTTCGCCGTCCTCGCTGGCTTGCACTGTCCGAAAATCCCGCGCGTCAACGGCTTTCGGCCCGCAGGCGCATTGAGGGCGTACGTAGCGTCTCGACGGGCGTACGCAGCGTCTCGACGTCGTACGCAGCGTCTCGATGTCGTACGCAGCATCCCGACGTCGTACGCAGCGTCTTGACGGCGTACGCCTAGCGCATGGCGTTGCGCCATGATGTCAAGCCGCCCCCTCCCCTTGCAATCGCGTGTTGCGGGAACAGACTCAACGGGTCTGCACTTGGTCTAGTATATAATAAACCCTCGTGTTAGTTTGTACAGATTCTATTTCGCGAATATTCGTTTTAGGCGTTTGTGTATCTCCTCCTCAACCCGACGCCGTTAAGGAGAAATTCGTCCTACATCTTCTACTTAAGGATTTTCGCTGATTCAGACAATCAGGATATCAGGGATTAAAGGGTTGGACAGGCTAGCTGCAAGAAGATTGTTCCCGATGTTGGGGAAATCCAGAACAAGGGGTCACAGTTTAAGGATAAGGAGGAAGTCTTTTAGGACCGAGATGAGGAAAAGAAAATTCACACAGAGTGTGGTGAATCTGTGGAATTCTCTGCCACATAAAGTAGGTTGAGGCCAGTTCATTGGCTATATTTAAGAGGGAGTTAGATGTGGCCCTTGTGGCTAAAGGGATCAGGGGGTATGGAGAGAAGGCAGGTACAGGATACTGAGTTGGATGATCAGCCATGATCATATTGAATGGCGGTGCAGGCTCGAAGGGCCGAATGGCCTACTCCTGCACCTATTTTCTATGTTTCTATGTTTCTATCCATTACTATGGTTGCCCTCATTAAAGTTAAGGCTCCTTATCCTCTGAAATGTTAAGGAGGCATGGCTGTAAACAATAAGGACTTTCCTTTTAAGTAGAGCAGAAATTACTTCAATCAGTTGGTATCAGAGCCTTTTTGAATTGCACAGATGCACAAAAACACCATGATCTTTGTAGCTTAAGTATGCATGTAAACTCAGTTGGGAGCACAGGTCAACCTTGCATAGGTGCCTTACCCATTGCTATTCTGGGTCATGTTTCAGGGTGCAACCAAAATTCTACATTGTTACTTCGACTGTGCCTTCACATCTTTTGCTTCTCTTTGCTCCACAAAAATTCTGCTGATTGCTCATGAACCAGGTTCTTAGCCTCCTCTCCTCCATGTTTTCCACTTTCTCAAGAACTACCTGCTAGTAGCTTATCTTTGGAGCCGGTGGAATCTCCATGAAGTCATACAGGTAGCAGCATTAGTTTGCCCAATTAGCATCCACAACTAACTAGCACTGTTTAAGTAAGTACAAGGCCTTTTCAGGCTTGGCCCCTTCCTTATCAGCCATCCAATAGGCCTGACTGGATGCTAATATGGAGATGCAATCCTGGTTTATATTTCTTCTTTCTAGATGATGTACATGGAGGCCAGTTGTTGCTAATATATGCTTGAAACTAGAAGTGGTCTGATGTAATCTCATGCCTGCCATGCAACCCAACGCAGCCTTAAGGGTGATGAGCAGTCAAAATTCCGTCACTCTTGTGAATTTAAATCTCATTATAAATAAAGTATCAGGAACCATTGACTGTGTGTCTGCTTATAAAATTAGGCATGACCCTATTTTACTACAGGGATCAAAGCATCTATGCTTTTGCAGGGCACTAACTTGTATGAAATTACATTACAAAACACATTCTCTATTTTTCTGGAATGTTTTTGACATTTAATAATATTTTAAAAAACATGCAATAATAAGTGCAATAACTTTATTTGCAGTCAATAGTTAGCCCAGAGACATTAAAGCGACAGCAGAAATAATAACGTAAAATGGAGTTTATGATCTGGCAGGTAATCAAATTTACCACCAAATTCTGAATAGCTTGAGGTGATTTCGTAGGTAAGTGGGAAAACAAAACTGTATGCTAGCACACAACTGTTCTCAACATTTCTGTCAGACTGGTTAGATTCACACGTTATACATAAATTATTCAACATTGTAATATTCAGGATAGAACCTTAACCCATCCAGTGGGACCTAGTTGTACAGTGAAAGGGGGGAAATTTGCCTTCAGGAGGCGATTAACCTTTAGTTAAGCTTATACTGCTAGCTTCCTTCACTTCCGAAATCATTAAAATGTCACATCTGTTTGACATTGGATGTGTATGAATAAATGAATTACAGGTAAATAAAAACACACACAGATGGAATTAATTTAAAGAAAGACTTTGCACATCACAATGTCTCCTTTCAACATTAAAATGAGAGTATTTCACATGAAGCCTTGCATCAGGCAGAAGTCTGCACGCTTATAAAAATGTTTGATTGGAATTAAAAAGCTAGTGAATGGGCTAGTCATGTATGTACAATCCTCTGGCGCAACTGATACGTATTTACGGTTGGGTGATTGCCAGCTGTCAGTGTGAGATTATAAAGTAGATAGAGTTTTGATTGGCAACCTTTTAACTTCAGCCTAAATGGAGTAGCTTCTAATTGAAAGGCAGCGACGTTTGGGACTTTCCTTATCTCCTTGAGGAATTTTCATGAAATTTCGGCCTGATTACAGGGCTATAATAAAATACATACTGCACTCATGTAAGGCAGAGTGAATCACAGGGGTGTTGATGTATATTTTAATCAAAAAAACTTACAACAATGAAGAAGATTGAATAATAGGATTTCAGAATAAGATTATAAAGGGTAGATTAGCATATCAAAGATGTTCATATCTTATGGGATCTCATGCAATTCTGTGAGACAAATTGGAAAACCATGTTATTTTTAAGTGGGGCATAAAATATGTACCACATCAAACCAAGTAATCAGTAAATAAATTACTTTTCTGATGTTTATTATTTTTGTCTCTTAAAGTCACTGGGTTTAGCGGTGCAAAGGCGACGACCAGTTTCTTTGAACGTTGTTTATTTCGAACTCGTTCCCTGATCCACAAGTCTATACACACGTGACTGGCCACAACGGTGGTCAGTCGAACAACTGTCGCGCGAAAGCGAAACTGCGCGATAACCCCAACCCCTCCCGGGCCACGTGCCCGCGGCTTCCGACCGCCGGGTTCTATACTGGCTCGTGCCAGCAGGCGCCGCTACATGCCCCCCCCAGAAACCGAGGTACGGAAACGCACGGGTAACCGAACCATACGACCGGAACACGTAGTCCGTGAACGCGGGACGAGCATAACATTAGGGACTGGCAAAACAGAACCGGAGGGGCGCGAAAACCATGAACGAGGGACGGGCGTAACAACGGGGATAACAGTCGCAGAGGACGGCAAAACGTCCGGCGGACGCCCTCTACACCGTGGAGTGGCCACTGTCACCGGGCTGTCCTCGTCCACGTAAGTTTGCTTAAGACGGCTGACGAAGATAAACTCCTCCCTGCCACCCATGTCCAACGTGAACGTCGAGGTACCAGTCTTTAACACCCTGAATGGTCCTTCATACACCCGCTGTAACGGCGAGCAGTGAGCGTCCCTACGAAGGAAAACATAAGCACAATCCTGCAACATCGTAGGTACATGCACCACAGCCGTGTCTGGAGGTGGGAACCGGGACCAACGCGCGCACCCGCTCGCGAAGGTCAGCTAGCACCGCCGAAACCGGGACCTCCTGATCGCGGGTAAAAAATCCCCAGGTACCCGCAAAACCGAGCCATAAACCAGCTCAGCCGAGGAGGCGTCAAGGTCTTCCATAGGCATAGTTCTGATGCCTAGGAGAACCCAGGGCAACTGGTCAACCCAATCGGGGCCGGTGAGCCTGGCCTTCATCGCTCGACTAACCCATTCGCCTCCAGGTGATAAGCGGTTGTCTGGTGCAACTTTGCGCCGTACAGCTGCGCCCAACCGCACCACAAGGAGGACGGAAACTGAGCCCCACGGTCAGTGGTGATATCCGACGGGACCCCAAAACGAGCGATCCAATGAGAGACCATAGCACGGGCGCAAGCCTCAGCGGAGGTATCGGACAACGGTACTGCCTCCGCCCACCTGGTAAACCTATCTACTATGGTGAGCAGGTGTGTGGCCCCACGCGAACACGGCAAGGGTCCGACCAGGTCAACATGAATGTGCAGAAACCTGCCATCAGGAACAGCAAAATCCTGCACTGGTGGCCGCACATGTTGCTGCACCTTGGAAGTCTGACACGGGATACAAGCACGGGCCCACGCTGCAACCTGCTTCCGTAACCCATGCCAGACAAACTTGGATGCAACCAGGGCGGAGGTGGGACGAATGGACGGGTGGGCTAGGCTGTGAAAGGTGTCAAATATACGCCGCCTCCAAGCAACTGGAATGATCGGGCGGGCCCTACCTGTGGAGACATCACAAAGGACCCGTACGCCTGCGGCGCCGCAAGGCACCTCAGCCAGCTTGAGCCCTGAATCAGCATTGCGGTAATCCACCATGCCGGCATCGGCCCGTTGAGCCGCTGCCAGCTCAGCGTAGTCCACCCCGAGGTTCAGAACGGAAACCGCAGGAACAGCCGGACGGGATAGCGCGTCGGCCACAACCTTCAGCTTCCCCCCCACATCGAATGTCAGGCGTGAATTCGGATATGTAGGTGAGGTGCCGCTGTTGCCTGGCGGACCACGGATCGGCTACCTTGCTCAATGCAAATGTGAGCGGCTTGTGGTCCGAGAAGGCAGTGAACGCGCGGCCCTCAAGGAAATAGCGGAAATGCCTGATCGCCAGATAGAGCGCGAGGAGTTCCCTGTCGAAAGCGCTGTACTTACATTCCGGGGCACGCAGCTGCCTGCTGAAAAATGCCAGCTGCTGCCAGCGGTTACCAACCCGCTGCTCCAGAACTGTGCCCACCGCGACGTCCGAAGCGTCAATGGTGAGAGCCGTGGGAGCGGACGCCCTCGGGTGCACCAGCATGGTGGCGTTGGCCAATGCGGTCTCAGCACCCTCAAAAGCTATACCAGCTTCTTTAGACCAAACCAGATCCCGTGGCTTACCCGCAAGACATTGGAACAGCGGCCGCTGGCGGAACGAATCGGTGGTAAAAATTCACCATGCCGATTAATTCCTGTAGGCCCTTGACGGAGAGTGGCCTCAGGAAACGGCAGATGGCGTCGACCTTCTCAGGCAGCAGTTGGGCGCCCTGGGGAGTGACTCTGTGTCCCAAGAAGGAGATGGAGCGCAACCCAAATTGGCACTTTGCAGGATTAATCACCAAGCCGTGCTTACGCAACCGCTCAAAAAGCAGGCGAAGGTGCTTAATGTGTTCAACCTGCGAACTGCTGGCCACCAGAATATCATCCAGGTAGATGAAAATGAATGGCAAACCCAGCCCGACCTGATCCATCAACCTTTGGAACACTTGAGCGGCATTCTTCAGGCCAAACGGCATTCTTAACTACTCGAAAAAGCCAAACGGGGTGATGGTGGCCGTCTTAGGGACGTCGTCTGGGTGGACCGGGATCTGATTATAACCCCGGACCAGGTCAACCTTCAAAAAGAAGGTAGCGCCCTCCAAATGAGCTGAGAAATCTTGGATGTGGGGCACTGGGTACCGATCTGCCGTGGTCACAGCGTTTAAACGCCTGTAATCACCGGAAGGTCTCCAGCCCCCGGACGCTTTAGGCACCATATGCATAGGAGAAGCCCAAGGGCTATCCGACCGCTGGACAATTCCCATGTCCTCCATTGGCTGGAATTCGTCGCGGGCGATGCACAGTTTATCAGGTGGGAGGCGGCGCGCGCGGGTGTGAACAGGTGGGCCCTCGGTGGGAATGTGGTGGACCACGCCATGATGAGGCGCAGCCCTGTTGAACCGGGGCGTGAGCAGCTCTGGGAAATCAGCCAAAAGGACTGCGAAAGGTTCCTGTATCTCAGCTACATCGTCGGGTTGCTGTTGGGACGATAACGGGTTACGCGGCTCGGCAGGGCACAGGTCCGACAACGGGACCATTCGCCCGCCCCGCACATCGACTAGCAGGGAGATCGTGCGCAAGAAGTCAGCTCCCAAAATCGGCTGGGCGACATCAGCAACGGTAAACTTCCACCTGTACGGGTGGGAGTCGAAATTTAAGTGCAGGGTCCGCGTACCGTATGTTCGGACGTCACTCCCATTAACGGCCAAGAGGACGGGTCCTACCTTATCGACGCGGGTATCTCGGGCGGTCGGTGGCAGGATGCTGGCTATAGCACCGGAGTCTACCAGAAAGCTGTGGCTGGAGTGGAGATCATGGACGCAGAGGCGTTCGTTCAGGCCGATCGCGGTTGCCTCTATGGGCGATCGACCGTGGCAACGAGGTAAAGGAACAAACGATTTTGACCGCTGGTCAGTTTTACCGCTATCCCTCGTGGGCCGGATAAATCTGGTCAAGATGGTCGTCCTACCCAAATTCCTGTATCTTTTCCAGCACGTCCCTATACTTATCACTAAATCTTTTTTTGATAAATTAGGAAGGACAATATCTAAATTTTTATGGGGTAGCAAACCGGCTAGAATCCGAAAGGCGATACTGCAGTCTCCTAAGAGTGACGGCGGTTTGGCACTTCCTGACTTTAGGCGATACTATTGGGCAGCTAACTTGCAAAAACTCCTATATTGGATGAATGATGATTGCGACCACCTACCGACCTGGGTACACATGGAAAAGGCGAGTTCACGTCTCCCGTTGCGGTCTGTCCTATGCCCCCAACTCCTCCTTCCTATAACATCTGTGGGTGCAGGCCCAATTGCGTCCCTCTCGCTCAAGATATGGAGTCAACTCAGGAAAAACTTCGGTTTACAAGGCCCTTCCATCTTGACCCCACTGCTTAAAAATCACATCTTTAAACCTTCAAGTACAGACCACGCATTCAAAACCTGGCATAGCAACGGTATCAGTAGTATCAAAAACCTATACAAGGATGGCATATTTTCGTCCTTTGCGGAGCTCTCGTCCAACTACAGCCTCCCAAACTCCCACCTTTTTCGTTTTTTCCAGATTAGGGATTTTGTGAAGAAGACATTCCCCCATTTCCCAAATCGCCCCCTTGAAACCCTGACCGATACCATCTTAGCTCTAGATCCCAACCGGAAGAAATGCATCTCTATTTTGTATAACTTGCTAGGGTCGGTTATAATGAAACCTCATACTTCATTAAAAGCTGCGTGGGAGGGTGAGCTGAATACGAAACTAACAGACCAGCATTGGGACTCTGCCTTGGATTTGATCCATTCTTCCTCCATATGTGCCCGTCATGGCCTAATCCAATGCAAAGTCCTTCACAAAGTCCACTACACAAATGCAAGATTATCTAGAATTTACCCTGCTGTTAGGGACACCTGCAACAGATGTAATCAATCCCCTGCCAACCATAGCCATATGTTTTGGTCTTGTCCTAAGCTAGCAGCCTTTTGGAGGAGTGCTTTCGACTTGATAAGCAGAGCCTACGGCCAGACTATTCCTCCAAACCCAATGTCAGCCATTTTCGGTACCCCTCCCAACACCAACCTCTCTGTTGCAGTGAAACGGGTCCTAGCTTTTACAACCTTGTTAGCCCGGAGACTGATCTTGCTTAACTGGAGGCTCACCTGTCCCCCGACACACGCCCGTTGGATTAAGGAGGTGCTTTACAATTTAAAGCTTGAAAAACTTAGGTTCTCTCTCAAAGGCTCTACCAAGACATTCCTAGATACATGGAACCCTTTCTTTGAACTTGTTAACTCTCTCAACTTGTCCCCGGACTCGGAAGAGGACTGAGTGTTCTCCACCATTGTTTTGCTCTACAGCAGCTGCTTTCCCCTTAATCCCCCCCTCCCCACAATTATTTATTTAATTACTTACTTATTTACTGTATTTTTTTTATTTTATTTTTATTTTTATTTTTTTTAGTACTTTTTGTTTCGTTTATCTTACCATATGTGTGTGGATGTGTACGTATGTGAGTGTTGTTTGTCCCCGTTTGGTTCCGACCTGATTCGGGGCGGTTGAAGGTGGGTAAGGGTAAAGGTTTTGAGGGTCGCTTACATACTGTTGCACAATTATGCCTTGACTGTCACTGTCTGTTATCATAGTATGTATGCAAATTGCTGTGAAATTCAAATAAAAAGATTTAAATGGAAGGAACAAACGTCCCGCTGTCCGGTTGTCCACAGCTCGTCGGCCCTCTCCGCAAAGTGCTGGGGATCGCTGAAGTCGGCCCCAGCTGGCATCAAATGGACTTCATCGGGCATCTGCTCGAGGAAAGCCTGCTCAAACAACAAATACGGTCGATGCCCGTCCATCAGAGCCAACATCTTCGCCATAATGGTGGACAGGTGCCGGTCGCCGATCCCGTCCATGTGGAGGATCTTCGCCACCCTGTCCCGGCGGCTGAGCCCAAAGGTATGCAGCAGAAGAGCCTTCAACCCCTCGTACTTAGCTACCGCCGGCGGATCCCTCCTGAAGTGGCGGCGCTGTTGCACAGCTGTGGCTCGCCTGCAGTCCGTCTGTTTTTACTTTTTTTGTTGTTTTCTTTTTGTCCTGCTTTAGTTAAATTTTAATTTATTGGGTTGTGTATGTGTTGGGGTGGGGGGGTGAAACATGTTTTTTGTCTCTTCCTTCGGGGGAATGCGACTTTTTCTTGTCGTATCCCCCTTCTCTGCCTCCGTCTGCGCTGAGGCCAAAATAGCGGAGCTGCCGGCCTCCAACTCCAACTGCGACCGACCAACCTCGAGGCTCCGGAGGCAGAGCCAGAACTTACCAGCGCGGGGCTGGCCAGCTTCGGGGCTGCGGTGGCGTTCCGGCGGTGGCGACCGAGGACACTGGTGGCGACCTGAGTCCGGAGGCTCGGCCGCGGGCCCGGTGGACGACATCGTCGGGAGCTCGCAGGTCACAGGTGGGTGACCTGTTTTTCTGGGGCTCCCGCAACTACAGCTGCGTCCGCTGGACTGGAGGGCGGCAGCTTCGGCCACCCCGGGCCGCGGAGTTTGAACCGGCCCGTCGCGGACGGAGCACGGATTCAGCCGCGGGACTGACTTACCATCATCCGGCGGGGTCACAACGTCAGAAGCCTGGATCGCCTCAGCGCAGAGGGAGAACAAAGAGGGAAGAGACAGAGACTTTAAGACTTTTGCCTCCATCACAGTGAGGAGGTGCCTGGTGAACTCACTGTGGTGGATGTTAATTTGTGTTTATTGTGTGTTTTGTTATTTATTATATGTATGACTGCAGGCAATGAAATTTCGTTCAGACCGAAAGGTCTGAATGACAATAAAGGAATCTAAGTCTAAGTCTAAGTCTAAGTCTACCGCCGGCGGATCCCTTATGTACGGCAGCAACACCGAGGCACAGTCCTGGGGCAGAGCCCCCACAACGTGGAATTACATGGTCTCATCTGCGACGATCCTGTGCAGATGAAACTGTGCCTCCACATGGACGAACCAAACTTGGGGTTGATCCGGCCAAAACATGGGCAGCCTGAACCCAGGCGAGCTCTGCCGCGTGCCGGCCGATTCTGCGGGAACATAGTCTTCCTGCATGATCCCTGTCTAACGACGGTTAGACAAGTCGGGGTCACCAAGACGACGACCAGTTTCTTTGAACGTCTTTATTTCGAACTCGTTCCCTGATCCACAAGTCTATATACACGCGACTGGCCACAACGGTGGTCAGTCGAACAACTGCCGCTCGAAACCGAAACCGTGCGAAAACCCGATCCCTCCGGGCACGTAGTCGCGGCTCCCGCCCGTACCGCAGGCTTCCGACCCCAGTCTGGCGCGCGCCAGCAGGCGCCACTGCATGGGTTTAATTAAGTTTTATGGTGCAACAAAAATGTGTCATGTCACATCAGCTACCTTACTGCAATCTGCCCAGAATAAATAGTAAATTGAATTGCAACCTCTTATTATCATGTGGCATGTTATTTAAAGTTGCTCTCATTGTCCCATATCTATCCAATGCTCATCTCTCAAGCAGCTTTTCCTCATTTGTGAAACAAGACCTTGCATTTAAATAACGTCTTTGACATCTTGGCCACTTGGACCACTTTGAACAATAAAAACACATACGTCAAGCTGTTGTTCATTGACTACAGCTCGGCATTCAACACCATCATCCCCTCCAAACTGATACCAAGCTTATGGAACTGATCTCTGCGCATTACTCTGCAACCTGGATCGCAGCCTGGTTCTGCAACGTGAATGCACAGGAACAAAGAAGATTGCAAAAAGTGATGAACACTGCCCAGTCCATCACAGGTACTGATCTACAGGAGTTGTTTCCTCAAAAAGGCAGCCAACATCATTAAAGACCCACACCACCCAGGCCACACACTTATTTCACTCCTGCCATTGGGAAGTGGGTATAGGGGCCTGAAAAACTGTACCATTCAAGTTCAGGAGCAGCTTCTTCACAACAACCACCAGGCTATTAAACATTACAACCTCCATCTAAGTTCTGAACTACATAGACTTAGGCGCATTATTTTTCTATTTACACTATTATTGTTATTATTATTATTATTAATATATTATTATTTGTGTGTGTTTTTAATATCTGAACGACATTTTGTTGTTTATTATCGTGTTTACAGAGTATTATGCTTCGCATATCTGTCGTGCTGCTGCAAGTAACAATTTAATTGTTCAGTTTTGGGACATATGACAATAAAATACTCTTGACTCGATCTCAAAGTGGTTCACATCCAATCAGTCTGAAGAAGGGTCCCGATCTGAAATGTCACCTATCCATGTTCTCCAAAGTTGCACCTGACCCCCTGTGCTCCTCCAGCACTTTGTCGTCTTGTTTTGTAAACCAGCATCTGCAGTTCCTTGTTCTAATTATCTTTATAGTGTGAACGGCAGCTAGTTTGCACATAGCAACCTCACACAAACCAATGAAATAATCACTAATTAATCAGTTGTAGAGATGTGGGTTGAGCAACAAATATTGGCCTAGAAAGTGAGAACTCCCCTACTCTTCTTTGAAGCAATGCTATAGAATCTTTTACACCCACCTAAGAGAAATTTGAAGGGTTTTGTTTTATGTCTCATCCAAATACAGCACCAAAAAATAGTGCATTGCTTCCTCAAACTGAACTCTTGGTATAGATTTGGTAATTACGTTTATAGAGTGGGCTTTCAACCCACAATCTGAGTCAGAACATAAAGTATCACCCACTGGTACAGAAGTATCACCCATCTGTTTATTCCAGAAGCAGCAATGCTCAAGTTTTTAGCTTAAAATGTGATTGCAAATAGGCAGTCCACATTACAGCTCTCACTATTAGATTTTAGACTTTAGACTTAAATGTGCAGCGTGGAAATGTAGAGTGGTCCATCAGACCACCGAGTCTGTGCTGACCAGTGATCACCCCATACACTAACACTATCCTACACTCGAGGGACAATTTACAATTTTACTAAAGCCAATTAACCTCCAAACCTGTATGTCTTTGGAGTGTGGGATGAAACAGGAGCACCTGGAGAAAACCCATGAAGTCACAGGAAGAACGTACAAACTCCATATAATAGCGCCCGTAGTCAGGCTCGAACCCGGGTCTCTGGCACTGTACAGCAGCAACTCTACCACTGCGTCAGTGTGCTGCCCAAATTATCTTCTGCAGGAATAAAACATAATAATTCACCATCACCCACTTTAAACTTGACTTAAAAATCACACTGTTTTCTTTTGAAATTAAGCTTTGAAGCATCACCATTCTCATCGCGTTCACTGATGAAACTCAGAAACTTTGCATACAGGTTAGCACAAAGCTAAATAGAATGTTAATATTTATGGCAAATGGGATGGAGAATAAAGGTGGGGAAGTCTTTGCTCAATTATACAGAGATTTGGTGAGGTCACACCTGGAGCACTGTGTGCTTTTGGTTGCCGCATTTAAGGAGAGATGTTAGAGGCAGTAAAGAGAAAATTAATTTGGTTGATTTCTGAATGATAAGGATGTCCAATGAGGAAAGATTTGCAGGTTTTACTCATATTCACTTAACTTAGGAGAATGGGAGGGTGACAAGGTAGATTCTGAGATTATATTTCTCCTTTTGAGAGAAATAGTTTAAGAATAATGTGGTTATTCACCTGAGATGAAAGGAAGGAGGAATGTGAATATTTGGATTTCACTACTCAGAGAGCATTGAATACATTAAGATAGATTTATGGACTGTCAGAGAGTTGAGAGTTATGGGGAACTGGCAGAAAAGTGGAGCTGAGGCTACGACCAGACTATTAAATATAAATAGTGAAGGGAATAGGGTAGTTATCATCTGGCACCTCCTAGCCATGAACTGGTACACGGACAGTGGGTGTTAGATTCTGTCGTTGGGATCCTGGACTGAGGCATAAAGATCTCTTCGGCTGCTGAACCCATGACTGAACAGCCAGGATCCACTCAGCTCCTCCCAGTATGGGAGGAGGCTGGGAAAGGTGTCCTACAGATAGCCTACATCACAACACACCTGAAGGCTTTGCTGCATCAATTGCGATCTCCTCAATGCGAACAAAAAAACCAAAAATATGATTTTTTTGGAGCCCAGAATATACAAACACTTCTTGACCATGAAACCAGTGATCGACCTGATAAAAGGCAATTATGGTTGCAAGGGGACTGCAAGGAGTTTTCAAATTGACATTGCAGCACTCTCTAAGATCAGGCTGACAGTGAAACTAGTACGACGACTCGGGTGGGGTGGGACGGAAAGAGAGGAGATGCAAGGGTTACTTGAAGTTAGAGAAATCAACATCATAATGCTGGGTTGTAAGCTGCCCAAATGAAATATGATGTGCTGTTTCTCCAATTTGTGTTTGGACTCACTCTGACAGTGGAGAAGGCTCGGAACAGAAAAGTCAGTATGGGAATGAGAAGGGGAGTTAAAGTGTTTGGCTCCAGGAGATTGCATAGGCCAAGGCGGACTGAGCGAAGGTGTTCAGCGAATGAATTGCCAAGTCTGCGCAGACCACCTTGGCCAACATGATCTCCTAAGAGTAGTATGTTCCAGAGCCAAGAATGTCCAATGCTGAGAGAGGGAATTTGAGAACACATAGTGGACTAAAGAAGCCTTGGAGATCCAGCATCTCGCTGACTCAGACGACACCAGGCACTCAACCTTAGTGCACCAATTCCACCAAGGCAGTCTATGAGCCCATCCAGCAAAGACACACCAACAACGGTCCAAAGATATATATATTCTTCTTAGGGAGGATAATACAATCAATTACTGATGGGGAAAACATTTTAAAGAGCTGCTTCAAAGTGAGAAAACTGTTGACAAGGAGGTTATCATCCGCATCGCTCAGAGGCCCATGACGAACCATATGGGAGAACCTCCAAGGTTGCAGGAAGCCTATGATGCTGTTCTGAAGATGTGGAGCAACAAGGCCTTGATGGGATCCTAGCCGAGATCATAAAAGAAGGTGGATCCGAACTGCTGCACCACATCCGTCCCCTGATATTAAAAATTTGGCTGAAACAAATTATACATACGGATCTCCAAGTTGCCCTGATTGCTACAATCTTTTTTTTTTAAAGGAGACAGAGCAGATTATGGAAACTACACAAGTGCTTCTTCCTCTCCCTCCTGCCCACTACCAGATAGATACCCAAATACCCTCTTGGCTATTTCTGATAGCTTTGAAAGCAAACAGTGCCTAGAATATTTAAGAGAAGATGTTCTTATAACTACGTAAGTAACATGGGTTGACAAACACACCCCAACATATTCCCTAACTCTTAATTCTCCTTAACCTTTAAGAATTCAATCCGATCCAGATTTCTTTAAAAGCTCTATAAAGTCTGTGCCTGTGAATATATTTCACAACATAAATTTTTATGCTGCGTATTAAATCTCACAGTCGCTGTTTTGAAGCCAAGATACATTCTTGCAGATACTGGGAAAAAAAAATTGTAAAGCACACATGCGAACCCAATTCAGTTTAGTATGGCTTTCATTTTTGACTGCTATTCCTTGCAACATCTGTGTGATAAATTAAACTAAGAAAGATATTTAATGTTATGATTGGACTGTTGCAAAGGCAAAAATTATCTCACAACTGTATTAACATTTATTTTGACAGAGAAAGTGGTGGGAGAATGGTTGGATTTCGTGACTGGGGATGAAGAAGAGCAGAGTGGGCTGGTGCCAGCAAAGCACCGGTGGAATAGTAAGAAACAGTAGGGACAACTTTTTCCAAATATGCAGTTGTACCATGATGATAATTAAAGTGCTTGAATAGGGCTGAGAACAGCTTAAGCATTCTCAATGCTGTGTGTTTTATGTCCACTCAAAAAAAAAATCAAGGAACACTGAACATTGAATTTTCCAATCTCAAACAACCCTTACCTCCCATGCTTTCTTCTCTGTCTCCTTTTGATCCACCTCAGATCCTCCCATTTTTATTTTCTTCCCCTTCCCCCTCCCCCCCACCCCCCCCAATCTCCCATTACTCATTTCCATTTCCCTCACTACTTCCCATCTCATTTTCATCTCCCTTCCTTCTTGGTTCCATCCATCACACAATTCTCTGAACCAGCATCAACAGTCGCTTGTGTAACAGACTCTTTGTATAAAGAATGTATGGTTTGGACAGAGTATCATTGTTCTGGGTTTGTTGCATGCACACAGCAAGCATTTCATTTTCTAAGGTCCCGTACATTGGGTAATCATAATTGAACATCCCACTTCTGATCTTATCATTGTGGAAGTCAATTATGATGATTACCCAGCTTATAACATTTTCAAAAATGTCAAAATGATTTGTCTGAAGAATATAATATCTGAAAGTATTAAGGCTATCCCTGTGGAAATGATGGATTAGAGTTCTTCTGAATGGAATTAGAACAGCAGAAATAAAAAACACAAATTAGCTATAATTTAACGTACGTTAGAGTATGCAGCAGTATAGTGCCTATTTTCCTTGACTCGCAAAAAAACATTTAAAAGGTAATATTTCATTTCAGTGCTGTCTTCTCCAGGACCTGTTTTTTTGTTAGCTTTGTCTTTGTTTAGTTTAGTATAGTTTAGAGGTACAGCGCAGAAACAGGCCCTTCGGCCCACCGGGTCTGCGCCGACCAGCGATCCTCGCACATTAGCACGATCCTACACCCATTAGGGACAATTTTTACATTTACCAAGCCAATTAACCTACAAACCTGCACGTCTTTGGAGTGTGGGAGGAAACCGAAGATCTCAGAGAAAACCCACGCGGGTCACGGGGAGAACGTACAAACTCTGTACAGGCAGCACCCATAGTCGGGATCGAACCCGGGTCTCCGGCGCTGCATTCGCTGTAAGGCTGCAGGAATCTGTCAGTTCTGCTCACTCGTGTTAATGATGGCTCCTGAGAGGATAATTTCTTTCTTTGCAAAAGCTCTCTTTCATCTCAGACCAAATTTAGTCCCAAGGTTTCTCTATGTTTTCCAATTAATTTCAACAATGTATGAAGGTTAAATCTACAAGGGTGTATTCATGAGTCAATGTTCTCAAACCGTGTCTTAAAGAGGTCAGTAACTTACTCAAACTCTAAATATTAACCCTTGGATTTAGGAGGTAGGAATTCAGCTGCTGGTTAAATTATATGTACAGTATGTGTGTTGCGGCTTTGCATGACTCCAATTATTTTCCATAATTCATTCCAAGAAACACTGAGGCAAGCAATTCTGTCAAATAAACTATATTTTATAAATCATTAAATGTACACCCGTTATGTCTCACCATCCATTTTGCTCAAAACTTGTAAAGGCAATTTGAGGCACACCGATTTCATGCAGAGAATAAAAAATCATGTCTAAATTGTAATGTCTAATTTCTCTATTTTCTAAAAAAATAGAAAATAGAGAAACATGTTACTTCATGGTAAATCCTGGAACTGGCACATTCAGAGGTGAGCTTAAAATGGCATGATCCCAAAGGCAAAGAGACACTTGGAACTATGAGAACAAGATGTACCTGATGAAGGAGATCCATCCCTCATGAGAACTGACATTTATTCAGACCTAGAAACAGGCAGCAGAATTGCCTGAGCAGAAAATAGTTCAGAGTCAATAATTGACAGGAATTGCAACAAACAGACTCACTGGTGAGAAACAACAACAACAACAAATGCTGGAAATGCTCAGCAGGTCAGGCAGCAGCTGTGGAGAGATAAACACAATTCAATCATTCAAAACTGGGAAATTAAGAAAAAAACAATTGGTTTAAAGTTACAGTGAGGGGCAGATATAACAATGGAAATACCTCGGACAAGGGAAGCCATTATATACTAGGTAATTCCAATGTGTATGGAGTTGTCTGGTAAGATTAATGAGGGAGTTTCAAATGTAAGAAAGAGAAAAATAACCAAGGGACGTGTTAAAGCTGTGACATACAGACCAGAACTGGATGTGAAACGAAAAGGAGAATGCTGGAAACATCTCGCATGTCAGATAATGTCTCAGGAGAGAGCAAAATTGAGTTAATGTTACAGATTAGAAAACTTACTATTAGCAACTAGTTCTGATACAAATGGAAACAGTAAGATATTCAACCAATAATCTCTAGCAGTCTACGTACTCAGTCAGCTCCAATCAGTAGGCCAGTCAATCACATGACTGACGAAATACTTCTGAAACAGATACTGTGCACTTAGCGTCATTATGTGAGAGATTATCAGATGGATAGAAGAAACAATTCAAGAATGTTCACAAAGCACTCCATTGACGTGGGACTCCCGAGCAATAACTATTTAAATTGACACTAAGAATCTTGAATCCATTTTTGACAGCATACAGAGGTCCATTATAAATGGTCGAAGGAATGTATCATCTCCCAGAAGATGGACTTGTCCACCCTGTTAAACACCAATGACCCCACATTTGGCAATTTCCATTGCCCTCATCAACCATCTAAGACCACTCAGAATTGGGCAGGGAGCAATTCATCCTCAACCTTAAAGAACTGTCTGAGAAGGAAAAGAAGAACATGCCAGTCAATAAGACTGCAGAAAATTGTGGAGAATTGTGGACACAGCCCAGACCGTCAAGTAAACCAACTTCCCTTAGATTGACTCCATCTATACTTCGTGCTGCCTTGGCAAAGCCGCCAGCATAATCAAGGACGAGTCTCACATCGGACATTCCCTCTTCTCTCCTCTCTCATCAGGCAAGTGGTATAGAAGTTTGAAAACGCATACTTCCAGATTCAGAGAAAGTTTCTTCCCAGCTACTATCAGGCAACGGAACCATCCTATCAACAACTAGAGAACAGTCCTGGCCTACCATCTACCTCATTGGAGACCCTCAGACTATCTTTAATTGGACTTTACTTGACTTTATTTTGCACTGAACATTATTCCCATTGTCTTGTATCTGGGCACTGTGGACAGCTTGATACATGTAATCACGTAGTCTTTCCGCTGACTGGATAGCACGTAACAAAAAAGGTTTTCACTGTACCCCTGTACATGTGACAATAAACTAAACTAAACTATCCACTGTGCACTCTGGGAAATTATGTGAGCACAAAGTTACTGGATTAAAATTCAAAGGCTGCATAATTCCAGTTTCCTGGATTGGGTGTGCACCAAAGAGCAATGATCAGCACCAGCAAAGTGCATCAGAGAAATTTGGCCTGATTTTCAATGTGCAAAGAAATTGAGCAAAGTTGAGGCAGTAGACATTACTGAGGAATCTGGCAACTATCTATCAACTGACTTCTCTGTTTACAACATGAATATAATGTGTTGTCTTGGGAACTATTAATACAAGAATTAAACTGTCAAAATCATGTATGCTGATGTGATACTATAAACTCATGCCAATAAATATCACTGCTCTATTTTAGCCTAATATAGCAACTTTTTTTGATCATGCTGGAAATATTTAGCCTTTCTCTTCATTTTTCCCATCTATTTTCTTCCTTTCCTGCTGAACCTGAATCCTTTAAAAAACACTCTTGAAATTAATTAGAGAAATTAATACTTTCTCCCAAGGGCAAACCCTGCTACTGGTTCTCTTGTTTCTCTGCTGTTGGATCAACTTCTCCTCCTGTTCCTCTCTGACAAATGCATTCCAGCTGTGCATAATGTTTGGATTCATTCAGACTGGAAAACGTTGACCTGGATTGTTAAATGTTTCTCTGCATGTTGATTGTTGCAGGTGCCATTAGGCCTTTTCGGGGGCAAATGCTGATGCTCTCATTAAAGGGATTCACTAATGTTTATAGTCCATTTATAATAATTACCGAAAGCTGTTACATTTGTTTTAGAAAATAAACTGCCGTTTTCAAAATTTCTAAAGAGGCTACAATGAAGTTGCTTCAGCTAAATTTTGAGTAGACCATACTATGTTTATGAGCACCAAGTTAGTCTAGTGTTCATTGCTCATCATTGCAATAATAATCTAACATCATTTGGTATGTAAAATAATATTTCTTGATTCTAATGGTATCATCTATATGTTGAGTGATGATAGAACCTTAGAGCAGAGCTGGAGGGGGAAACAGAGAGAGAATCAAAAAAGATGGTTGGAAGAACTAAAATATTTTAGAAACAGAGGAGAGAAGTAGATAGTAGATGGGAGTCCAGGTGGGGCACAGGGGAGGGAAAGGGGGTGGAAGAAAGGAGGGGTGTGGGGTAGAAAGGGGGTGGGTTGGGGGGTTTAATTAAAGATTATCTAAAATTAGAGAATTCAAAGTTCATACTGGTGGATTGTAATATTTGTCTTTGTTTCAAAACCACATTCTTATGACAGTGAGGTAGTATCAAGAACAGCAGAGCCTCATGTAGTGTAGATTCTTGCATAAATGGATGTTTATCTGTTTCGTATGCTTTCTTCATAGTTGTAGTGGAAACCTGTTCCACCAAAGTGACCCAGGGTTGGTATTTGGCCCAGGGTCTGGAAGCAGTGTGAAAATTCCTAGATGTCCTCCTTGAGGAGTTATTAACTATCAGTGTAAGAAGGTCAGGGTGAGAACTCCATGTTCCTAGTGAGAGCTCCTATCTTCCTGGAGTTCAGAGCGACTTGATTTTAGGCTGATAACAGAACAACTCTGGCTGACCTGGATTTCCAAATCATAGCTGTGAGATCTGTCCTTAACAGGGGGCTCATGGATACACTAATCAATTATTTCTGGGAGGGGTGGCAAGGTCAGAGCAGCCCTCAGTCAATAAGCAGCTGAGTATATCTTCACTAAACTCACCAGCCCTGACAACATGTTGGGAGTCTGAAAGTGAACTGTCTTAAGTCATGCATCAATCTTGAATGTTTCCTTTTTCTAAACTTAAACATTTCATATATATATAGAAAACTAAAACTGATGGTTGGGGTAAGGCAATATCCCCCATTGTGCTGAGTGGGAAGGAACTGCTGATGCTGTTTTTTTCTGAAGATAGACATAAGTGACATTTTGGATCAGAACCCATCTTCAGACAGGTCTTCAAGAGCCTTCAAGTCTGAAGAAGGGTTCCAACCCGAAAAGTCACCTATTCCTTTTCTCCAGACCTGCTGCCTGACCCACTGAGATACTCCACCATTTTGTGCCCATCTTGCTGACACATTTTCCATCCACTTAGCCCTCTCCGCATCTCTCCACGCACAACCCAGCATCCAGTAGCCACATAATCTTCTGGAAGGAGTAATAAAACAGTCTCTGCAGCAACACATTCCACAGGCTCTGCTCTCTGGGAAAAGAACAGTCTGTTATCTAGGATCTCTGCACTCTTCAGTGTAACCCATTACCCAGTAATTTCCATGACAGTGAAGAAGAAATTATTAAGAATCTGAAACCATTGCATTGCCTTTAGTGCCCGGCATTCACAGGTCTCAGAAGATCAACATTGAAGATTCATAAGTGGTGAATATTGGTGTTTTTTGCCAGGCTGCATATTACAATGGATTTTTGTGGGGGGGTTTTCACTTACCCTGTCAACAGCAACCTGGGCACTTTCCAAACCAGGATCACAGAGAAGTAAGCAAAAACATGGTTGATTCTTCTATTGAAAAAACTGTAAACAGTGTACTCCCACATGCCATTATCTGCAGACAGCTATCACTTGCCAGTGTAGGTCAAATATGACGGTGTAAAAGTAAAATAAAAATTGTGTTCATTAGGTAGTGTCTATAGTGAGAGAAAGTCGATAGTTCAGGATGATGACCTGAAATAATAATTTTCAATACTAAAAGAGTGTGGTCCAAAACATCTTTAAAGTAGGGAGAAATGTCAGTTGCGGCTGAATTGATTGCAGTCCATGGAAAGTGTACCAATTACATTATTCTGGTCATTCAGTGCAAATTTCTTCTGTTACAGAGGGTGTATTGCCTTAATCTCTGCTTGAGTTCTTGGACCATATGTAGGCCAATAGATATACCAGTCTTCAATTAAACTAAGGTGCTGTGACTGGGGAGGTCACTCCCCATATCAGTTCCTCAGAACTTGTGGACTTCCTAACAAAGTGGAGAAAATTGGCAACATATCTCATGAGAATTCATTAATCACACCGTGCCATTCAACAGCACAGTGTCCTGGGAGCAGCGAAGATCCTGGTGTTTAACTGAAGTTGTTGGGCAATGCCACCATGGACCAGCAGAGGCTGCAATCACACAACTTAAATCTAGCTCAAAATATACTGGAAACACAGTCAGCATCTGTGGAGAGAACAGGCAGTTGTACATGTGGATAAAATCCTCTCACAGAACTGGGAGGAATTACAATAGATAATAATCAGCAAGGAACGTAACAAAGAAAAGAGGAAGGAAGCATACACACAGGAACATGAACACGTGTATCTATGACCTATAAAAGGCAAAATGAAAAATAAGATATGATTACTTGACTGAAATGGGACATGGAATATCCTAGTAAAATATATAGCAATAACTATGCATATTGAAAAAAATATGGAGCAATGAGAATGAAAGACTCAGCAGAAGCATGGGTTACAGAATCTTTAATGTGTTATTGAACTGGAAGAGGCTAAAGACACATAAAGCACTAAGATACTGTTGTTTGAAGTGACGGATGAAGATTTTAAATATGTGGCAATGTAGTCGGTGAGAACTATGAATGGAATTTACTGTGAGCTAGGATATGAGCAGTAGTATTTTGGATGATCTATGGGTTATGGAGGATTACGTGTCAGCGAGAAGTGCCTGTCTAGAGGCATGAAATAAATGATGAAGGTTATTGTAGCTTACAAGCTGCAAAAGAGCTGTGATAAGTAATAAAAGAATAAAAGATAGGTAATAAAATAAACAGGTAGTAAATAGAAGTTGGTGATTTCCTTTTGTAGGAGAGCATATTTTGTCAGATGTGGACAGTCAGATTGGACCTGAGACGTTGGCCTGGCAGAACAAAAGAAATAGTGGAACAAATATATAGATGGTATCAGTGCCAATGGAGCATCTGACACATTTATCATGAGAACCCCATAATGTAAAGATCACTTGCAAGTGAATTGCTAACACTTACCGGAAGCTTTCAGAGTAGACACGTATTGGAACAGTACTGAGAACCTTGAATCTATGTGTTGGGAGCACAGGGAAGTCTTGCATAACTAGGGGAAGAGCACAATATCTCACAAGCTAAATACCTATGCATTTCTTCAGGCACCCGCTGCCCCATGTATACTGGAGTTTGTGACTGCTACTCTCACCTCACAACAAAAAAACTGAAATAAAGTGGGCCTTTTTCAAACCGAATAGATGGTCTAGGAAGTAAGAAGACAGTGCCCACGGAGGGAATTCGGGAATCAATTCTCTTACATGACCCTCAGGAAAAAATATTGTGTGAAATGTTTTTAATTTCATTCATTTGTCCTTTGTGAAATGCACTACCTCATGCAGAATCCAGCGTTCAACTAGCCTCTAAAATATTCACACCATGAGTATCTGAGCTGGTGGCTATGTGTTAAATCTCGGTGTATATATATACATTTAGTTTTGTCCAACATTACATGGCCAAGTTTCATTTTGTAGTAGTGAGGAAAAGGACACATTGGTTAGGGTGACGACAATGGCAGGGGCACAGTTTGTCAGCTAAGATCGTGGGGTTGGAGGGCATCAGGATTTGAAAAGTAGGATTACATACACAGATAAGATTATCCTGTATTATTGGGGTCTTGCATTGGCCATGGCATCTTAATATACACCACTTTGTCCTACGAGAGAGAGGGAACAATGATTGTGAGAATAATTTGGACACAAAGTACTGGAGTAACTCAGCAGATCAGACAGCATCTCTGGAGAACATGGATAGGCGATGCTTTGGATCGAGACCCTTCTTCAGACCTTCAGTACCTTTGTGTATTTACCAGCATCTGCAGTTCTCTGTTTCTTCAAAATGTTTGGCTGTTTTGCCTTTCATATGTGCATTTGACAATGCCAACAAGCTATGAATTTTATGGTGAGGCTTGTAGAAGTGCCAAGTGTGTGTTGGAGCCCAAGAGGTTTAATAATATGGCCTGATTGTGAGAAGTTATTGAGAGACAAGTCAAGTCAAGTCAAGTCAAGTCAAGTGAGTTTATTGTCATGTGTCCCTGGTAGGACAATGAAATTCTTGCTTTGCTTGAGCACAACAGAACATAGTAGGAGGTACACAAAAATGCTGGAGAAACTCAGCGGGTGCAGAACATAGTAGGCATTTACTACAAGGCATTCTATAAATATATACACAATGGTCAATATACTGATAAAGTGCAAATAACAATATTGGCTAATAAAGTTCAGTGTTATGTCCGAGCCAGGTTTAATAGCCTGATGGCTGTGGGGAAGTAGCTGTTCCTGAACCTGGTCGTTGCAGTCTTCAGGTGTACCACATTCAGCAATATCTGAGGCTAATAATATAATTGGCGGGATTTGTCACTGACTTTGACAACAGGAGAGGTCATTGGACACACTGTGTATCCATTGTATCCAGGTTCTTATGGCTTGTATTTCATTCCATGGCTACTTCCAACTACAGCCTTCTTGGAGGGCCTCCTGGCTCCTGATGGAAATAGTGCATCTCTCCTGCCTTGCACTACTTCTGTCAAAACCTTCAGTGACAGAAAATGCTCCCATGTGCTCTTCTTGCGTGTCTCTTAGATTGGGGAGAACTCCTGACAGCTTCCCTGCACCTTCTACAGCCATGGTGCACGTTGCCTTTAACAGACTCATGGTTGTTTTCAGTAATATAAATTACCTTTAAGTGGTTCTAATCTCTCATTGCTAAGACAATGAATCGGTTAATGCTGACAGGAAATAGCAATCACATATAGCCAGAATCCTGCCTGCGTATGAAACAATGATATGGATGTAGATGAAAACAACAACTCCTGTGCCTGGTTTAGAGGGCTATTCAATTTATACAGGAACATTAAAGCAAAATACTGCAGATGCCTCGAACATAATCTGATAGCTGAAAGTTGTGGCAATAATTAAAAGGTCAGCGAGTATTTGTGAGAAACAAAACAAATTTAATATTTCAGGATGATCCTTCACCTGAAATATTTGCTCCATTTCTCTCTATTTACATTCTTGATTGCCTGAGCATTTCAATATTTTCCAGTTTATTTAATTTAACCCCTTGTGGCTGATTTTTCCAATGGTTCACTGTTGGAGTGAGCATTGGTGAGGTCGAATATTGTAGTAAGTAGATCGATCTGGACATTGTCAGCCAGCTTTGAAAACTGACACCATATCCGTGGAAAATCCCATTGAGGTGCTGCATGTTAAATTGGAAACACAAGAGAATGCAGATGCTGGAATCTGGAGTGAAAAGTAACCTGCTGGAGGAATTCACTGGGTCAGGCAGTATCTGTGGAAAGAAATGGACAGTCAATGCTTGAGATCCTTCCTAAGGACTGAAAGAATGGAGCAGAGATAGCCAGTATAAAGTAAGTGGATGTGTAGGGGAGGGGGGATGCCAAGAGCTATCATGCATTACATAGAACTACAGATGCTGGAAAATCGAAGGTAGACAAAAGTGCTGGAGAAACTCAGCGGGTGAGGCAGCATCTATGGAGTGAAGGAAATAGGCAACGTTTCGGGACTTGTCTGAAGAAGGGTTTTGGCCCAAAACGTTGCCTATTTCCATCGCTCCATAAATGCTACCTCACCCGCTGAATTTCTCCAGCATTTTTGTCTACTTTCAATTTTCCAGCATCTGCAGTTCCTTCTTAAACATTTTGTCTACTCCACTGCAAAATCTCCTCAAGGTATGCCTACTTTGAAGAAGTTCTCCTCCTCCCTCCGAAGACAGTTTAACAACCTCCTCTCTCACTGCCCCCCCTCTGTGATTCCCCCTTCAAAAAGCAGTCTGAAGAAGGGTTTCGGCCCGAAACGTTGCCTATTTCCTTCGCTCCATAGATGCTGCCACACCCGCTGAGTTTCTCCAGCACTTTTGTCTACTATGAATTAGATAGATCTGAGTGAGAAAGGGAGGTAGGTGGATGGAGTCAGCTTGGGGTGAGAAGGGTAGAGATAATGTCAGAGGTTGGGACATAATTGATGGAGATAACCAGGGGCTGTGGATGATGAAACTGATGGGAAAAGAAGATGGAGTGTGGGGCCAAATAAGGGTGGTGAGATGGGCATTTGGGAACTGTGGGGAGGGGTCTCAATGGATGGCATTTGTGGGTAGTAATCACATGAAGTGGGTAGGCATGAACATTGAATTCTCTAATTCCCAGTAACCTGCTCATCATCAGTCCCTCCATTTGCCCAGATCTTCCCACACATCGCCTTCTTTCCCACAACACCCTGCCCTTTCTCACCCAGCTTTTGCCACCCCATTTTCATCTGCCCAGTAACTTGTTTGTTTAAAGCCAGTTAAATTAATCGAGAGGGAAAAGGCTGGAAGAGTAGAAAAGCCCCCGAAAGCCTGAGGATGTTTGACTAGTGCCACAAATAGTCAAATATGGTTACCTGTGCAATGTTTCAGTGCAGTGAGTGCAAGTGCAAAACAATCTTACTCATGCAAGGTCAATCTATCTTTCAACCATAACTCTGAGATGCCTGCCCTAGATTTCTAATGATACTTGCTCCATGAAAATCTGGGCTAGCGTTAAAGTATGAAGCTTTTAATTGATACCAACTGTTGCCAGGATTTTGTCTCTTTGTTTTAGATAATAATAATAATAATAATATCTTTTATTATCATTGCACAAAGGTGCAACGAGATTTGGTATGCAGCTTCCATCCGATGTCATAACTTAAACAACTAATAAAATTTAGATAAAATTTAGATACCCCGAGAAACATGATTTATAAAAAAAAAGAACAGTAAAACAGTAAAACAGTCTAAAGTGTAAATATGTCTGTGCCGGGTCGATGTGCGACGTGACCATCCGAGGGAGACAGTTCATGGGGGGAGGGGGGGGGGGCACTCAGCAGGGCCGGTTCAGAGCAGCTATAGCTTTGGGGATGAAGCTGTTCCTGAGTCTGGATGTGCGGGCGTAGAAGGCCTTGTAACGTCTGCCGGAAGGTAGGAGTTCGAACAGACTATTTCAAGGGTGTGAGGAGTCTTTGTGGATGCTGACGGCCTTCCTGAGGCACCGTGTGTAGTAGAAGCCCTCCAAGGCTGGTAGCTGTGTCCCGATAATCTTCTGCGCTCAGTGGACGACGCGCTGAAGAGCTCTCCTCTCCGCCTCCGTGCAGCTGAGATACCACACAAAGATGCCATATGTTAGTATGCTCTCTGTGGTGCAGCGGTAGAAGGTTGTCAGCAGCTGTTGGGGCAGACCAGTCTTTGTCAATGTTCTCAGGAAGAACAGTCGTTGCTGTGCCTTCTTGACCAACGCAGCGGTGTTGGTGGACCATGTGAGGTCCTCTGAAATGTGTGTGCCCAGAAACTTAAAGCTGGACACTCTCTCCACACTGTCCCCGTTGATAGAGATTGGGGCGTATTCCCCATTATGTGTCCTCCTGGTCGATAATCAGCTCCTTGGTCTTGGAGGTGTTTAGGGACAAGTTGTTACGTGAGCACCAGTCCGCTAGGTTCTGCACCTCCGCTCTGTAGTTTGTTTCATCACCGTTGGTGATCAGCCCGATCACCGTTGTGTCGTCTGCGAACTTGACGATGGTGTTGGTGTCGAATGCAGGAACACAGTCGTGTGTGAAGAGGGAGTAGAGCATGGGGCTCAGTACACAGCCCTGAAGTGTGCCGGTGCTCAGGGTGATAGTGGAGGACAGGTGCGGGCCCAGTCTCACTGCCTGCGGTCGCTCCGTCATAAAATTCAGGATCCAGTCGCATATCGGCGAGCTGAGGCCTAGCTGGTGGAATTTGGTGGTGAGCTTGGTGGGGATGACCGTGTTGAAGGCAGAGCTATAGTCTATGAAGAGCAGCCTCACATACGTGCCCTGTCTTTCCAGGTGAGTCAGGACAGTGTGAAGAGCCAGAGAGATGGCATCCTCTGTGGATCTATTTGCCCTGTATTCAAATTGATGAGAGTCCAGTGAGGCAGGGATGCTGGATTTGATGTGAGAGAGGACCAGCCTTTCAAAGCACTTCATGGGTATTGGAGTTAAGGCAACCGGACGGCAGTCGTTCAGGCTGGTGACTTTTGACTTTTTCAGCACCGGCACTCTACCTTGCAATATCTAGCACTTGCAATATCTGGCTTTTTATGAAACAAACTATTGCATTTCACTCTCTACCAAATTATAGCATTAGACTTGTCCACCCACTGGAATAAAACTTTTCATGAATAATCATAAACTAATTACGGAATTATTTGTGTTTTGTACTTGCCAATACTGGCTGTGCGTATGCCTCCCACACATTGCTCTGTATTTCTCTCACTTGCTAAACATTACTCTGATTATCAGTGCAGTGCGCTTCATGGCACATCAACTCACATCACCATGGAAATGCTCTTTTCCAGGATTTGCACTTCATGGAGAGAAGTGAAGTCAAAATGACGTCATTATTAAGCTCTCTGTATAAATCCTAGCATCCATTAATATCTCAATGGTACTTTATTGTTACTTATACCTAAGTACAGTGATTTTTTTTTGTATACGGTTCAGTGACAATTGTACATTAGGCACAATCAAACTATGTACGAGTCCCAAGTGCAAGGTCAGGGTTCCTTTTTAAAAAAAACTTCAAATAATGAGTCAACATTGGATAAAGTGCCCTCAAAGTGGCCACTCCATAATATACTCTGCAATTATCTATTCTGTTTGCCGTCATCAACACTGACAGGCGGTAGAAGAATCCTTTGCTGTTGTTGCTCAGCTTTTACGTGGTATAATTCAATAGGGAGGCAAGTAATTTTCTGTATTCAATCTCTCTGTGTTGTGCCATTATTGGCAGTGAAGTGTCAGTTCCAGAACCCAACTCTAAAGTCTATTGTGCCCTTTGCCTCTGCTTGGACTAAATCAACAAGTGCAACATACCCCCTTTTTCTTTGGTTGACAATTTAGATTCAGAATCTTCTTGTTTCCCTTTCTCAGCTAGTAAAACCAGAGTCATACCTGGGAGTTATAGCAAGGAGGCCACAACTAAAATGGCCAAAACTAGATGAGTGACCACCAGGAAAGGGAAAGGTACTAGGTAGAGAACGTGGGAATCATCTGTGGACATTCCCCTCCAAAACAAGTATACCATTTTGGATATTATTAGGAGGGGTTGGGGACTGTTCAAAGGAGACCAGCAGTCAGGTCTGTGGCACCAGGCCTGGCTCAGAGGCACAGCAGGGAAAGTTGAAGTCAGACAGAGCAATTGTGATAGGGGACTCATTCATTAGGGGGATAGACAGGAGATTCTGTAGCTGCAAACAGGGCTCCAGGATGGTGTGTTTTCTCCCTCGTGCCAGGGTCTAGGGTGTCCTGGAGCAGCTATGGAACAAGTAGAGAGTGAGTACCCATAAGTCACTGTGCACCTTGTAAAAAATGGAAAAGGAAAAAGGATGATGTCTTTCAGAGTGAATATAGAGAGTTAGGCAAAAGCAGGAGCTCAAAGGTAGTAATCTCTTGATTACTCCCAGTACCATGTGCTGGTGAGTTGAAGAATAGGAAGATAGGAAACATATTGCTAGACTGAGGGGTTGGTGCAGGGGGCAGGAATTCATATTTTTGGACCATTGGATCTCCTCTGAGCAAAGGTACAAGAGGGATGGGTTGCACCTGAATTTGAGGGGGACCAATCTTCTGGTGGGCAGTTTTGCAAGTGTGACAAGAAAGGATTTAAACCAGATTGGCAGGGGGATAGGATCCAATGCAGTAGTGAGGCAGATGGGAGGCTGGAACAGAAGTCAATGAATGCAAGTTCAGTCGACAGATCATGCAGAATATAAGGCAAAATATAAGGAATGATGGTTGAATAAAATTGCATTTATTTCAGTGCAAGAGACCTGACAGAGAAGGCAAATGAACTTAGGGTGTGGATAGATACGTGCAACTGGGAAGTTAGAGCCATTACAGATACCCAGCTAAGGAAGGGATAGGACTGGCAGCTTAATTTTCCAGGGTACAGGTGCTATAGATAAGGAAAACATTGCAGCAGTAGTCTGAGATGACATTACTGAAGGATCATTCAGTGAGGCTATATGAATGAGTGGTATTGGCAGAGGCCGAGAAGAATATCATATGTGTAATCCCACGAGAAGGAGTTGTATGTACAAACACCGTAAGATGAGCCATACCTGAGTTCTCCCTCTTTTATTGTGCAAAACACCATTTGGACAACTTTGATGGCAAGCCCAAAATTGCCCAAAAGTGAGATTAATAACTGAGAATGCAGGAAACATGTGACAATAGGATTAGATCCTATCACCGGATTTGGGCAAATTATCAATGTACTGTGGTATTAGCTTTCGCAGTACGAGATTCATGCATTTATTAATCTTTAGGTCTGCATGAATACCATTTTCTTTAATAGTATTACATCTGACTCATACACCATTATGACCGCAAGCTCTGATATTGATCATCATTTCATAATTTCCACTAATATTCAAGAAGATAAGAACATAATAACCGGAGGCAATAAGAGCAGCAGTAAGCCACATAATCTCATTCCAGCCCTGCCATTCAATATGCTCATGCCTCATGTTCCCCAGACCTTATCTCTTTTTCTGTGCCAGTTCCCCATAGCCCTCAATTGCTTGTTTTTTTTCAAATTTCTATATTACTTCCTCTTTAAAGACTTCCAATGATCTAACCTCAACGACCTTCCAGGGCAGAGATTTCTAGAGGTTCATAAACCCCTGTAAGAAAACATTGTTAAGCACCTTAACCCTCTAACCTTGCAATCATGTCTCCTTTTTCAGGATTCTCCCACAAATGGTAGCATCTCAATGTTTACTCTGTCTTGCTTCCTTAGGATCTTGTATGTTTCAATAGGATCACCCCTCACTCTTCGAATCACCGCAGAATATAGATTAAATTTCTTTATCCATTTGTGCTGAGACAATCTGCTCATCCCAGGAACTAGCACAATGAGTCTCTTTTGGACTACCTGTCTAAAATATGGGGAGCTAAACTATGGTCAGTACTCCAGATGTGACCTGATGAACAACCTGTACAAGTGTAACAACACTTCTCTGTTTTTAAACTCCAACCCTTTTGCAATAAAAGCCAATATTTCATTTGCGTTTCTAACCACTTGCTGCACCTGACCGCTAACTTCTTGCAATTTTTGTTTTATTCATTTAAGCCAGCATTTAATTGCCCATTTCAAGTTGCCCTTGAAAAGGTGATGGTGAGCTGCCTTCTTGAACTATGGCACTAGAACAGCTGGATCCTTCAGTACATCACTCATTTGCAATCTTTTTCATTTCAATAAATGATCTGCCTGTAAACTCCTCTTATCAAAGTGCATAACCACACACTTTCCGACATTAAACTCCATTGGTCACCTGCAAATTCACCCTCTCTATAACCTATTTATTGCCTGTTACAGCATCGATTTATCCTCACTGCAATATGCCTTCCCACCAATTTTCGTGTCATTGGCCATCTTGAATACCTTATACACTGTCCCCTCCTCCAGGTCATTAAGATAAATCATAATAATTGATGGTCAAGAATTGATCTTTGGGGCACTCCACTTGTCATGCCTCACAGTGCCAGAGACCCAGGTTTGATCCTGACTTCAGGTGCTGTCTGTGTGGAGTTTGCACATTCTCCCTGTGACTGCGAGGGTTTCCTCCGGGTGCTCCGGTTTCCCATCGCATCCCTCCACGTGCCTGAGAACATGTGATAACATAGAACTAGTGTGAACGGGATGTGGACTTGGTGAACCGAAGGCCCTGTTTCCATGCTCTATCTCTAAACTAAATTAAACTAAATCATTTCAATCTCAAAAACATGTTTTCGAGATTCTGAATCTTTGCCTTCACTGTGTTATGCTAAAACATTTACCCAAATACTATCTTATACATCTGTCTTTTATGTGATACCTGTTCAAACGTCTTCTGAAAATCCATGTATACTCAAGCTCATGTTCCCTGTAATCGATTCTGCTCCTTACATCTTTGAAGAACTTTAAAATATCTGCCATACTTGATTTACTTTACATAAAGCCATTTGTAATCACATAACTCTGTGAAATACGTCAGACCAACAATAATTTGGATTTAAAAAGAAAAAAATCATGAAATACTCAACACATCAGGCAGCATCATTGGAGAGTGAAATAGGATTAATATTTCAGCAGGAGAGCTTTCATCAGAACTTTTGATTTATTTAGAGTGAGTAATGTAGAAAAATGAGCCTGGGTGTTTCACTGGGCCATTTATTTAAAACAATGGTCTGCCATTATATGGTTTCAAAAATGTATTTTATTTATAACATTTTTTTCTCACTTCCACCACCTTTCACAAAATGTTTTTTACTGAGTGGAGCAAAGAGTATGTGGTGAGTGGAAACCTACAGAGCTCTCATTGTGCTGCCACCCACTCACCCACCAATGAGAACAATGTCTAATTAATGAGGTCAGTGGAAGAACACAGCTGTCTGACAGCTCTCAGTGTGGGAAAACTCAGTGTGTGAATTAAACTTTCTTTACTAAGAAACTTCTTTTACTTCATATTTTTCTAAGATTAAATGTTCTGCTTCAGAGTCTCACATTTCCATAAATTAATTCCCAATAAGTCACACGGAGGGTGGCACGTATATGGGATGAGATGCAAGAGGAAGTGGTTGAGGCAGGTACAATCACATCATTTAAAAGACATTTGGACAGGTACATCGATAGAAAAGGTTGAGAGGTATATGGGTCATACACATGTAAATGGGATTATCTTAGATGAGCATCTTGATCGGCATGGACGAGTTGGGCCTAAGAGCTTGTTTCCGTGATGTGTGACTCTATGACTCCAAATTAGTGGAAAGGCCGGGCCATATATGAAGCGTGCACATACAGAAATTCTAAAAGACCACAGAGTTAGTGGATAAGGTAAATTAAAAAGCAAACCGATTACTTGTGTTTGTGGAGGAATAGAAATAAGCTCAAAGTAATCATGAGACAGCCTTGTATGTCAATCCATCAGGCCTCAGTTGGAGTATCATACTCCATGGGCAAGTATCATACTCCATGGTATGGGGTGTTCGGCAATATGGTCGCCAAGTCTATGCATGGTCTCACCGATGAGACCATGCATAGACTTGGCGACCATATTGCCGAAAACTTGCACTCGATCAGCCAAGGCCTTCTGGATGCTAACCATTTTAACTTTTCTTCCCATTCCCATACTGACCTTTCCATTCTGGGCCTCATCCATTGCCAGAGTGAGACCACATTGAATAGGTAGATGGTTAGCCAATTGTTTCTTTATTGAACCTTTATTGAATAAAGGAACCATTTGTGGAGGAACAGCTAACCATATTCTGCTTTGGTAGCTTACAACCCAATGATATGAATAGTGAATTTGCCAATTTAGGTAACTTATTAAAACCCTCCACCATCTCTTTCCTGTGCACCATCTGGACTAGCATCATTTCTCCCCTCCTCCTCTCCTTCCACTTACATTCTTTCCTCTGACTTCACAATTCCAAACTCTTCTATTCTTATCTCACATCTTTAGTCTCGTCATCTCTGGCCTTTGTCCGACCATCGTCTATCAATCACCCCCCACACCTGTATCCACCTATTACTCACCAGGCTTTGTCCTGCCGTTCCTCTCTTCCAGCGTTCAACCCCTCCCCTGCACCCCACCACAATCAGTTTGAAGAGGGGTCCCACTCCGAAACATCATCCATCCATGTTCTCCACAGATGCTGAATGACCCGCTGAGTTATTCCAACACTTTATGTTCTTTTTTTGTAAACCAGCATCTGCAGTTCCTTGGCCACAATGTTCATGGGACTCTTGACAACAGCTGCCATGTCGATATTTTCCTTTTAAAGGGTGGGTGGAGTTGCTCACTTATTAGGCAAGTCGGAATCTGTCAGAAATAAAGTAACAGCCAGAGACCTCTGGGAACTCATGACGATTTCTTCCCCATGTTCGTTATCTTTAACAATTGATGTATCAGTATAAATTTGAGTACATTACTATTTCTGACACTATTGTCATAATACTCACTAAACTAGAATACAAAGCGATATTGCATTCCAGTCACATCAGAAAGGTTAGATTCTAAACACAGTGTCATAAGGTGAAATAGAATTAAATAAATGATCACCCATGTTCATGGGCATTGAAAATAACATTGACAGTTATGTAATGTGCTCCTGTTTTAAATATAAAATGCCAGTTAAAGATAAATATCTTATTTCTGACTTTTTAAAAATTCTTTATACATTTGCATGTTGCAGTAAAAATCTTTATGTTTCTGAGCTCAACATATGTTCCGGGTACGATGGTGTTCAACCTATTTAAGTAGAGCACCCTATATTTTTTATTATCTATTCATTTTGGGGCATTATGGTGTCACTGGCAAGACTAGCATACAATGCCCATCGCTAATTGCCTTTGAGAAGGTGATGTGAGCCACCTTAAAACTCCTGCAGTTGGTACTCGTGCAGTGCATTTGGATAGTGGATTCCAGGATTTGAAATCAGTGATGATGAAGGAATGGGTACACATTCCCAACTCCGGATGAAGTGTGAATCGGAAGAGAATCTGCATGCACGTGCCCCTAATGTCTTGCCTTCTTTGGTGGTTTGTGAGGTTTTAGCCAAAGAACTGTAGTGCATTTTGTTGATGGTACAAACTACATCTACTGTGCAGCAGTGGTGGAGGGAATGAAATGGGATGGTGGATTTGCTGCAAATCAAATAGGCTGCTTTGTACTGTAGTTCAAGAGAAGCATGATTGCAAATTATTAGCCCCCATCAAATCTGGAACTGCTGGCAAACAATCAGTATGTTTTGAGCCAACACAGAAAAAACAAAAAGTTTCATGATTGGATTGGAAATATTAGGAGGTCTGTCCTACACAAAGTAGGTTTGGTAAATCTTAGTTTTATTATAGTTTTTAGAGTGCTTTTGTGGATTACTTTCAGATTCCTCCAGCTTCCAAACAGGTCCCTTGGTTTATATTGATAGAACAAGTATAATTCCGTGTTATTGTCATGGGTTTGTGCCAGTAGCTTGGAGATTTTATTCCAAGAATCTTTGTATTTTTCAAAAAAATGCTCAAGCCTTGAGAACATAAAAATGAATTACTTCTGCTGATTGATAACTGGGAACATGGGAGTTCAACAGACAGCACAGCGAGGAGAGCTTCAGACCGTTTGCATTCAATACTTGGTCTCAGGGTGGAGGTATAGTGTTCCAACAGACTGCATCACCAGGTCCCTGTAGGACTGTACAGATGGTGTATCTGCCAGATCCTTTATCATGTTAAAGATGAGTGTTAATTTTTCAGTTAATATTATTTTTGGAAAGCTATTCATTATTTTGGGGGAAACTGAGCACTCCTGAAGTATCCTATATCATTCAATAGCAGATGTCATTTGTTTGCACTGATGTTCAAGGAAAAAGTCTTTGTCAAGCTTATTAATTTTTGTTTTGGGGGAATGGGGTCATAGTTGGGGTGTCTATTAGTCGATTGGGAAGAGACAGGAGAGCTGTGTGTAATTTAAACAAATGGCATATTATGCAAGGATCTATTTTAATAGAATTCATACAGTGGTGCCCTGCATTGGTAAACAAAACAGAATTATTTGGACAAACACTTTTTTCAAGTATTCATATCATCTTGATACTAATTCAAACAACATGAAATTTTACAAGGAATGGATCAGTTTGCCAGTTTTATCAATAGATTTATTGGTCATTATCTCCATTGTGATGAGCTTTGTTAATTGTACCGATCCATCTTATTATTGGATTGATTCATTATACTAATCTATTTTATCATTAGATTTCGTAATGATGCCATTCTGAAAAGCAAATGAAAATAATGCATCATAGTATTGATTCAATCCACTGGCGTATGACAGGTAAATTTTCAACTAACTGCCAGGCATAAAGTTGGCATTGCAGATTGGCCAGCCATTTGATAAACTTTGTGATTTACCGTTCCATTGCTATCAGTATTTAATTTTGTATTTGCATGTGTTAAAGGCTGGAAAATTATTTACCTAAAATCAACGTATCAGTTTTAGCTATCTACCATAAAATTAGCGATAGTTAGGAATAATAGTGCAGAGTTAATTACTGCAATTTTCCCTCATATTAAATTTCTAATGTAAATACCATAGAGAGGAGATATTTATGTCTCAGGTAGACACAAAATGCTGGAGTAACTCAGCGGGACAGGCAGCATCTCTGGAGAGAAGGAATGGGTGACGTTTCGGGTCGAGACCTTCTTCATTAAGTCTGAAGAAGGGTCTCGACGCGAAACGTCACCCATTCTTTCTCTCCAGAGATGCTGCCTGTCCCGCTGAGTTACTCCAGAACCTTGTGTCTATCTTCGGTGCAAACCAGCATCTGCAGTTCCTTCCTACACGTTGAATATACTAACCCTGTTTTACTTAGGCGTGCAAAATCAACGGAAAAAAAATTGCATTCACAAATCACTGGTGCAATTCCTGCACATGAATCCTTATTGCTGGTGTGTGAAGGTCATAGTGACAAAGAAATCACTCCACCCACGGTGAATCAGTTCAGCAGTATGAACACTGCGATCTGGTCCATTCTGGAGGGTTGGTGATGGGTGATGAGTGCACTTTCTCATGGAATAGTATCAGAAACCTCCACCGTAAATCTGCCCACTCATCCCTCAACAACATCCCCCCCTACTCCATCCCTGGCCTTACCCACTTCAGACATTCACCATACATGTGACAGAGGTTATAGGGAGAAGGCAGGAGAATGGGGGTAGGAGGGAGAGATAGATCAGCCATGATTGAATGTAGACTTGATGGGCTGAATGGCCTAATTCTACTCCTATTCCTTATGGCCTTATGACCATATGCTAGCATCAAACTGCAGCAAGATAGCAGTGGTCTAAACTAGGCTAAAGGAAGTCATGCAACTTCACCAGCTAACCTGTTCAAAAATAGGTAGCTTGTTTATGTTTTGTTTCAAGATACAACATGGAAACAGCCCCTTTGGCCCACCGAATCTCCAATGGCTGTCGATCACCCGATCACACTAGTTTTATGTTATCTCACTTTCGCATCCACTCCCCCACACATGTGAGGCTTTTACAGACGGCCAATTCACCTACAATCCCGGAATTCTGTCAGACATTATGTCTGAATAAGGGTCTCGACCTGAAACGTCACCCATTCCTTCTCTCCAGAGATGCTGCCTGTCCCTTTGAGTTACTCCAGCATTTTGTGTCTACTTTTGATTTAAACCAGCATCTGCAGTTCTTGCCTACTCCAAGATATTTATGTCTGTCAGCCAATGCTGCATATCTGGAATTGCCTATGTCTGAGCCACAAGTCTTTTTTTTTTGCCATACTGAAACCAACAATCAGATGATGGAGAATATTATCCTTTGCAGCCTAATCTCAGATAGGAACACAGAGAATATTGATACATTTGAATTGTGAGATTTACTATGGCTTCATCTACTGTCTAGGATTTGACTTGAGCAGTGGACCACCACCTCTTTCTCAACCCACTATGGTGTAAACATTATACTGCTTCGTACCAAGACACAAATTCTTGGGTAAGTGATTGGAATCATAGTCACAGAGTGCAGAAACAGGCCCTTTGAGCCAACTCATCCTTGCCAACCAAGATGCCCCCTAAATTAGTCCCATTTCCCTGCATTTGACTCATAACCTTCTAAACCTTTCCTGCCCATATATCTGTCCCAATATCTATTAAACATTGTTATTGTACCTGCCTCAACTATTTACTCTGGCAGCTCATTTCATGCACCCACCACCCTCTGTGTGAAAAGGTTTCCCCTCAAGTTCCTATTAAATCTTCCCCTCTCGCTTAAACCTATGTCCTCTGGTCTTGACTCCCCTACTCTGGGTAAAAGTCTCCGTGTGTTCACCATATCTATTCCCCTCATGATTTTATACACCTCCATAAGATCAACCTTCAGCCTTCTGCCCTCCAACGACTAAAGTCCCAACCTGCCCAACCTCACCCTAAAGCTTAGACCCTCAGGTCCTGGCAACATCCTCATAAATCTTCTTGCACTCTTTCCAGCTTAATGGCATTGTTCCACCATAACAATATTCCAAGTGCGGCCTCACCAACATATTGTACAATCATAACATAACATCTCAACCTCTAAACTGATAGCCATAGCCTTGCCAAAGAGCTTCCCTTGTCATTTGCTTACATCAAGATAATATGTAATACCTGCACTGTGATCCTTATTCTTTCTTGTCATTGTTGCAGTCATTCTCAGCTCTTATAAGCCTTCCCTGCTATCTGCCGCCAGGGTGAACTTTAAACGGGATGTCCAGCCATCCAAATGAGAACACCTTAAGCAGCCAATCCAGTAATGGATCCATGAGGGTGCCTGCAGGCTGTATTGAGCAAGAAGGCTTGAACTTTCTGAGTTTGTGTCAGGAATTCTATCAACAAATAAAATACTTATTCTCTTAGGTGGCACAGTGGCATGCGGCAGTGTTCAGACCCGTGTTCAAACCTGACTACCGGAGTTTGTACGTTCTCCCTGTGACTGCGTGGGTTTTCTCCGGGGGCTCCGGTTTCCTCCCGCACTCCAAAGATGTAAAGGTTTATAGATTAATTGGCTTCGGTAAAAAATAGTCATTTGTCCCCAGTATGTGGGATAGTGTACAGGGTGATCTCTAGTCAGCGCGGACTCAGTGGGCCAAAGAGCCTGTTTCTATCTCTAAAGTCTTGTCAAATAAAATATTTATTCTCTTTATGAATACACAGCAATGGAAATAATTGCACTCATTTGTACTTTAATTACAAAGCAAAACCATTTCAGCTTTTAAATATTGGGAAAGATGTTTGAGTCAGCTCTTTCAGCTTTTCACTGGAGTGCAATGACGTCTATTGGCATGATAATGAAAATATGAATGATGATTCTAATAACAATGGAGATGAAGGGAAGGAAGGTGAAATCTAGCCTAGCCATAGATTTGTCAGTCTTCTGCACAACCACAGTCATTACAACCTCTCTCAGCATCAGTTGTATCTTCAATCCCATTCATCATCTTGTCGTATTCTACCATGGAACAACTATAAAATACTACCGAGTGATCCATTAGCTGTGGGGAATTGGAGGGAGGAGTGGATGGCTGAAAATACCATCTTTTCTGCAGAGACTCAAGAGAAGGCAGTGCATGACTTGGAGTAAAGGAATTAAGAGGTCTTGAAAAAGGATTTTTCAAGAACATCACAAGGATACATGGAGTTTAGAGTTCTTTTGGTGATAACATCAGGAAATACATTTTCTCATTGTACTCATCAGTGAAGCATCTTTCGTCAATTGAAGCAACAGCAAGAGATAAAGCAGGGCATCTATTTCCACAGAAGCACTGGCTGCACCTCTGGTGTCTGTTAACTACTCCTGGACTCAACCTGCCAAACACTGCCTCTCAGGAGAACCTACCGACACTCTTCCTCAGCGTTTGCCCGTGGAATGGACCAAATGAACAGAAACAATCATTTTAGGAGCCAATTGTCTTAAAAAGGTATCTTGCATCACCTAAAACATGAATATGTAACCAATTCTCACAATTCCAGCCTACATGTTATGCCTGAGAGAAATATAAAGGTGGATTAACATTAGGTTTCTGCTGCCCTCAGGGAAAGAAAAGTGCTAAGGAAGAATAGGTTGGAATATGCTGACTGGGGAGAAGGCAAGAGAATGGTGTTGAGAGAGAAAAATAGATCAGCCATGATCGAAAAGTGGATAGATTTGATGAGCAAATTAGTCCAATTGTGCGCTATGTCATTATCTTATGAGTTCAGTAATAATATAGATGATGTACTTTATGTCCAGGGCTGTCATCTGTCCATTTCCTCTTCAGATGATGCTTGACCCGCTGCGCTTTTTCAGCACTTTCTTTTTGCTCGACTCCAGCATCTGCAATCTCTTGCGGGTGCAATTACGTTGTGCCCAGATACTGAGTCAGGTGACTCTTGTTGGCATGGTCACATAGAACAAAAAGGGTTGTTGTGCTTGCCACATTCAAAAATGGCCCCAGATTAAGGATTGGTCCTCTCTTTTAAGATGAGTAAGAAAGATGTTTGGTGCTGAGTTAACAGTACAGAGAATATATTTAATAGGACCGAGAATAATAACACAGAGAATATAGTGTCAGTTTGTGTCCTGCTACCAGGTGGAAGAGTTTGTGATGAATGAAAATTAACTTACAATTTTCCAGCAAATACCTCTATAAAGCAACCAAAATCACCTCATCAACATATCCAAGCCCTCTTTCATTATAAAACTTTATAAGACACCTGGAGTTAATACTACGTCTGAAACTTGACCTGAAATGTAATGCCAATTTGTTAGCAAACATTTCACTGGTTAAACTGGCATGGACTTGAAGGACCAAAGTTCCTTCTGTGTTGTAGAATGGAAAACATTGATGTAGAGGGATCCAAGTCCATAGCTCGCTGAAAGTGTCAACTCAAGTAGCGAGAATGGTAAAAAAAAAGAAGCAAAATGGTCTACTTGCCTTCATTCATTAGGGCATTGAGTATAAAAATCAGGAAATCACGATGTAGCTGTATAGGATTTTGGTTGGATTTTTGATTTTGGAGTTCTGTGTGCATTTCTGGTCACCCCACAACAGAAAGGATGAGGAGGCTTTGGAAAGGGTGCAGAAGAGGTTTACCAGAATGCTGCATGGATTAGAGGATATTAGTTCTGAGGAGAGGTTGATTATTTTCCCTGAAATATTGGAGGTTGAGGGAAGACCTTATAGAAGTATATAAAATTATGCGAGCCATAGATAGGGTTCATAATCGGAACCAAAGACATAACTTTAAGATCAAAGGGGGGAAGTTTGGGGCAGATTTTTTTCACCATTGGTGGGTGCCTGGAATACAATGCTGGCATAGTGTTGGAAGCAGATGTGATAGCGGTCTTTTGGAGGCTTTTAGATAGACACATGGATATAAGGGAAAGGAGGGATATAGATCATGTGCAGGCAAAAAAGATTGGTTTAACTTGGCATCATGTTGGGCATAGACATTGTGGGCCAAAGAAATGTCTGTATTTCTAAATTTTCCAATGCTGCACTGTTTTATATTCTATGTTCAAATCATACTTGTTTAGAACAGGGAAGATTAAAGGCATGTTTAAGAGAAATGTTCAAAATTATGAGGGTGTTCAATACAGTAAAAAAGGAGTTACAATTTCCTTGTGGAGATGCCAGTAAAAACAAACTTAATGTGCTGTGGAAATAACTAAACGTGTAAAGGAGTGTAGGAAGAAACTGCAGATGCTGGTTTATACCAAATGTAGACACAAAATGCAAGAGTAACTCAACAGGTTAGGCAGCATCTCTGTTTAGTTTAGTTTAGTTTAGAGATAGAGCGAGGAAACAGGCCCTTCGGCCCACCAAGTCCGTGCCGACCAGCAATCCCCTTACACTAACCTTATCCAACACACACTAGGGGCAAGTTACAATTTTACCTAGCCAATTTGCCTACAAGCCTGTACGTTTTTGGATTGTAAGAGGAAATCAAAGCACCCGGGGAAAACCAACGCTGTCACGGGGAGAACGTACAAACTCAGTATAGACCAGCACCCGTAGACAGGATTGAACCCCGGTCTCTGGCGTTGTAAGGCAGTAACTCTACCACTGGTAGAAAGAGCAGGTTAGTAAGTTACCTCCAAGGGGACCTTTTTGAGTCAAGCTTCCCATGCTGAGCAGGCACCTGCTTAAAATTGTGCTGCTCAAAGAAAACAACACAATGAAAATCCAGAGTTGCAGGCGTGCCCAACAATGGGCATGGATCAGAACAACATGTCCTCATTTTCTGATCGTCCACAAATAGGATAAACTAAGTGTTTGATATAGAATTCACTCCATCTTCATTATTGTAATTGCATTTTGCAACGGGATGTGTCTGCTTCAATTTCTGGAGTGGCACGGTTTGAATTAGAAATGGTCAAAGTTGCACTCTGTTCCAGAAATAACCAACCTTCCCTTGCACAGTGCTGAAGAAAACATCACAGTTTGACTGAATATCTGTGCCAGTAACTATTTATGTTGAGTGTATATTTGGAAAGGAAAGAAAAATGCAATGCTCTAGAGAAAGAGATAGGGAATGTAATTAATCGGTTGACTTTTTTCCAAGAGCAGTCATGGGACCCAGAGGCAGAATGCTGTGGTTATTTTATGACTGAACAGACGTCTGACCAAAAGTCAGAGATTTTTTCATACTTTCATACTCCTTGCAGTTCCCATGTCGATGCAGCAGAAGCTTTATTAAATATGATGGTCATTGCTGTTCAGGAAATGTAAGAACCAATTCCAGGCCGGTGTAACGAGAATGATGAAGGAAATGTTGCCAGAAGTGGAAATCATGGAAACTCTCCACTGGCTTTGAAATGTATCACCTCTGCTTATTTCAGTTGCACCCTTAGGTTCTCAGTCAGATTTACCCTCTGTGTGCATACCACTAGGTGTGGAAAAACAGAAAAATTGTTGCTTCTAAGCCATTGAAATATCTGTAAATTAGCTCACTCAGCAGATCCTTAAAGGATTCAAAAGCTCAAAGGAATTCAGATGGCTTGGATGGGGGGATTTTTTTTACACTCTGATGCATTCTCATGTACGACTATAAATATTATTTGTGACAATCATGACAGAAGCAGAATGAAATGTCTAGGCTATAAAGTCCACATGACTCACATGTTGGTGGTATTGAAAATCACTCAAGTTGGATTGGCTTGAATGCTCTAATCATCGTTGTAAGTGATAACTGCCACATTTTTATGAAAGAAAATTTGTACAAATTAGTCACGCTATTTTAAGATCAAGTTCTAAAATAAAGGCTGATCCTTTTCAAAGTGAGAATTTCAGTACTGGGGAATGCAGAAATTTCCATCTTGAGTCTTCAATGACAGGCCGAGTACAATTCAGACAGCTGTCAACCAAAGCTCCTTCCTCTCTGCCCCATCAACATACTTTCCATCCAATCTCTGAGAGCACTTCCCATATCTCCAATGTGCAATTCTATCTTCATTTGCCACACGAGCCACACTGGTAATTACTGCAGCATAACATTTTCTCCCTTTCCTCTGGAAGGAAATTGAAGATATGGTGTTTTGTTATTAATGCAGCAAAGTTCGCTGAAATGCTTCCGTAATTGAAAGAACTTTATCATTCAACTGAGGAATTTGGTATCTTGGAAGCTTCACTCAATTATGCAGCTTGTGCAATTGTGTGTAATAATATATACTGAACATTTACCAGACAGCAACAGGAAGGATTAATTAGGAGCTGGCAAAGATATTTTTTCACAGTTTTTGAAGGAATCTTACTGCCACTGTATGTTTTTTCTTTTTTGTTGTTACCTACTGTCCCTATTGTCTCTATGTTTCTGTATTATGATACTGAAAAAGCTCAATGATTGCTATACTCACAATTTTTTAAAATGTTATTGTTGTACTAGACAATGGTGAGGCCACACCTGGTTTATTGTGTACAGTTTTGGTTACCCTGCTGCGGGAAGGATGTCATTAAGTTGGTAATGGTGCAAAGAACACAAAGTGGTGAATAACCTAGCAAGTCAGGCAGCATCTTTGGAGAACATGGATAGGAGACATTTTGGGTCAAGACCATTCTTAAGGCACAATGCAGTGGGGGGTGGGGGGAGGGGAAGAGAGGTGGGGACAGGACAAAGTCTGGGAGTAATAGGTGGATTCGGGTGAGGGGGAATTTAACTAGCAGATGGTTGGACAAAGGCTAGAGATGCAAAGAAAAAAGTATGAGATAAGAATAGAAGAGGTGTGAATTGTGCAGCCACAGTAAGGAAGATAGGTGGAAGGGGATCCACCTACATTTGCCAGACTTTCTCCCATCCACTCTCTTCCAGCATTCTTCCCCCCCTACTACAATCAGATTGAAAAAGGTCCCGTTCTGAAATGTCACCTACACATGTTCTCCAGAGATGCTGCCTGACCCGCAGAGCGGGCACGTGCCGTCAGTGCCTACCCTGACTAAAATTATAAAAAGGTAATTATTAAATATAAATAGTAAAGATTCCCAATTCATTTACTAAATTCAGTATTCAGTATTAAATGATTATTATTTTAACAATCGATCTTAGGTAGGCATATTTCTCCCTTGCCTTTCATCCACAGTATGTGTAATACCCGTAACTATGGTCAACTCACGAGCCGTGGACACTGCTTCAAGCCTTCACTTACAACGAGCAATAAAGGCAGCTGAAATTCTCCCTTTGCACCGTGGACTGCGCGCTGCACATGCGCAATGTTTAAGATTTTAAAAAGTCGACTGATTGCCTACAGGACCGATCCGCGTATGCGGGGGGTTTTACGATTTTCTGCACATGCGTGGTTTTTACCCTTTTTTTCTGCGCATGCGCGGATTGTACGATTTTTAAAAGTCGACTGACTCCCCAGTGCGTACACTGAGTAATTACTCACGGCACGTGCCTGCCACAGAGTTACTATAGCACTTTGTGTTTAAAAAAAAACAGTATCTGCAATTTCTTGTGTCTTAAGGGCCTGATCCGCTTACGCAACTTTGTCGGCGACTACCGGCACCCGTCATAGGTCGTTGCAGGTTGCCGAAAATGTTCAACATGTTGAAAATCCAGCGGCGACTAGAAAGACGCTACGACTCTTTGGCCGACTGCGACTACTCATGACCATACAGGCGACACCCTGGCGACATGTCGCGGGGTGAAGCCTGTATGGTCGTGAGAAGTCGCCCAAAGAGTCGTACCTTGTTCTGGATATTCAACATATTGAAAATTTTCAGCAACCTACAACGACCTATGACACGTGCTGGCAGTCGCCGAAAAAGTCGCGCAAGTGGGACAGGCCCATAAGATTTACAAGAATGTTGCCTCGACTCAAGGGCCTGAGATATAGGGAGAAGTTCGGCAGGCTTGGTCTTTATTCCTAGGACTGATAGTTTACTTTATAGAAGTGTATATGTTCGTAAAGGGCTTAGATAAGATGAATGCACCTGTTTTGTTTGTTTTTTCAAGGAATGGGTATCAAAACTAAAAGATATAGGTTTATAGTGCGAGAGGAAAGATTTAATAAAGACCTGAAGGGCAACTTCTTCACACAGAGGGTGTGTGTATATGGAACAAGTTGCCAGAGCATGTGGTTGGTGCCGGTACAACAGCAACATTTCAAAGGCATGGATACATGGACAAAGAAGATTGAAGCGGATATTGGGCAGATGCATGTAAATGGGCTATCTTAGAAGGGCATATTGGTCAGCATGGATGTTGGGCTGAAGGGCCTGTTTCTATACTGCATTACTCTACGTCTATTTTCCACTATTTCTGGTGGTTCATCATAGCTTATGTAAATTTATCAAAATAGGACTCAGACTTGTAATTCCTCTCATTCTGATTATTTGTGTTCAACCTTTAGGGATCCATCTTTGCAAAGAGTGTACAATTACAGTATGTTTCTTTGTAGTTGATTCAATTGCAAACGCTGTACAAAAATAGCAGTTTAAGTATATCCTGAAAGGATTTAAACAGTTGGAAGCCATGTCTTCTTCCATATTCACATCATTTTCTTGTCAAATCTAATGTTCAATGAAGTGGATGATGTACCATTATTAATGGAAGCGATGATTCTTGCCAGTCACTCTCAATCTTTTCCATTTGAGCAGCTAGCATCACTGTTGTTGGAACCGGCTCAGACTCATCCAGACAGGAACAGTTAGTAACCATGCAAATCACGTCCTCCTGCCTCTTTTTGACTATTAAAGCTGTTTAGTTGCGTAATATGTCAACATGCAAGTTTGCTGTCAGATACTGTAGCCTCCAGCTTTCTTTTTAATTTATGGTAACTTTCTCAGCAATTTTTATTTTGCAAAGGTAAGCTCATTGACTGTTGTGAAATTGCTGAGACTCTGTGACTTCAACACAACACCTGTTCTGCTAAATGCTGTCAAAAATAAGATGTGCATTTCTGCGGCATGAAAATCTAGGCTTCAGTTGATCGAATGTACATTTATGATATGATCAAATATGTACCATTCTAACTAAGCAAGTCAGTTGTAGGGCAAGAATAGGGATTAGGCAGAGGTCAATTGAAGGACAAGTGGCAATTTACTACTTTACTGCTCGTGAAAGCTCATTAGTGCAATTTGGTCACTTTTTCCTGGAAAACATAATTCTGCACAGAATTTTTCCATTATTTTGTTTTATTTTTTTTCTGACGAAACATCCTACAAAGCACTTTGTAGAAAGGAGTATTTTTTTTCACCTCTGGCTCTATTCCATTATTTTCTGAAGCTCTGCATGTGGCACAGATGCTGGTGAGCAGAGATCAAAGAATTGGGCTGCAACGTAGTCTGGCCGATTTTCAATAACGAGTTTTCTTTTTTTTAAAAATATTTTTATTTTATTAGAAGTACAATTGTATACAATCATATTTTCATAATACATTTTATGTACAGCTTCTTATTTAATTTTTTTTTATAATAAAGAAGAAAAAGAAAAATAAGTTAGATAATGGAATATAGAAACATGTGAGATATATAGTGTGTGGAAAAGAAAAATAGAGAGTGAAAGAAGAAAGTTAAAGAATAGAAAATAGGAAAAAGAGAATAAAAGAAGAAAAGGAGTAAGGAGATCTTATTTATAATCTTGACCATCCCTCGCCCAGTCACGAGTTAGCTTTTACAATTGTGTTGCACCATATGATTCCAAAAAGACGACAAATGGAGACCAACTCGTTGTGAATTGGTCAACTTTATCTATTAGGAGGAATTGCATTTCCTCAAGATGTGCGGTGTCCAACTTACTTGCAATCCACATTTTGAGCGTTGGTATTGGTGTATTTTTCCAAAATGTCAATATTAATTTTTTTGCTATTATTAAACCATAATTAAAAATAATTTTTGAGATGGATTCAATTTATTCCCATCTTCCATTACCCCAAATATAATCAATTCATTATTAGGTTCCATTTTTATCTTAAATAATTTTGTGAATATTTCAAAAATATCACTCCAAAATCTATAAAGTTTTATACAGGAAACAAAAGAGTGTGTTATAGTTGCATCTTGGGTTAAACATTTATCACAAGTGGGGGATATATTTGTGTAAAATTTATTTAGTCTTGTTTTTGAGTAATATAATCTATGTAAAATTTTAAATTGAATTAGATTATGTCTTGCATTAATCGAACATTTGTGAATGTATGTCAAATACTTTTCCCATGTAACCTTCGTAATTTTTATCATTAATTCCCGTTCCCACTCTTCTCTAACGAATTTTCTAATGCATGATTGTGAGATGAAAGTAGAAAGCTGATTCATCAGAATGTTACTGTTGAAACTGTTAAATTACGAAAGAAATTTGAATGGATTAGACTTCAATTTTCTTATATTCAGAAGATTAACAGATAATCTGATTTAAACTGATTGAAAGAAGTGATGATGTTAATAGAGAGATCTATTTCCTGTGGTGAAATGAGTTCAATCAAAGGGATGTGATCTTAAAATTAGAACAAGGTTATTCAGTTTTGATATCAGAACACACTTAGTCCCACAAAGGATAGTGACATTTTTGAACTTCCTCCCCGAAGAATTTTATTGGCCAAGATTACAGAATGGAAAGGCAGATAGATGGAATTAAGATACAGATCAGCCATGTTCAACCTGGAAAAGCAAATCAACCTCACTGGTATAACTCTTGACCATGATATTCCTGCATGTGACTGTTAATTAAAGAAAATAACTACATAAATTGACCTTTCAGTTTTGCCGTGACATTTGTCTCCTGTATCCACCTCCCCCGATACCTATTGGGTGCATGAAAAGTCGAAAGACATAATCCTCGAGAAATAGGGATTGTTACCGCTCGTGTTTTCAGGGTCTTTGAAACTACAAAGTGGTTCTTGTTTGTGCATTCACATTTGTGGGACTAGCCAAGCCAGATGCAATATTAATGAGGGAACATTGAATTATCACAACAGGGGAAAGCAGGCTCACTGGAACACAAAACCCTCACTGTTTAGGGTTGTTGAAGAAAGTTCCAGCCAATGACGGTTTAATTTTACGCAGTTGAAAATACATTCAGGAGAATGATAAGAATATCTCCCACTCCTGTTCACCATGAAGGACTTATCATCACCAGATTCACTGCTCTTCTGGTAGCCTATACAGTTCTACCAGTGTTCGCTGCTTTTCATAATTATTTCAAATTGCATAGGTGAAGAATCTATTACTAATTTCCATGCTTCTGCTCAAACTGCTTGTCCATTTGCTCCCCGAAAGTATCATTAGGCATACCTCTTGATGCATGATATCAATAGGGACAATGGACAGAAGATATTCAAAGGGAGCATGAGTATAAACGCCTGAAAAAAAGAAAAAACTACAGCAAGAAGGTGGAGGAGGATTTGAAGAATAGCATTCAGAAAGAGAACATAACTAGAAATAGTTCTCCTACCTGAACCTCAGCAAGACACTGACCCGCAATACGGGTGCTGGCACTCCAAATGCAACATCAGAGCAAGTCAAGGACAACACTGCAAGCAGTCATTAATGTGGCCTTGACAATGAACTTTAATGCATCGGGCTCCTGCTAGGGTGCTGCTGGACATACAGTAATTGAAGCATGCAATACAGTTACTTTAGGAACAACTTTTTGCCTTGCTGTTCAAAGAAAATTGACTGTACTTCATTTCCTATTTAGGGACCAGAAAAGCAAGATGTTTTGCTCGGATTTCTGGCTTCACAATGGTGCAAACAGGTCAGACCCACAGCTCGTGACATTGCTTCACTATCATGGCATGAGAAGCAAAGATGCTTTGCCATTTACATCAATGTCCCCAGTGTCACGATGAGCAGGAAATGGCCACCTCAAAGAACATGGTGGCGGGTATGCTGTGTTCTGTAAGTTCAAGCAAGAAAGGGAGCACCAACTTTATGAGATGGGTCTTTTGGTTTAGTCCAGTGCCTCAGCAACCCCCTCCCCCCCACCCCCACCCCCCACAACCCCCCCAACCCCAGTAAGAAAGGTGAATGTCTCATGATCATTTGGTTCAATATAACACAGAATTAATACTGTATACTACAGTCATCAGCACCCATGCCACAACCTTGGAAGTTTCACAAAAAGCCAAGGAGGATTTCTACTTAAAATACAACAAGCTGCAAGTAATGAAGTTCTGAAACTCACTCATGAGTGGCTTCAGTCTCAAATGCAAGGGCTCATCAACCACACCTGGGAGGAGGAAGGAATACCGTCTTCAAGAAGATTGTGGTAATTGCAGAGTGGCCCCCTGCAGTCTGTCACCAAGAATGTCATTACCATGGTCCTCCTCAACTGCACCCCTCTTGTAACCCAAAGAGCTGCTCTTCATCGGGAAGAAGGTTCAGGAGTTATCTTCAGATTCAAGAACAGTTTCTTCTGATCAGCCATCAAGTTCTTGAACCAAAAAAAGACACAAACTGCTGGAGTAACCCAGCGGTTCGTCTCTGGACCTGACCTGCTGTGGTACCCCAGCACTTTGTGTCTTTTCTTGTAAACCTGTATCTGCAATTCCTTGTTTCTAGTTCCTTGAGATCCCCTGCACAACCCTGATAACATTCCTACCTTGGCACTAAACAACTATGGAGTTTTCACTACTATGGTTGCTCTACATACTTTGTTATTTCACACTGTCTGGTGTACTTCAAATAACTGACAATTTATTGTATATTTATTTGTTGTTGTTGTGTCTTAGAGTTTGTAAAGCTGGAACAAGTACAACTTTCATTGTTCAGGTTTATGAGCAATGTACAGTGCATTCAAAAATTATTCGGACCCCTTCACTTTTTCCACATTTTGTTCCGTTACAGCCTTATTTTAAAATGAATTAAATTCTTTTTTTTTAATCATCAATCTACACACAATACCCCCAGAATGAAGAAGCAAAAACAGGTGTTTAGAAATTTTTGCAAAGTAATTAAAAATTATTAACTGAAATATCACATTTACATAAGTATTCAGACCCTTTGCTATGACACTCAAATTTGAGCTTTAGGTTCATCCTGTTTCCATTGATTATCATTGAGATGTTTCTACAACTTGATTGGAGTCCACCAGTGGTAAATTAAATTGATTGGACATGATTTGGAAAGGCACACACCTGTCCCACAGTTGACAGTGCATATCAGAGCAAAAACCAGGTCATGAAGATGAAGGATTTGTCCATAGACCTTTGCGACAGGATTGTGTCGAGACATAGATTTGGGGAAGGGTATAAAACAAATTCTGCTGCTTTGCAGGTCCCAAACAGCACAGTGGCCTCCGTCATTCTTAAATGGAAGAACTTTGGAACCACCAGGACTCTTCATAGAGCTGGCCGCCGGCCAAACTGAGCAATCGGGGGAGAAGAGCCTTGGTCAGGGAGGTGATCAAGAACTGATGGTCACTCTGACAGAACTCCAGAGTTCCTCTGTGGAGATGGGAGAACCTTCCAGAAGGACAGCTATATCTGCAGCACTCCACCAATCAGGCAAATATGGTAGAGTGGCCAGACGGAAGCCACTCCTCAGTAAAAGGCACATGACAGCCCGCTTAGAGTTTGCCAAAAGGCACCTAAAGGACTCTCAGACCATGAGAAACAAGATTCTCTGGTCTGATGAAACCAAGATTGAACTCTTTGGCCTGAATGCCAAGCGTCACGTCTGGAGGAAACCAGGCACCACTCATCATGGTGAAGCATGGTGGTGGCAGCATCATGCTGTGGGTATGTTTTTCAGTGGCAGGAAATGGGAGACTAGTCAGGATCGAGGGAAAGATGAACGGAGCAAAGTACAGAGATATCCTTGATGAAAACCTGCTCTAGAGCATTCTGGACCACAGACTGGGGCGGAGGTTCACCTTGCAGCAGGACAACGACCCTTAGCACACGATCAGCCAGAGCCCGGACTTGAACCAGATCAAACATCTCTGGAGGGACCTGAAAATAGCTGTACGTCGATGCTCCCCATCCAACCTGACAGAGCTTGAGAGGATCTGCAGAGAATAATGGAAGAAATTACCCAAATACAGGTGTACCAAGCTTGTAGCATCATACCCAAGAAGACAAGGCTGTAATCGCTGCCAAAGGTAGTACTGAGTAAAGGGTCTGAATACTTAAGTAAATGTGATACTTCAGTTATTTCTTTTTAATGACTTCAAAAATTTCTAAACACCTGTTTTTGCTTTTTTATTATGGGGTATTGTGTGTAAATTGATGATAAAAAACATTTTTTAATCCATTTTAAAATAAAGCTGTAACGTAACAAAATGTAGAAACGGTGAAGGGGTTTTAAATACTTTCTGAATGCACTGTATATGACAAATCAACACTCTTGTCTTGCTGCCTTGAGTTGTTCTTCTGTCTGGCAAATACTGCCTGTCTTGGATATTGGCAGCATCCCTGGAGAAAAAGGGTGGGTGACGTTTTGGGTCAGGACCCATCTTCAGACTGAAAGTAGAATAATGGGAACTGGAGATAAGAAAAGATCAGAACAAAACGGGACCGGCAACAGATGACCAAGGAAGGGTGGAGCCCATAATGGCCCATTGTTGGCTGGTGATAACAAAGGGATACAAGGATGCAAACAGTGGAACTAGTAGGACGAATAGGGTGGGAGAGGGGGATAGGGAGAGAATGCAAGAGTTATTTGAAATTTGAGAAATCAATGTACATACCGCTTAGTATAATAACGTTCAGTATCAAGATAAGGTTGTGTCCAAGGGATGGTAGTGGAAATACATGGGTGTATGATTAGAATTTTACTTCGGAGTCACGTAAGTGACTACGTGAAGAAGAGCTCGTCCAGCCGCACACGCGTCATATCGTCAGACGCATAGCGTTCATGACCGTGTGTGGAGGAGCAGGAGCTCCTCCAAGTGGTGAGTAAAGCAAAAAGTCGGAAGGTAAGTGCTTTCACTTTCACTTCCAGGAGCGCTTTTTCTCGTCAGACTTGTTGGTGGAGCTCCACGCAAGTTTATCATGGAGAAAGGGCGTAATGGAAGGAGACGCACCGCAGGTAAAACCCAAGTTCCTGAGGATAGCGGGCGTCAGTTAGAGGAGTCAGTGGCAGCGAGGCCATTAACTCCCGTTGCGGTTGAAAGTGCCGTTTTACCGCCGGCGGCGGGGCGCAAGTCAGGATAAAATTCGGCCCGACCAGTAGACTCCGATGTGTCAGACCCGGAGGAATACCTTCCTCAGTCAGAAAATATAATGGCTGCTAGGGTCGCAAATTTGGAACTTCTGATGGGGAAAATGATTTATAAAGAACCCCCACAGGAGGATTTCAGTCCGTGTTGGCCTATGGAGGATATAGCACAGGGGGTGCCTTGGATGGGACAGGCACAAGGTGGCCTACAGGAGAGCCTTCAGGAATGCCTGTGCAGAAACAATACAGTGGTTGGCCTACAGGAGAGCCAGTGCCCGAAATGCCAGCAAAAAGGCAGTATATGTGTTGGCCTACCGGAGAGCCAGTACTAGAAATGCCTGAACAAAGGCAGTACAAACGTTGGGTGAGAGATGTGCCAGCACCAACAATGGCTAAAGAAAAACAAATGAAGCATTGGCCTAGAATTGAGCCAGCGCCAGCAGCAACTGAAACAGGGCTGCCTATCCGTGGGCCTACAGGAGAACCCGCGGAGGGGGAATCTGGCAGAGACCTTACTATGCAACGGCCAATTGAAGGGCCAGGGCTAGACTTACCTGAAACAGGGGAGCCAGAAATTTCCCATCAAGAAGAGGAACATCTAGACTCAGATGATGATTTGTATGAGGACCAGAGCCCATTATCAGAGCTCAAAGTTCCAGGGCTGGCACAAAGGTTTGCTGTTCCCAGAGTAACAGGGGAACCTTTGAGAGAGGAAATAGCAATGACTATAAATTATCTGCTCTCCCATCAGCTCCAGGAATTAACTATGGATGAGACTGTTCAAAAATATAAGACCCCGGCAAATTGTGAACTGCTAGCAGTCCCAGCGGTGAATAACTTGATATGGGGCTATTTGAGCATTGGATTATGCTCACAAGGTTTGAAATTACAACGAGTGCTGAGATTGCTGGGGTCAGGCATTACGGTGTTTGCCAGGAGGTTGGATGAAGATTTTATATCTGATTCACAACAAGATGCCTTAGCACTCATGTGTAGTGCGCACTTTGAAACAAACTGTATTCGTAAAAGTGCAATAAGACCGAATATTCATCCGAAGTATGCAGGGCTCTGTAAACCATCCAATATACAAAATGCCTAATCTGCTTTTTGGAGAAAATCTAGCAAAGAAGCTAAAAGACCTAAATGAAGAGTCAAAAACCATGAGTGGTATGATGATGAAACCACCTGCTGAGCAGAGCGGTGCGAAGGCAGTATCCCTACAGATGGAATGCTGGTGCTGGAGAAGGAACAAGCCGATCGTTCTCATATACACGTTGGCGTGCTGCACCGGGGATGCGTGGAGGTTACAATGTGCCTACAAGAAGGGGACAACATTTGCCGATGGCAAACCCCGAGGTAGGGGGGTCTGGTCTGGTAAGAAACACAACAAATGTTTTACACTCACAAGTAGGGGGAAGATTACGATTCTTCCTAAAGGAATGACAATTAATAACAAATGATTCGTTTATACTGTGCAGCATTGTGGGATTTTAAATTGAGTTCTATCTACATTTGGATCCTCCTACTCAGCATATTTCAAACCGGTCACGTATTTTCTCAAAGGAAGAGAATACGCAGATCGAGGGGGAATTGAAAATTTTATGCGACAAAGGGGTAATAGAAAAGTCAGTAGAACAACACCATCAGTTTGTGTTAAGTATTTTTCCTAGAACAAAAAAGGATAGTGGATGTAGAATTATTCTGGATCTGACAAGTCTTAACCTTTTTGTACAATATAAACATTTCAAAATGGAAACATTTACTAATGCCATTCAGCTGGTCACAAGAAATTGCTACATGGCAACCATAGATCTGCAAGTTGCATATTATTCTGTGGCAATGCATGGTAATGATCAAAGATATTTAAAATTTAGATGGATGAGTCAGTTATGGCAATTTAAAGCATTGCCCAATGGTCTGACTTCAGCACCAAGGTTATTTACAAAATTACTCAAACCAACTTTAGCTCTGCTAAGAGCTGAGGGCCATGTATTAATGGCTTATTTGGATGATATTCTGATTTTGGGGGACACTTTGGCTACCGCAAAGTTGTCAGTATCAAGAGTCAAGTACATTTTTGAAAAAATGGGCTTCATTATTCACCCACAAAAATCAAAATTATTACCAAGCAATAAGATTGATTACCTAGGGTTCACAATTAACTCAGAACACATGGTAATCACCTTGACAAAAGGCTGCAGTTAATTGAAGGTTGCACTAAGCTCATAAACGAGTACAAACCTTCAATTAGACAAGTGGCAAGCTTGCTTGGCAAATTAATTGCTGCTTTTCCAGCTGTAAGATTTGGACCATTGCATTATTAGCATTTGCAGAGGGCTAAGGTACAAGCATTAAAGATGAATGCAGGGCATTTTGACAGGCCCATGCAATTGACAATTGCAAGGTGAAGTCCAGAAACAATCTCCTCAGTAAGCTTGTTGGCTCAAAGTGGGGGGGCAGCAGCCCCCACACTGCGCATTTCAGCACTAGCCCTTGCATTTTCTTCAGCCGAATATTGCGCCCCTGTTTGGTCCAGGTCATCCCACACACACCATGTGGACACCCAATTGAACTCAACAATGAGGATCATCACAGGAACAATCCGCTCAACACCACTCCCCTGGCTCCCTGTCCTATCCAATATAGCCCCTCCACACATCCGGCGAGTAGCCCTCACTCAAAGCATGCTCCAAAAGACCAAAAACTCTCCTCATCTGCCAATTCACATGGACATCTTCAACCCACCCACTGCTCGACTTCCATCTAGACGACCAATTTGGAAGAACCCACCACCAGCTGATTTCACCACCCAATCAGTTTGGAAAAAGGAATGGAAGTCCAAGGACGTCCCAAATAAACATCTGGTGTCAGACCCAACCCTATCGGTCCCTGGCACCAATCTCCCAACGAAGCAGTGGACGACGCTGAATAGATTCAGGACTGGACATGGCCCTTGCTTGGCCAGCCTTCACAAATGGGGCAGCAGCCCAACCCCACGGTGTGCTTGTGGAGAGCAGCAAACAATGCAACACATCATTGAAGCATGCCCACAAAAAAGACTTAAAGGAGGACTTGTCACCCTTCATACAGCAGATCAAGAGGCAACTGCTTGGCTAAAGGACTTTGCATTCGCTAAATAAATTGACAATTGAACCCATTACAGAAATAGAATGGTGGATTAACAATGTTTCTAATGCTTCCAGAAAAGTTTTGGTGGAAACACCTTCCGTTATTCTACAGACTGATGTAAGTGCTCTAGGATGGGGCGCAACTAACATTGTTTCCAGCTGTGGAGGTAGGTGGAATGTGGATGAAGTACCTTTGCTTGAAAATCAAGGTATAAATTACCTAGAGCTGTTAGGAGCATTTTATGGGCTTAAAGCTTATTGCACTAATATGGGAAATGTGCATGTTCAGGTACAGGTTGACAATACTACAGCTGTAGCATATATATATCACATGGGTGGTATCAAGTCAGAATCATGTGATAGATTGGCAAATGAAATTTGGACCTGGTGTATTGCCAGGAAAATCTGGCTGTCAGCAATGTATTTACCAGGTAAATTTAACATAATTGCAGACAAAATGTCACGTAAATTTAATGATAATACAGAATGGATGTTGCATCATATAATATTTAAGTAAATTGTAGCACAATTTGGAATGCCAGAGATTGATTTGTTTGCATCAAGACAACCACCAATTGCCTAAGTATGTGTCATGGGAACCTGATCCTGGTGCAGTAGTGGTGGATGCTTTCTCGCTACATTTGGGTGATATGTTTCTGTATGCATTTCCTCCATTTTGTTTAATCAATCGATGCATACAGAAAATTAAACAGGACTCAGCCTCGGGGATTTTGGTGGTGCCAGATTGGCCTACACAGCTATGGTACCCACTGGTGTTAAACATGATCAAAAAAACCCTTATGGTTATTCCAAAGCAGGTAAAACTGCTTGTAAACCCTGTAACTGATGAACCACATCCTTTACATGATCGTATTGGTTTGTTGATTTGCAGATTCTGAAAAGGCCATATCTTGGAAGAGGATTATCACACCGTACGGTGGATGTTATGGCAGCAGCCTGGAGGAATAGTACCTAGAAGCAGTACATTTCTTATATAAAGAAATGGGAGGTGTTCTGTTCAGAAAAGAATATTGCATGTAACACAGCAGAAATTTCAGATGTATTAGAGTTTCTTTCAACTTTACTTCGAATTAAAATTAAGTTATAGTGCAATCAATACTGCATGAAGTGCACTCTCTGCATATTTAAGCAGTGAATCAGAACAAAATCCAATAGGATCACATCCTTGGGTCTGTAGGTTTATGAAGGGAATTTTCAACACCAATCCTCCTAGACCTAGGTATACAGAAATCTGGAATGTAAAAGATGTACTGATGCTGCTGCGTGAATGGAATCCTATTGAAACTCTGTCATTGGCCAAAATTACCATGAAGTTGTTTATGCTCATGGCGTTAGTTTCAGCTCAGAGAGTTCAAACATTACAGAAATTAAGAATAGACAGAATGAAAGTAGGGGCAGATGCCGTTACATTCTATGTCTATGATTTACTGAAACAAAGTAGACCTGGGTTCACGGGATGTAAGTTGGCATTTTCAGCATATCCTACGGATCCACGGCTATGTGTAGTAACATATATAAGATGTTAAATGGAAACAACCAGAATCTTAAGAGGCACAGAATTAGCATTTGTTATTAGTCATAAAAGTCCTCATAAGAAAGTGTCAACACAGACAATTTCAAGATGGTTGAAACGGGTGTTGATTTATTCAGGTATTGATACTGATAAATTTAAATCTCATTCCACCAGGGCGGCATCAACATCGGCGGCCAGGGATTCAGACGTTCCAATAGACCTTATCCTCGCGGCCGCAGGATGGGCAAGTGAACAGATGTTTCACAAGTATTACCATAAGGAGATTAAAGATCCCGGGATGTTTGGTGATACCGTGCTGGATTCAGTATTAAATCCCCCATTATGATAAATGGGTTACTATTGTTATAATAAATAAAACCATTAACTGATTACATTTAATGTTGTGGTTATGCATTGTTGATTGTGCTTACTCAATAGAGTCAATCAGTGCAGTGAGCACCTGGATTTAATCCACGGTGTGAAATCACAGAGCTTTGAAATCTTCACGTAGTCACTCACGTGACTCCGAAGTAAAATAGTAAGATTAAACGAGAACTTACCAGTATGAAGTTTGATCTTTATTTTATGAGGAGTTACGTTGAGGGATTACGTGCCCTCCGCTCCCACCCTCATAAAAGGATCGAGCTGGTAGTTCTAGTCTTTATGCATCTTACTATCATACTTCAGTAATTGTCGTCTGTGATTTTCACTCCGCTGCTTTGAAGATTGACGCGTGTGCGGCTGGACGGGCTCTTCTTCACGTAATCCCTCAACGTAACTCCTCATAAAATAAAGATCAAACTTCAAACTGGTAAGTTCTCGTTTAATCTTACTATTATCTGCTGCTTGTAAGTGGATTGAGATTGAGGGAGAATATGAGGGAGATATGAGGATATTGTTATCTTTAATGGTTTCAGCACGGCCATAAGCCGTAGCCATTCGGATAACCAGTTGGGTCTCATCTGGTCAGAATATTCAGAGTGGTTTACTCCAATTTAGTCTTACTGTCACAGAGGTCACAGTGTGCCAACGAGTATCACACAATTTCTTTGGGTGCTGAGGTCTCCAGGTTATAGTTTATATAGGTGTACAGTCTGTAATGTAGGTGTGGGATGAATCTATGCATGATAGAATTAAGTTCTCATTGATGGTCGTCATTGGTTGATGTGTAGATCAAGTCATGTCTGAGGCTATGGAGAACTTTGGGTATGACTTTGTATTTACTAGAATTAATTGAATCTTTTGCGGTCTGTGTCTTCAAAACATGACTGCAGGTAATGATCTTCATGCCTATCTGCTGTTCTATCTTCTGTCCAAATGACTGAATGGCCTATTGCACCCTTGCAGATCTAGGAACCAATCTCTCCTTTGCACCTCTGGCAATGTTTGTGTCTGAAACTTTTGGAGATTAGTCACTCCTATTACAAACTCACTTTCCCAACTCGTATTCACTTCAGAACAATTACTCCAGTTTTTATCGTGCCCCACATTTAAGAGGTTTGTTAGTTTGAAGTAGTGAAGATGATATTTACCTGAAACTTGCCATTTCACATAATGGCCCATGGTGAAGTTTCAATCAGCTGTAACGTAGTTCTCATCGTATGAAGTTAGCATTGCTGTCTGCGATGCAATGCAATGAATGGCAAGGGTTAATTTTGCATTGCGTTCCTTGAATCTATTTTTGGAAACAGTTGAATTTAGCCTATGAGGTTCTTGGTTTACTTTGAAGATATACTTCATAACCTATGTATGTGGGCAAATGGAATTAAAGTAGATGGACATAAAGGTCCTCAAGGATGTGGTCAACAGTAGGGGATATTTATGTGCTGTATGCCTCTATAACTCAATGATTCTACTAAACGTGGCAAAATATTCTTTTCTTTCCCAATTTATATCTTGAGTTTGGGCCAATTTATTAAAATAAAGGAACAAATGTGCACACTGGTACTTGTCTTGAGCTGAAAGTGATTTTCTCCCACAACCCAGGCACCTGATATGAAACCTTGCTACTCCTTGAGTTGACAACTTATGCCCAACAATTGCCTTCAGTGAAATTAAGGAAAAAATCCTCAAAATTGACAACATAAAGTTATACCAAGTTTCCACTGTATTTATTACAAATTTATTGTTACTATTTGCTTATCCAAGCCAAATATATTTTCCTTCAATTTCACAACAGTTTTCTACACTTTATCCTTTTGGCCCACACATTTTTAAATCTCCAGCCTTTGTCCAACATTGTGCCTATTGAAATATCCCCTCACCAGTGTTCGCCTATTGCCACCTATGCTCTGTCCTGCCCCTCCTCTCTTGCAGCTTTCTTTCCCACTCCACCTGTCTGCCACCTCAAAATCAAACTGAAGAAGGGTCCCAACCCGAAACATCACCAATCCATGTTCTCCAGAGATACTGACCCGCTGAGTTACTCCAGATTTTACTGTCTTTCTTTGGTAAACCAGCATCTGCAGTTCCTTGTCATTACCAAATACATTTTTGTTGGGTTGTGGATGTGGGAGAAAAGTTGTCCAGAAATCAAAAGGTACAGATTTGAAAAGGTTCAGTTGCATGGTACAACATGATTTAGTCCAAGGTGGCGCAGTGGTAGAGTTACTGCCTTACAGCGCCAGAGACCCAGGTTTGATCCTGTCTATGGGCGCTGTCTATATGAAGTTTGTTTGTTCTTCCTGTGCGTTTCCTCCGGGTGCTCTTGTTTCCTCCCACACTCAAAAGACGTACAGATGTAGGTTAATTAGCTTCTGTAAATTGTCCCTAATGTGTGGCGTTGAACTAGTGCATTGGTGGTTCTCATGGATTCGGTGGACCAAAGGACCAGTTTCCACGATGTATCTCTAAAAAAAAAAAAAAAATGTTTTTAAATTACATGTGCTTATTGTGTTTAGATCCTTTCTTATGAGAGTTGCACAGTTGCTAACTTACATCATTATGATGCACAAAAGCTACTGGGCGTGCATAGTGATGTTAAGCAGTATGAAACGCACCGTTCTACTATCATTTGTGCCCAACTAATTTGTACATGTGTCCACCAAATAGCACAGAATCTCTCATCAATAAGTCACTTGAGGCCTATTTCTGCACCATACGGTCAATGGCTGTTGGAATTTGAATCATGGATTCGCTAGCAGAGGTCTTTATTGTTACTCTTTACTGTTGCTCAACTCCGCCGGTTCTGGAAATTCTGTTCAGTGGCTGTAAACAGTAAATGTGGTAAAAAAGCTATAAAACTTGTCAATTTAACTCGCAGAAAGTAAAGGAACCATTTGTCTTTCCAAAGCATCTTCTAGCCAATAAAATTATTGGAATTGGAATTATTTCAGTTAGAAAATTAGGTAGATTATGTAAAATAAGCCTGTGCTAACATCAATGTGATGAAGCTGAGCAGATGTTTAATTTGATGTTAATTTGGGGATAAACATTGCCAAGGCTCTAGGGATAACTCCCTTGTATTTTAGGACCTCGGTATAATAGTTTATCTCAAAGATGGCATATGTAACACTGTAGCACTCTTGATATTCAACACGTTAGGTTTAGAGATGCAGCATGGCAACAGGCTCTTTGTCCCACCAAGTCCGTGCTGACCAACGATCACCCTTACCCAAATTCAGTGTTATCCAACATTCACATCCTACACACTAGGGGCGATTTACAAAAGCCGATTTATCTACAAACCTTTGGAATATGGGAGGAAACTGGAGCACCTGCCGAAAATCCATGCAGTCTCATGGAGAACATACAAACTCTGCACAGACAGCACCCGTGGGCAGGATCAAACTTGGGTCTCTGGTGTTGTAAGGCAACAACTCTATCGCTGTGTCACTGTGCTGGCCCTAGTTAGGCAGTCGACTGATCCAATGGCTGCTTTGTGGGGCCAATCTTACAAGGAAAACTTAGAAGAGATGTAGTGGTGAGGAACTGGTAAGAAAATTCTCATATTTCTCTCAACATTTCGGGAACCTATTCCGAGCATTGAGATGTTGCCTGCTCTCCAGAGCATTCCCATTTGTCCCTTTCCCCCCCTTACTCTTGCTCTGTAAACTATTCCCTCTCACATGCCCATCAACTCCACCCTGGTAGAAAAGCAGAAATGCTGGAAAAAATCAATATCTGTAGAAAGAGCAACCAGTTAAAACTTCAGGCCATAAAGCCTTAATGAGAACTCGAGTTTCTTTCTGAACTCCATCCTGATTCTCCTGTCGCTAACCACACTAGGGCTACCCCAAAGCAGAATATTTATAAAACAGTTGAACAATTTCTGCGAGGGATACTCTGTTCGGTCAGTGAATTTCAATGGTTTGGCAGGAATATTGGCTGTATAAGAAAGCCGTTGAGAAATATATCTGTACTTTTTGACAATGAGACAATAATCTATCTGCGTGCTACAACTGATTACCTTTATATTTAAAAAAAAGTTAGCCAATTTACATTATTCTTGATTTATTTTTTTTACAGTGTTATCTGGACTCATGGTCATTTTTGTTGTCTTTCACCTGAAATAGTTGGCTACCACGACATTCAAAAATTGTAGAGACCAGCTCATTTCCCATCAGGGTCTACTGATTCCTGTAATCTGTAGGCTTTTCATCAACCTATTCATAAACTTCTGACAACAGTTTCTCTGATACTTTATTTTCAATTCTTTCTGCAGCAGTTTTAAATTCTTAGAGGAAGTTTAAAGATATTTGTTAATGCCCACCCAATAGTCTCTGAGGTGCATGAATTTCCATACATGACATCTAATTACATTTTGAGTAGGTGCTTTTGCCTCTTATTGTTTCACATATCAAGTTATTATACAGTTTTGCATAGATTAGATGAACTCCCACGAGGGCATTCCCATGAGCCAGAACTCCCTGGATAACAAAAGAATTAAAATGAGACAGAAAAAGAAAGGCTTATGATAAAACGTTAGGCTTATAATGCAGTAGAAAGCTAGGTTGAATAAATAAAATACAGAGAATGAGAGGCAAAGAAACTGTATGCAAATATAAAACCAGCAGCATAAAATGAAACACTGGAGACGTTTATAAAGATAAGAATAGAAAAAGCATCGTCAGAAGAATAGAAAAGGAGATCTTACGAAGACAGGTGACATGGCTGAGGTACTGAATAAGTTTCTATGCATCTGTTTTCAGACAAGGGAATGCTGCCAAGGAAACAGTAAAGGAGGCAGTGAAAAATTGCAAATGAGAATAATAAAATACATAACATTATATCATACAGTGCAAAGATTAAATGCAATCTGCAACTGAATTGTGTTGAAAAACTGATTGCTGAAAATGGTGAGATACTTACTGCATTTGTCATGAAGGTGGCAAGTTAATTTCTGTGTTATCTATGTAAAGGAGACACAACTGCTTGAAGGTCTGAGGACTGCACATTAACAGCCAAAAACATGCAATGCACCCGTGTACACCATTTCCAGAAATCACAATTGTGCAAATGACAGTCTTTGGCACCATGGGTGACTTGTGCAAAAACAAGGATTGTTTCCACATTACTTAAAGGGGACTGCCTGAGCAGACCCAAGACAAGTCTCAGACACATGGGGCTTTTCTTCAAATTACCCCAAATTAGAGTTCCCTCTCTTTGGCCTCCCATCATTCACATACACAGCAAGGTTGTGACCTTAATATTGACCACCCAACCTCTCCACAACACATCCTCATATTAACATCCCTCCCTCACTAGACACCTGGCGTTCTCTCACTACAGCAGTTGATCATGAACAACTCTGATAATCTAACACATCCCTTGAGATCCCAAAACCATACCAACTGAAATCTCTATCCTACAGTTTCCTTTCATGACTTTCTCTTTGCCAGGAACCTTTTCATGTGCTGCCACCATGACTAACAGGCTTTCTCCATTCACCTCGCAGAGATGGACCAAGTTGAGGAATTAACCAGGCAAGGCCTCTGCTATTGTGCCTGGCACCTTGATCATCAGTTCAGCTCTCACTCAAATGGCAAGAAATTAGTAACTACACGAATTGGAAAGCTATGTTTAATAGGTAAATGTGACTACCAAGGATCATGGAGTGAAATTCTATTGACATTTTTTTTAAAAAACTTTTTAAAATTTGAATTTATTTTTTCCTGTGGAGGATCATTTTTAAAGAATTGTCCATTTTTTAGCTGCCCCTCGGCAAAGCCATGCATCTTCCTAAAAATGAGAGCAGGGTCATTGAGGAGATTTATCCAGAATGAAAGCAGAATCAAATAACAAGACAACTGGTTCTATTCGGAAGCTTTAGTGGGCACAGTCAATGCAGTTAGAAAATTTGGCAACTGATTAATAACACATGAAGCGAGGGTTGCACAGGAACCATTGACTGGGTTTCAATGGTGGAGGAACTTGCAGAGACAAGGTAGGAAAGGCCATGGAGGGATTTGAAAAATAAGACAATGATATTTAACTTGGTTTACCACAGGCAGAGGGAAAATAAATACTTGGAAGAACAAACTATTGAATAAGCTAAGGATGATTTATATAAGGATTAAGAGTATTACAAACTAGTGACAAACAGCACTCGGGATATTGAATCCTGAAGTACCAAATAGAATGAGTAAGAACACAGCATCTTGAGAAATCAACATGACTTTAAAGATTATGAAGCATTTTCTTGAGTGCTGTCAATTTCTATGAAATTAAATGGTACATTACCAGCAACTCGCCTTCCCTCTGGCAAACACTGTCCTCCCCATGTAAGAGAAGACATTTTTATCAAATTAACTGCATTATGACAGAGTAATTTATTAAAATAATATCAACTGCCTATATGATCTTGTCTTCTCTGAGTTTTAAACCATGAGGTTCTATTCCAACACTGCTTGATTTAAAGAATCTTCAGTTGACATTTTGACAATATTTTCAGGAGGTTAAACTATTGCAATTGAAAACTCCTTCAAGGCCTGTCTTCAAGGTGATGCATCAAAACATCAATGATCTCAATGTCGCCTGTGCACTCAAAGTATGATTTGTTAATTCTATAACATCCCCCACAGCAGATATCATATTTACAAGTTTTCAATCTAACCTCCATGAGTGTTTGAAAAGGTGGATCAGACAGGATGTATCTTTCACCATAATCAAAACTGTTTGTCAGGCCTTCAGGCTTCTCAAAGGATATCGTTCTCCAATCCAATAAAGCTCTTTGGTATACCTGACCTGTTTAACTCTGGCACTGTGTCAGTGAAGCCTCCGCCTAAGGGTGCGTTCACAAATACAGACAGAGGATTAGCGAAGGATTCAGTGTAGGGTTAAGTTAAGCTTCATTTGTGAACAAAGAACATTTTACTTCAGAACTCCCCCGGACTATTTCTGGCACTAAGAATAAAAAATAAATAAAATGTTGGCAATATTTGTCAGCATTGAGCATGTCATTGAACATCAAGTTACTTTCAAAGGTTACCCTAAGATTACTGCCTTTAGAATTCTTGCCCAGCAGTTTGTGGATTGTGCTTATTTTGGGTCCCTCCATACATTTCTGACAATGCCATTTATTTTAAAAATCTATTCTTGGGATGTGGGTGGCACTGACAAGAGCAGGGTTTGTTGCCCATCCCTACCTACCCTGAGGACATTAGGTATCAACCTCAATGTAGAAAGTTGAGACAAAACATAATTAAAAAGACAAAAAGAATCACAGTGGCTGCAATGCAAGCAAGTGAACATTATAGTGTAAATACCCTTATCTATAACTATAGCCTGTTCAGAGCACAGTACTGCTTTCAGTTCTGGGCAACAAGATCACAATGTTTATACTGGCCTTAGATTGGCTGAATCACTGGAACTAAGAGTGTTAAATTATGAGCACAGTTATGGCCTTAAATTTGGAAATTAAGGGCTATCTTAAATAAGGCATTTAAGATGTTGCAAGAAATTAATAGGATGAATAGAAATAAATGAATTTTGTGGTGGATCGCCTCCTCCCAATGGAATTGTGAACTAGCTGAATTTTAATGACAAGTTGGTAAAGTTTATGCATCAGCCTGAAAATTGAAATGGTTGTTGTAAAAATAAAGTCTTATGGGCCTGTCCCACTTAGGCGACTTTTTAGGCAACTGCAGGAGACTATGCAGTCGCCACATGGTTGCCACATGTTCGCGGGTGGTTGCTGGGGAGTCGCCTTCATGGTCATGAGGAGTTCCTGCATTCTGGGAACTGGTCGCGGCCTCATTATAGTCGCCGCAAATTTTTCAACATGTTGAAAAATTACCGCCGACTAGAATTAAACCGCCATGGAGAGTAGCGAGAATTCTCGTGCCGTAGGTGGGTCGCCAGGAGGTCCTAGTCAGTTGCCAGGAGGTTGATGGTTCTCGTAGATTCTTGTGAGTTGTAGCTGGTGCTAACCGGTGAATTTAATTGGCTCATTGGAGAAAAAAAAAGTAAGCGGTAATTTTCAGAACCAAGGATAACTGACCGGTAATGTTAATGTCCGCCAAACTTCACAGCCGTGTATCTCTGGCTTCTTAAAAGTTTTCTCCACCCCTTCTCCTTCTTCTCCCCATCCCCTCTCTTTTAAAGGACTTACCATACACTGTGCTTTAGCCGTCTTAATTACAGCGCCAACCTTCCTGTTCATCACGGTGTGTGTCTGTATCACCTTGGCTTTGCACCGTGGGAATTTCACTCGGAGAACGCTCCCCCGCTTGCCATGTCCCCCGCCTGCATAACGGAGGAAGCGATGTGTTTGTGTGTGTGTGTTCCACTCTGACAATCGCCGGCAGTCGCCTGAAAAATCGCCTAAGTGGGACAGGCCCATTAATTTGGTGGGAAATCTACACAATACCTTTGGGTTGTTTGTCCAATATTGTAACATAATTCTATTGAATCCAATTCCAGGGAAAGGAACTGGGTCTCTGCAACTGCCATGATTCATATCTTCACAGAACACTTTACAAATGATTTTCATACTAAATTCGCCAATTGTTCTATGGATTTTCAGTTATCTACTCAAAAGCCTAGCTCCCCAATCGGAGTCCAACGGAACATGTATTGAAGATAGACACAAGTCATGCTGAAATGTTTTAATATCTGTTTGGTCATTCATCCCTTTGCTTTTCCCAAATACAAAGAATACCTTTTGATTAAGTAGTTAATATTAAGATATATTGTACATTAAGCAATTACGACTTCATTAATTGAGATCACATCAGACCCTTGACATTTAAACTTCTGTAGTTATTGATTTCCTGCAATATAGTGATTTTATTCCAAGTTTCAAATGTCTTTGATGAGTTTTGATGTATTTTTCCTTTAGTTTAAACCATAGCTTACACCAAATGCACAAACTGGGAATATAATGTACTGCATATGTCATAAGTTAAAGAGAAACTCCATAATCCAGTCTATGAATTGCAAGCCATTTGTCACAGAACAGGTAACATCAGAATATGTAACGATTAAGCAAATGATAAAATAAATTAAAAAAGCTGAGCAAGCTCATGGCAAATACAATATCAACAGAGGAGAGAGTAAAATATATTGTAAATTATTTAAACCGGGCAGACATTTGGTAAGTTTAAACAAATAGGAATATAATGTTATATATTGGTGAAAAGGATAACAGATGTAAAGAAATAAATAATGAAATTATGGATAGAAATTGAAAACTTGCCAGGAGCTGAAGCCATACCATGGGGGAAAGATATCAGTCATCTTATCCTTACATTTTTGTTAGGAGCTCTTGGGGCGGACCAAACCATCTTCAGCTTCTCCATCAATATACCTTCCTCTATTATAAGGTCAAAAGTGTTCCATGATGCACATTCATTGCAACCAGCATGACTGTTCTGTGGCTGCAGTGAGAACCATACATGGAATACACAGGAAAAATGTTCCTGCATTCCATGAATGATTTGAAAAAGAAAATAAATTACCAAGGGGAATTTGGAAAGGAATTAGAGACTTCCCCATTCTAGATTCCAGACGTGTCAGTTTTGATGTCTGGACCATTTTGATTCAGAAATTGAAAAGATATTAATCAGTTAGTAAGACTACTGCCTCACCGTGCAGGCAACCTGAGTTTGATCCTGACTTTAAGTGCTATCTATGTCTCCCAACGACCATGTGGATTTTTCAATGTGCTCCAGTTTCCTTTCAAAGATGTGTAGATTGGTAAGATAATTGTCTCCTGTAAATTGCCCCAAATATGTATGTAATACATGAGTGGGTAGAATCTGGGAGCAATTACATAGAACATAAAACATAGAGCACAACTGCACAGGAACAGGCCCGAATACCCACAATGTCTGTGCCAAATATGATGCTTAGTGAAACTAACTTCCTCTGCCTAAACATGATCTGAACTCCTCCATTCCCTGCATATCCATGTGTCTATCTAAAAGCTTCTTAAATGCCACTATCATATGTATCTCTACCATGAATCCTGACAACCCGTTCGAAGCACCCACCACTCTCTGTGTAAAACTATTGCCCCACACATCTCCATTAAATATTGCCCCTCTCATCTTAAACCTATGCCCGCTCATCTTTAACGTTTCCATCCTGAGATAAAGGTTCTAATTTATGCCTCTCATAATTTATATCAGGTCTCCCCTTAGTAGGTATGTTACAAAACTTACCTTCAGTCGCGCTGTAATTCTGCCACTGGCCGTGTGCGCGATTTTGGCGCCTTTAAGGGGGGGGCGGGGTTAAAACGCGGTTTCTCCTCCCTTGTCCTGGAAATATTTTGTTGGAGTACAAACCTTCGCTGACAAAATCGTTCCTACCCGCGTTTTGTGATTTTTTTTTTTAAATTAAATCGTCAATGTCAGCGCTACAGTCATTTTAAAATCAGCTCCTGAAGCGTCAACGCCAATAACGGGGACGGATTTCACACAATGGACAGGTAAACGAGTGCTTTCTTTAAATGTATAAAAGTGCTTCTTAAGAAGCCTTTAATTCACATTTTGTCATGCGACACGGTGATTTTATTCCCCGAATTAACGGCAGTATTTTTCATGCCAATACGGGGTTAAATTCACCGCAAATGAACGTTCCAAAAGATCGCATTCCAGAAATTCTCACTCGCAAGATGAATTAAATCCCCATTAATTTACAGGTATTAAACATTCAATTCCTTCCATTTGGCCTGTAAATTCATGAAAATTAGATTTAAAAATTATGTTATATTGTGAATTATTGTGTGAATGTTATTTGGACACTTAGGCTATTTAAAAATGTTAATCTATTCTTAAGAAATTGATAGATGTTTAGATCTAGTAATTGAATTTTGTAATTAGCTACAATTAGGTAACTAACTAATTATATGCTTTACTCTCATGTCTTCGAAGTAAGATTATTTCATATTTGTTTCAGAATGCTTCAATCTATAATACCTGAAAATTTCTTTCAGTTACCATAATTTTTAAGAAAGTTATGGGCTTTTAACTGTCCTCGATCACAGCTTTTGTGTTAAGTCAATGGAAAAGCAATAGGGAACTAGATGCTAATTTCTGAGTATGATAATGGCCATAACCTTTTTAATACTGAAGATATGAAAGTGAATTAAGTGTCAAATTAAACTTCTTTTTATGCTTTATCTGATGGGATAAATTGCAGACTTTATTTTTTAAATCTCAAAATTTTGTAACATTGCTACCCTTAGCCTCCATTGCTTAAAAAAAAAACTATCCAAGTCTGTCCAACTTCTCATAACTAATACCTTCTAACCCAGGCAGCATTCTGGTAAACTTTTTCTGCACCTTCTCCAAACCCGTCACATTTCTGTCATTCTGTCTTTCAGAAATGCAAAAAATAATTCAAATGCAACTTCACCAAATGCTGCAAAATGACTTCCTGGTTCTTAAACTCAATGCCCGACTGATGGAGGCTAAGGGGAGACCTGATATAAATTATGAGAGGCATAAATCAGAACCTTTATCCCAGGATGGAAATGTTAAAGTTGAGAGGGCATAGGTTTAAGGTGAGAGGGGCAATATTTAACGGAGATGTGCAGGGCAATATTTTTACACAGTGACTGATGGAGCCAAGCATACCAAACACCTTATTTACCACTCTATCTACTTGTGTTGCCATGGAATTGGATCACAACATCCCTCGGTAAATCAATGCTGTTAAAGGTCTTGCCATTAGCTGTATATTTTCCCTTACATTCAACTTCTCAAAGTGCAACATCTCACATTTAGTCAAATTAACTCTATCTGCCATTTCTCCACCTATTTTTTGCAACTGATCTATATCCCACTGTATACTTTGACTACCTTCTCCACTGTCCACAACTCCATCAATTTTGGTGTCGTCTACAAACTTGCTAACCAACCCATCTACATTTCTGATTGCAATAAGAGAGTTGCTCCATGAGAAAGCAACACAGACTCAATGATTCTATAATACAGAAAGAACACAAAGGAGGATCTAGTTGAATGCCATAGATAAACACAGAATATCAAGTAAAGATATGTCAAACTAGGATAGAAATAAAGCTTAGTAAAACTGAATATTAACAAATAATTGACATTAAATATTAACAAACAATTTTTGAACAGATGACTGCTTTCAACAAGTGATCAATCCATGAACAATGACAACATGAGTACAATACATGACTGTTCAAGTCTGGCGTAATATTATAAACAGGGACTACATGTCATTGTTAGTTCTATTTTCCCATCATTTCACCATATCCCTGTATTCTCTTTGTGCCCAACAATCAATTGTTTGATATGTGACTTGAATCCCCTTTCCACCATGACAAACAATTCTAAAAGTTCACAACCCTCTGAATGAATTTCTCCTTATCTCAATTCTAAACGTAGAACTCCTTGTATTAAGATTAAGATATCTAAGTTAGAGAAGTTCCAGACAGAGAAAAGGCTTCGCCATCTACCTCTTCAAGCCAAATAAGATTTTTTGTACATTTCAATAAAAACACTTCGAAACTCCAGAGAATATAGGCCCATTATACTCAACAGAAAGAGTTCATTCATTTCATCTCACTCCCTTGCTTGTTCCCAGTTGGCTTGGAATTTTTTCCCCTTTCAATCGTTTACTTTTTTGAGCAGGTTACTGCTTGCAACAACTGACCTGTCGAAGAGGCCACAAAAACACATTTTAGTATGAGAGGCAGGAACTGGACTGAGAATAGCTGGAGTTCAATTGGTGTCACTCAATTATTTCCTTCTGGATCTTCCAAACTCAGAAATCTGTCATTTCAGCTGGCTGAGCTCCTTCAGTGGAAGGTTTTATTCATATCACAGTCTGAGATTAAAAATCATGATCAAAGGGGACCTTTGGTCATTGTGCAGAGCTCTTCATTCATAGCAAAGCCGTCAAAATTATTTTGCTCATATTGACAACTTGTAGTGAATCCACATTTGGGAAGAAGCAGATTGTGATGGACATGTTTTAATGATATATTATTCCACTGTATTTAAAGAATAAGAACGTCCCTTATCCAATAGACAATAGGTGCAGGAGTATGCCATTTGGCGCTTCGACCATGGCTGATCCAGTGATTACCTAATCTATTCCCAATCTCATGAATCTTCGGTCTGATGTGCAAAGCAAAGGTAAAGCACAGTTACCAAGTTGAAGGGAAAATCAAATGGGAAGATAGTCTGAGTTACTCTCACAGCCGATATTAGCAGAGTTGAAGTTAAGATGTACAATAATGGCATTTAAGAGGCTTTAGATAAGCACAAGGATATGGAGGGAATGGTGGGATATGGATCAAGTTCAAGTTCAAGTGAGTTTATTGTCATGTGTCCCTGATAGGACAATGAAATTCTTGCTTTGCTTCAGCACAACAGAGCATAGTAGGCATTGACTACAAAACAGATCAGTGTCCATATACCATTATATAAATATATACACTAAGGAATAAATAAACTGATAAAGTGCAAATAACAGATAATGGGTTATTAATGTTCAGAGTTTTGACCGAGCCAGGTCTAATGGCTGTGGGGAAGTAGCTATTCCTGAACCTGGTCGTTGCAGTCTTCAGACTCCTGTACCTTCTACCTGAAGGTAGCAGGGAGATGAGTGTGTGGCCAGGATGGTGTGGGTCTTTGATGATACTGCCAGCCTTTTTGAGGCAGCGACTGCGATAAATCCCTTCAAATGAAGGTCAGAGCCGATGATGGACTGGGCAGTGTTTACTACTTTTTGTAGTCTTTTCCTCTCCAGGGCGCTCAAGTTGCCGAACCAAGCCACGATGCAACCGGTCAGCATGCTCTCTACTGTGCACCTGTAGAAGTTAGAGTCCTCCTTGACAAACCGACTCTCCGTAATCTTCTCAGGAAGTAGAGGCGCTGATGTGCTTTCTTGATAATTGCATCAGTGTTCTCGGACCAGGAAAGATCTTCAGAGATGTGCACGCCCAGGAATTTCAAGCTCTTGACCCTTTCAACCATCGACCCGTTGATATAAACGGGACTGTGGGTCCCCATCCTAATCCTTCCAAAGGCCATAATCAGTTCCTTGGTTTTGCCTGTGTTGAGGGCCAGGTTATTGTGCTGGCACCATATGGACAGTTGCTCGATCTCTCTTCTATACTCTGACATCCCCATCAGTGATACGTCCCACAACAGTGGTGTCGTCAACGAACTTGATGATGGATTTCGCACTATGACCGGCTACGCAGTCATGAGTATAGAGTGAGTACAGCAGGGGGCTGAGCACGCAGCCTTGAGGTGCTCCCGTGCTGATTGTTATCGAGTCTCACACATTTCCACCAATACGAACAGACTGTGGTCTGTGGATGAGGAAGTCGAGGATCCAATTGCAGAAGGATGCGCAGAGACCCAGTTCTGCGAGTTTGGTAACCAGCTTGGAGGGGATGATAGTATTAAATGCCGAGCTGTAATCAATGAATAACAGCCTGACATATGAGTTTTTGTTGTCCAAGTGGTCCAGAGCGGAGTGGAGGGCCAGCGAGATTGCATCCACCGTTGATCTGTTGTGGCGGTAAGCGAACTGCAGTGGGTCCAGGTTTATGTCGAGATAGGAGTTGATTTGCACCATGATGAACCTCTCAAAGCACTTCATCACCACAGGCGTTAGTGCCACAGGTCGATAGTCATTGAGGAACGTCACCTTACTCTTCTTGGGCACTGGTATAATTGATGCCCTTTTTAAGCAGGTGGGAACCTCAGACCTCAGAAGTGAGAGGTTGAAAATGTCTGTAAAAACTCCAGCTAGTTGGTCCGCACAGGTTTTTAGAACAAGACCGGGTATACCATCAGGTCCAGGCGCTTTTCGAGGGTTCACCCCTCTGAAGGATTTCCTGACATTGGCCTCTGTGACTGAGACTGAAATATCATCACAGCGAATGGGGGCTCGGGAAGGCACATCGGTGTTCTCCCTATCAAAGCGTGCGTAAAACGCATTGAGCTCATCAGGGAGTGATGTTTCGCCGACATTCGAGCTGCCTCCTGATTTCGCCTTGTAGGAGGTGATTGCATTCAGGCCCCGCCACAGCTGCCGAACATCTGTCTCATCCTCCAGCTTGGAGCAGAAGTCCCTTTTGGCCTTTTTGATGGCCTTACCACGGTCGTATCTGGACTTCTTGTAGACCACTGTATCATCAGACATGAATGCCCGGTGTCTGGTCTTCAGAAGAGTGCGGATCTCAAAGTTCATCCAAGGTTTCTGATTGGGAAACACTCGGAAGGTTTTGGTGCAGATGCAGTCCTCCACACATTTCTTAATGAAGTCTCTAACGACTGTGGCGTATTCGTTCAAGTCCATTGCCGAGTCCTTGAACATTGCCCAGTCTACAGACTCCAAACAATCCTGTAGTTGTTCCTCTGCCACCCCCCCCCCCCCCCCCGACCAGCTCTGTACTATCCTCACCTCTGCGGGTGCGCTCTTTAATTGCTGCCTGTAGGCAGGAAGAAGCAGCACTGCGGTATGGTCGGATTTACCGAAGTGAGGGCGAGGGATAGAACGATAGGCATTCTTGATGGTGGTGTAGCAGTGGTCGAGGGTGTTTGGTCCTCTGGTGCAGCAGGAGACATGTTGGTGGAAGTTAGGGAGTGATTTCTTTAGGTTTGCCTTATTGAAGTCCCCAGCAATGGTGGTAAATGCCTCGAGGTAAGACGTCTGGTGTTTGTTGACCACGGCGTGCAGCTCCTCCAGTGCCAGACGGACGTCTGCCTGGGGTGGGATGTAGACCACAGTCAGGATGATGGAGGTGAATTCCCTCGGAAGGTAGAAGGGACGGCACTTCACCGCCAGATGTTCGAGGTGTGGAGAGCATGAGTTGGACAGGACTGGCACGTCTGAGCACCACGCAGAGTTGATCATGAGGCAGACGCCCCCTCCTCTCCCTTTCCCAGATGCCAGTGTACGGTCCATACGGTGGATGGAGAACCCTTCAGGCTGGACCGCTGAGTCTGGGGAGCTGGGGGTGAGCCACTCGGTGGGCGGCGCGACTCTCGTCAGCAGCGGCCTCTGCAGTCCGTCTGTCTTTATTATTTTTGTCTCGTTTTTATGTAGTTTTTATTATTTTTTTGTCGGGGTATGTGTGTAGGAGGGTGGGGGGGGGGGACTTTAAAATCTTTCCCCTGCACGGGAGACCCGACCTTTTCTTTGTCGGGTCTCCGTTGTCGTTGGGGCTGGACAACGTGGAGCGGCCTCCAGCAAGAGCGGCCTCCAGCAGGAACGACCTGGGGCTCCAGTTGCAGAGCTGCGGACTACTCACCGTCACGGGGCTGGCCGAGTCCGGAACGGGTGGAGCTGTGGTGGAAACAATCGCTGCTGCTACCCGACCTCCGGAGATTCGGAGGCTACAACCGCGGGTCTGGCGGACGGCAACACCGGAAGCCCGCGGGTCCCTGGGGGGAGACCGCTTTTCGGGGCTTCCGCAGCGGCGACTTCTCCCGCCCGAGTTGCGGGGTTGAAGAGCACCTGGAGCGGGGCTTTACATCACCGCCCCGCGCGGCTTGGAATGGCCGGGGCTCTAACACCAAGACCCGGTGCGCGACCTTGCATTAACCGGCGTGGCTTTAATGGCCGCGGGATAATCACCATCGCCCGCCAGGGGCTTTGACTTTGACTCTGACATCGGTGGGGGGGGGAGTGCAGTGGAGAGATATGTTTTTTTGCCTTCCATCACAGCACTGTGATGGATGTATGTGTAAATTGTGTTGTGTCTCGGGTCTTCTTCGTTTTGTAATGTATGGCTGCAGAAACGATATTTCGTTTGGACCTCAAGGGGTCCAAATGACAAATTTGTCCAAATGACAATGACAAATAAATAATAATTGAAACAGAACACAGAGCATTCCCTCAGCTCCCTTTGATAAAGCAATCTTGCCCTTAAATCCTCCACTTTATTTTCAAGGGACTGTACATTGGCCAGTAGGATAGTAGGGAGAGGGGGCCGAAGTTCCCTGCGCTTCAGTCTGACCTGAAGTCCTGCCCGTCGGCCACGTTTCCGGACACAATGGAGGCTTCCCCTTTGTTCCAGGTACTGTGTTTACTGTACCTGCTGTTTCTGCGAACCTGCGCTGGAACAGGGATTCCTTCACAGGCGGCAGCTCCAGCTCCTTCAAAGTCGGCAGCTGCAGCTCCAGCTTCATTGTTCCTGGAAGATCCAGCCCGTCGGCTCTGGAGGTCATCCCGGGGTTCCCAGGTACAGTACCTGTGATCCTCAGTCGGGTCGGGGGTCTTACACCGAGCGTGGGAAAATTTAAATTTTATTTTAATTTTAATTTTAAATTAAAATGTAAAGTCCGGGGCTCCCACAGCTGCAGATCATGTGCAGGCAGAGGGGATTAGTTTTACCTGGTATCATTTTCAGCATGGAAATTGTAGGCTGAAGTGCCTGCATCTCTATCTACACTCTCTCTAGATCTCTCTGCAGAATTCTTCACTTTCTTGAGGCATTGCACAAGAGCAAAATTCAAGATAAGGCTGGGCATTATTCAAATGTCATCTGTGCCCTATCAGTATTGCCTGTGTTGAGTTTGCACATTCTTTCTGTGATTGTGTAGGCTTCTGCCTCCTGCTCCGGTTTCCACCATCAGTAAGGTGTGCAGGTTGGAACATTAGCGACTGTAAATTGCCCCTGGTGCGTAGAAGAGTCATATAATTTGGTGATGGCAATGTGGGAAGAATGAAGTAAGTTGAGATAGGATTAGTGTAAAAGGGGATGTTTGATGATAGCTGCTGACATGGAGGACTGAAGATCTTGTCTCTGTGCTGCTTCTGAGAATGATTCCATGATTCAGTGTCAGAAGGTTGTGGGTCATCAGGCTCTTGAACACCGCCCAACACAAAGCTCAGCAGTTATGATCTTCTATGGACTGGGTCTATGGTTGCACTACGGACTTCAGTTTTCATACTATTATGGTTACCATAATGTTCACTTATGGTATTTTTGATGGTTATATATTATCTGTGTGTTATTGCATTTACCTGTTAAGCTGCAGCAAGTAATTATTCAATTGTTCTGTTGTCGGCACATATGGCAATTCAACACCCTTGACTCTTGACCCACTTGAGTTGAAGCCCAACTGAAAAACTAGAGTGCAAGATTCAATGCAATGCTGTGGGAGTGCTATCATCAAGTGAAAAGCAAACCAAGTCCAGTCTGTTCTTTGAAGTTTTCTTTAAAAACTTGCACAGAATGATTTTGATAAAGAGTAGGCAGTATTTCCTAATATATGTTTTACTTCGGAGTCACGTGAGTGACTACGTGAAGAACCCCGTCAGGGCGCATGCGCGTCATTACGTCTGACGCATTGGCGACAACGGCAGCGGGAGCTCGGAGCTCCTGCTGCAACGTGAGTAAATGCAGCTCCACCAAAGTCGGGGAGACTTTGGAGGAGTTAGAAAAAAGTAAAGAAATTGTTTCTGTCTGTTTTTTTCCCCCATATACAGGAACAAGGGAAAGGTGCAGGCTGCTGCCGACAAGGAGAGAGAGAGCTGCGGGACGCAGTCTCTGAAAGGCAGCCTGTCACCTCGGGGGAGTCGCAAGCCGGTAGCGGTGCGGCGACAGACTTGGCAAAGTGCCCAGCCGGGTACACAGCCAACGCCAGTCGGGCGGTCGGCATAAGTTAAGTCTGTCAGGGCTATAGACTCTGCAGAGTCAGGCCACGAGAGTCCCGTCGGGGACAGGATACCGTTCCCCAGCGGTTATCCAAAAGGAGCAGCTCATACAGGGGCTGCTCCACAGAGACGCTCCAGGAGGAGTAATGCAGGAGGGAAGCCACAGAGAAGGCTCCGCTGGCAGTGCCTAGGAGAGGTCTGCCTCATAAAGCCACAACTCCAGGAGGAGTAGTGCAGGCGGGAAGCCTTAGGGAAGGCTCCGCTGGCAGTGCCTAGGAGAGGTCTGCTTCATAAAGCCATACTCCAGGAGGAGTTGTGCAGGCGGGAGGCCGTGGGGACGGCTCCGCTGGCAGTGCCTAGTAGAGGCCTGCTTGAAAGCACCCTCTTTGCAAGAGGTGAGTGCAGAAGGGCAGATACGCTCTGACCCTGAGTCTGACGACTTCCAAAGGGAGGGCAGGCAGCTGTCAGAGCTGACACCGTGTGCAGCACGGTTTGCCATGTCGTCGGATGCTGGTGAGCCTCTGGGTGAGGAACTTGCCACCAGCATAAATTACCAAGTCTCACATCAGCTACAGGAGCTGACGATGGATGAGATAGTAACGAAGTATGAAGCCCCAATCAACTGTGGACTGTTAAAAGTTCCTGTTGGGAACAGGAAGAATTGGGGTAAGATGGGCATACTAATGAAAGCCCAGGAGCATGTGAAGCTCCAGCATATTTTTAAAGTTGCTGGCATCTGGTATAACGAGCTTTGCCAGGATGGTGGATGGAGAGGGCATGACAAATTACAACATAAGGCGCTATTGTGGAGTGCCCACTTTGAGATCAATTGCCTCCGCAAGATGCGATTAGACCAACCATCAATGCTAAATATGCTTCACTCTGCCAGCCTGGCACAGTGCAACTGGCACAGCTGTTTGGCGAGGATTTTGCACAGCAGGTGAAGGAGCTGGAGGAGGAGGCTAAGACGGCAGCCACATATTCACCAAAGCGGAAGTATCCCTATAAGGGAGCAGACTGGTCCGGGCATGGGACGAGTCCAGCTACGATGCAGCACAGTTGGCGTTCGGCTGTAGCACCGCCACGGAGGTGAGATATCCAGCTCAAGGCCGGGGAAGAATGCCAGGTGGTAAGGAGGTAAGAGGGTCTGGTTCTCATGTAGACAGATCTAATGTGATACAATTAAATGTTTACCTCAGATATGTTTATACTGAAGGTTATTCAAGGGCATCGAATAAAGCTTAAATGCAAATTCTGATTTACCCATGCAACATGTTCCAAAAAAGGAGTTTGACTTCAGTATCACTGAACAATTGGAAGTTCAGCTGGAACTTGCAAGCTTATGTAATAAAGGTGTAATTGCTAAGGCAGTTTACCAAAGCCATCAGTTTGTGTCCAATATCTTTCCCAGACCAAAAAAGGATGGTGGGATGCAGAATTATACATACCTGAATAGGCTTAACCCTTTTGTATGGTATAGACATTTTAAGATGGAAACGTTTGTGAAGGAGATCTTAAAGATGCGGATTCAGTGTCTGTTCATTTGCAGGATAGAAGATTTAAAATTCAGCTGGATGGGGAAGTATGCCAATACAATCCACTGCCTAATGGTTTGTCTTCAGCTCCTAGAGGGATTACAAAGTTGTTAAAACCTATTCTAGGCATGAAGAGAAGTCAAGGTCATGTGCTCATGGCTTAGCTAGATAATATCTTGATTGTAGGACAATCAAAGGAAACAGCTGAAGCATCAGTGGCAGTTGGTAAAAAACAATTTTTAATTGGGCTTTATAAGCTATTCTGAGGAATCTAAATTTATACCTGTGACACAAATTGACTAGTTGGGTTCACAATGGACTTAATCAACATCATTGTGACCTTGCCCAGGCAAAAAAGGGTACAGCTAATTAAGAGCTATATCAAGTTAATTGCTAACACACAGCCTTCAATTAGCCAGGTGACAAGACTGCTGTGGTAATGGCTGGCAGCATTTCCAGCAGTTCAATATGGCCACTTTATTATCTACAATTACAAAGGTCAAAGGAACAAGCATTGAGGATACATTGGGGTCATTATAATAGACCTATGCTTCTATCAATAGAGGCTGTTGCTGATGTACAATGGTGGATTCAGCATGTGTCCACTAATAGTTCCAAAGTGTTATTGGACCAAGCTTCCATGATTTGCAGACAGATGTCAGAGCACTTCGGTAGGGTGCTACTGATACAAGATCCAGCGGTGGAGACAGATGAACATTGCTTCTGCATACATGGGGAATTAACCAAGAGTATTTTATGGACTCAAGGCTTATGGCACTAACTAAACTAGTTTGCATGTGCAGTGCAAAATAGACAACACTGCAGCAGTTGCTGATATGAATCACATGGGTGGAATCAAATCGTTATCATGTGACAGGTTGGCAAATACAATTGGACCTGGAGTAGGGATAGAGAGATTTGGATTGGAGCTATCTATCTGCCAGGGAAACTTAATGTAGTACCAGATGGCAGCTCACGAAAATTCCATCATAACACAGAGTGGATGTGGAACCAGGATGTGTTCAAGAACATAGTACTTCTATATGGAAGGCCAAAATATGTTTCATAGGCACCAGATCCAGGGGAAGTGGCAATTGATGCTTTTTCACTAAATTGGGATGATATGTTTGTGTACATTTTCCCACCATTCTGCCTCATAGGTCGGTGTTTGAGAAAATCAAGCAGGATGCCACTTCAGGGGTTTTGGTGATACCAAATTGCCTGATTCAACCATGGTTCCCTTTGATGTTACAGATAGCGATCCAACCTCTTTTTGCTGATTCCAAACAGTAGGAATTTGCTGGAGCATCCAGTAACGCATTAAGTTCATCCGTTATGTGACGGTATGGATCTGTTAGTTTGCAGGTTTCAAGAATGCCTTACATTGGTCAAAGACTTTCTAGGCCAACGGTGTATATACTCGCTGCACTCTGGAGAAAGAGTACTCAAAAACAGTATATGACTTATGGAAAAAAAAAAAAAAAAAGGAACAATATTGTGTTCAAAAGAATATTCAATATGATACTGTAGTTATTGAAAATGTGTTAGAGTTTATCTACACTTTATTATGATGAAGGTCTTAGCTATACTGCTATCAATACAGCTAGAAGTGCTTTGTCCGCATATCTTGTAATAGGTACACGGACACAAAGTATAGGTTCTCACCCTCTCATATCTAGGTTGATGAAAGGAATCTAATTCCAAACCGCCTAAGCCTAGGTATATGGTAATCTGCGAGGTAAGCGTTGTTCGTAACATACTTCGTCATTGGGTCCCTGTCACGGCTATAATTTTGTTAAAATTAACCATGAAATTGGCTATGCTAATGGCATTGGTGTCAGTACAGAGAGTGCAGACTTTCCACAAAAAAATTCAGTTCAAGAGAATGGAAGTGAATACAGAGAATGTTCTGTTTTATATTTCTGACCTGCTCAAACAAAGCAGGCCAGGTGTTACAGGTTTTAAGATTGTGTTCTCAGCATATCCTACAGCTCCATGTTTATGTGTAAGGACAAGGGCTTTAAGACAAGAAGAAACAGGATTATTTGTCAGTTACAAAAAGCCAACATAAAAGAGTGGCAGTTCAGACTATCTCAAGGTGGTTAAAGCAAGAGTTGGTTCAGGCAGGAATTAACATTTATGTGTTTACATCTCATTCCATTAGCGCAGTAGCAACATCCGCGGCCAGGGCGATGGACGTTCCCATCGACCATATATTAAAAGCCGCAGGTTGGAAAAATGAACTTGTGTTTCAGCAATACTACCATCGGCCGATTGCCGATGGAGGGCTGTTTGCTAACTCAATATTGAGTGCTGTTGCTATTGTTTAAAGTCTGTTTTCAATACTGTTTCATTCTGTTTCGTTTGTTGCCCTACATTAAGAGGGTTTATTGGTTGTTTTATGACCAAAAATAAAACTGTTTTGTTTTTGCATGATATGCAATGTCATGTTTACAGCATTATTGATGATACTCAGTCAATCGATGCAGTGAGAAGCCGGGATTTTGATCTGCGGCATAAAAATCACAGAGCTTTAAAATCTTCACGTAGTCACTCACGTGACTCCGAAGTAAAATAGTAAGATTAAACGAGAACTTACCAGTTTGATGTTTGATCTTTATTTTATGAGGAGTTACGTTGGTGATTACGTGCCCGCCACGCCCAACCCTCTCTCATAGAAAAAAGGTCATAATGGTAGTTCTCATGTTGATCATCTTAATATGTTACTTCAATTATGGTTTTGTCTGTGATTTCATACCGCTGCTTTGAAGATTGACGTGCATGCGCCCTGACGGGGTTCTTCACGTAATCACCAACGTAACTCCTCATAAAATAAAGATCAAACTTCAAACTGGTAAGTTCTCGTTTAATCTTATTATTCTTTAATTAAAATCACTCGGACAAACTATTCCTTCTAATCCCATTTAAGATGGATGTAAATTGGCTGCTGCATTACATATGTCTTTCATTCTGTAGAAAATATTTGATTTTTACTGAGGTTTTAAAAAGGATTATTCTTATTGTTCAATTTTTTCAGCATTTGTAGGTTTATGAAAGCAACGTCAGTGTATTTGGAGTGTGCACTGGAAGAATTAGGAGACCAGGCACGACATTGAGTAAAGTATGGGGAAATCCTAGGATGCTTCCTTTTCAATCTTTGCTTTTTGCTTGAGAGTTAAGCCCCTGTCCCACTTACGTGTCCTTGGCATGCTAATTAAGCGACCTTGTGGTCGCGTTGAGGAGCGACGGTCCCGCGACGGTTGCGCGCGACTTCATACGTCCGCACAGCCGTCTGGAGCACGTGACATCATTTGAAGATGGACACAAAATGCAGGAGTAACTCAGTGGGACCGGCAGCATCTCAGGAGGGAAGCAATGGGTGATGTTTCGGGTCGAGACCCTTCTTCAGTCTGAAAGAAGGGTCTTGACCCGAAACGTCATCCATTCCTTCTCTCCAGAGATGCTCCCGGTCCCGCTGAATTACTCAAGCATTTTGTGTCTATCTTCAATTTTCTTGGCCCCGCTCTGGGTGTAGAAGTGGGGGCGGATCCGGACCACAACGGCCGTGAGCCCCAGGTTGAGCTCGGCGATCGTTTGCCTGCTTCTGCTGCTGTTGGAGGTGAGACGTTGCGTCACGCCAGGGTCTTGGGCCTGTCCCATTTTGACTGTCAGTTACGCGACAGGCCGGAGGCGCGCGAAGATTTTGTTCGCTGCAAAATTACGGAGCAACGCGCGATACCGCGCACAACTACATACCCCTCCGCGCTTCTCAATGGGACCGCCCCACGCGGCCATACGATGCCCGTGCGCCTCAACACGACGATGAGGCCGCGTAATTTGCGTGCCAAGGACACGTAAGTGGGACAGGGCTTTAACTCAGCAGGATGTCAGTTCCTAAATCATCAACTGAATAAATGGGAGATCATAAACACTAACAATTATAACATTCATAATGCTGATGCTCCACCTGTCAAGATTTGTTACTTTTTGATGTTTGCTACTTCAGCGAAATCCTTGAGACAAAAGTGTTGCACACTGAAGTAAATGAATTAAGTTATGAGGACAGGTTGCGTAGTCTGCTTTGTATTCCTCAGGGTAGATTTGCAACATTTCCATTTGTTGTCCATCCCTAATAGCCTCTGTTAATAACCCAGATAGGTCTGGAGTAAGGATGACAGATTTCCTTCCTTGAAGAAAATTCATGAACCAGATGGGATTTTTACAAAAAAGTTGATAGTTTCATAATCACCATTACTGAGGCTAATTGTCCTTCATTGATAAGGGATTTACAGTCATTGTTTTTCAGCATATCAGATGGTAGATTAAGTGAAACTATTTCTTCAGGCAGGAGAGTTCCCGACAATTGGCAATGGCCGTCAATTAGATCTTAGACAAAAATGCTGGAGAAACTCAGCGGGTGAGGCAGCATCTATGGAGCGAAGGAAATAGGCAACGTTTCAGGCCGAAACCCTTCTTCAGACTGATCATTCAGGGTTGCAATTAGGAAGTACTTGTCCATAAAGCACTAATTCATCAATCGTGTTATATTCAAGTCGCATCATAGAAACAGAATTCATCAAATTACAAGAAAAAGAGGTGAAACCGTCTGGAGAAGGGTCTTGACTCGAATAATCGCTTATCCATGATCTTCAGAGATGCTGCCTGACCTGCTCTGTTACTCCAGCACATTGTATCTTCTTTTGCTGTAATAGTGAAATGAGTTAGACTATTACAATGAAGGTTTACACTTATCCTATGTAAGATTAGGCTGATGGAATCTATGCAAGAACTTTTCATTCATCAGTGAAATGGGATCTTTTCTGCCCATCTGAGAGGAAAGATGGGATATTGGTTAAATATTACCTTAAGTACAGAATACAAAGCAAACTTAGTAGCACAGGTTTTGAGTTACTGCCTCACAATGCCAGAGACCTAGGTTCAATCCTAATCTCAGGTGCTGATTTTGGAGTTTGCCTCTTCTTCCAGTGACTGTATGCGTTTCCTCCGGTGGTTCTGGTTTACTCTCACATTCCAGAGAATTGCAGCTTGGCAGGTTAGTTCACCTGTGTCAATTGCCTCTAGTGTGCAGGTTAGTGATGCAATGTGGAAGGAGTTGAATGGAATGTAGGATGAATGAAAAATGGGATTCATTTTGGATTAGTGTAAATGTGTGGTTGATAATTAATGGAGGGCTGAAGGGCCTAATACCATGCTATAATTCTCTATAACTACAAGGAGATAGTTTAAACTTCATTTACAATAAAGGAACACAAACAACGTGATCTGGACCACATAGAGAAACTTAATATTATGATCTCCAAAATTAAGTGTGCTTTAAATTTATAAAGTAATACCTATGATTGTTTACCATAGATCAAGACAAATTCACAGACCTGTATAATTATTTTCCTAATAATTTGATGATGAATAATGTGATGATGAAATAGTTCAGTGCCACTGCACTAACAGGCATTGTTTGCACTGTTGGAGATGCTACCTTTGAGATGAAATGTTTAACAGAAGCTCTGTTGGATTTCTCAGGTGGATGAGGCCCAGCTGTGTTATTACTATTTCCCCAGCATCCTGACCAATATTTATCCCTACATCTGCTCACACTGACAGTAGGAATTGTTTTGTAGAAATTCTCCAGGAGGATGAAGAAAATGATTCAAGGATAAAAAATATAATGGTCAACAAATGTTCATCCTTGTCTATGATCACACAAAATGCTCAAAATCACTTCCAATTACTCTGGAAGTAAGCGGAGGCTGGGAAAAGCAGCACCGAACCTCCCAGCCAACACACCCACCCATCCCATCAAAACATTTCTGTCCCATCTGTGATAGAATCTAGGGTTCTTTCAATGGCCTCATCTGTCATTTATGCACCCACAGAATTGGGATAGGACCTAATTATCCTGGATCATACGTGATTACGTCAAAAGAAAACTTTGCACATATTGGTTACATTACCAACAAAAGCCACCACTGAGGGTATAAAAGACCACTACAAGTCCAATGCTGTTATAACTTTTACTTTCCAGACTGGATTCAGGGATTCTCATCGGACAAAGGCCAAATTATTTGTCTTTGTTCCCGAGGCAATGAAAACAGACATGGAGTTGGCATCACACAATTCATTTCTTTATATTGCTCCCAGGATTTGGCTATTTGGCTCAGACAAGTGCTCTACAAGTAATGGAAGAACACCTTCCAGCTTATTTTTCACCTGCTTCATCAAGCAGGTTAAGCACAAAATTAAAACAAATTCGTCAAGAAGCCGAAGGCTTTGCATCTGGCGCCCATCTAGTGAAGAATCTGCATTGACAAAGCAGCTGGGCTGAAAAGGATCCAAGAGATAAATGCATTATTTTAAGTCTCCCATTAAATCTTTTCTGCTTTTGCAAAACATTTCGTGAGGTGCATCACCTACCCTATGTGGTCTGACCAGTCATCATCATCGGCAGTCACTCGAAATGAGTATGACTGCCCTCTCCATAGGGTCGTCTACTTGTGGGTCTGCAGATGTCTGTAGAGGCCGATCCGCGATCCACACACCTTGGTGCAATGTGGGCAGTGGAGACTGGCGGTGGTTGGTAGTCGTCGAGCCCTAGGGCCGGATTTACGTATAAGCTTCACAAGCATAAGCTTAGGGCCTCGAGATCTAGGGGGGCCTCAGCAGGGCTGGATTTACCTATAGGCTTCACAGGCTGAAGCCTAGGGCCTCAAAATCTAGTGGGCCTCCGGCCAAGGTGTTTTTTTCCCAGTGTAAAAAAAATCCCGAGGAAAAAAAAATCGGAGCACTATCAGCGTTTCCACTTTGACTGAAATTACCCGAAATTCTGGATCCGGCCCGCTGGAAGTTTTGGGGGAAAAAATTCCGTCCATCCGTGCCTGCGCAGTTGGGGGAAGCCGGTGGCGCAGTAGCGACGCAAAATGACGCTGTCTCTCCGCCCGTGCGCAGTGGACCCATGCAGGTTCAGATCTCCATTTGCACTCAACACAGTCACCTCGATGCCTCGTGTCTCCCAAAGATCCGAGGTGTCTACTCCAGGTATGTAGTGGAATATTGCGTTGGGGGAGTGCCCATTTTTCCGGGCCGGGGGGGGGGGCTGCGATGTCTGCAGCGCAGAGTCGGAGCCTCGCTGCGTGGGAGAGAGGGGGGATGTGAGAGGGGGGAAGGGGGGTTGAGAGAGGAGGGAGAGAGAGGGAGGGGGGAAGGGGGAGAGTGAAAGGGGGATTCTCTTTAGTGAGATTGCAAAATTAAGGTAGGTTTTAGAGCAATTATATTTTCTCCTCCATATGAATAATATCAAACAATTGGAACTGCTTTCTTTTCCTTGATAACAGTACTGAAAAATATGTATTCCATAGATTGCGACTTTCATTTTGCATCATATTTTTAATGTGCACACAATAACACAGTCATCCAGTAACAGGCAATCAAATCAATACACAAAACATGTTCTAAAAAAAGGTTTTATTTACTGCAGAAAGTTACAGTATTTTTTTTGCAGTGTTTGCATGCTCCTTTATAACATTTTACATAACATTTTACAGTACAACTTGATTATTAAAACAAGGACAGCTTCAATTCTTGATTATAACAAAATGTAGACAACAATGACCCCAATCATCCCATTCCAACCACTCATTACTCTTGACTCAACCAAATTTATTTCTGAATTATTTCTGAAATCTGCAAAAATGCTCCAAAATAAGGCTCGGGATGCACCAGAGAGCATCTAAAACCCCAGAGCTTCCAGGGCCCTTAAGCAGGCCCTGGACCTCGGCCGCAAGGGTCTTTGAGCTTCGCACTTGTGATATGCAGTGCGTGCACTTATTTCACATAAATGTTTTGTAATCCTCCCATGCCACCCCCCTTTTTGAAAAGCTTTGTACGGGCCTGGTGTATAATATTTGTGACACTGTCATAGGCCTTTCTTACATATGCTGTCACAACACACTGTAGTCTCTAAACAACACTTCAGTAATTTTCCTTGCCTTCCATTTCAGAATAATAGTGTTTTAAGCCGATAAACAGCACTGGCAATGAATAAAAAGCGCAGCTTTCCAGCCCTAATCTCATTGGCCACGCTCGGCTGGTGGACTTCCATTTCCTCTCATCATGGGAGTGGAGGATTGGGAGGGGCCTCACATGTGGAATAGCCTAGGGCCTCTCTTCATCTAAATCTGGCCCTGTCTAGCCCCCTACTCTCTCTCCTTACCGTTCTGTCGTTTTGTCTCTGCGACATGGCGTAGTTCCATTTCCTGAAGTGCAGCTCCTTCCTGCACGGATTTCCTCCAGGAGCACCTGTGCAGTGCAATGTGCTCCCAGTTGCTTGATGTGATGTGGAATTTCTCCAAACTGTTCTTGATGTTGTCCATGAAGCATTTCTTTGGCCCGCAGGGTGCTCGCCGACCTTCCTTCAATTGAGAGTACAGGATTTGTTTAGGGAGACGTGTGTTGGACGTGCGGATGACATGGCCAGTCCATCGAAGTTGGTGCTGCATTATTGTGGTGGTGATGCTGGTCATGTTGGCTTCTTCCAAATCGCTGATGTTGCTGCGTTTGTCCTCCCAGCTGATCCTGAGAATCTTTTGTAAGGATCTTTGATGGTATTGTTCCAGGGCTCTCAGGTGCCTGCTATAGGCGGTCCATGACTCGGCTCCATACAACAGGGTGGAGAGGACAACAGCTCTGTAGACCAGCAGTTTTGTTTGAGCCTTTAGGTCCCGGTCTTCAAAGACTCTTTTCCCAAGTCTGGCGTAGGCTCCGCTGGCACAACTCAGGCGATGCTTGACCTCGGAGTCGATGTTAGCTTTTGAGGAAAGACTGCTGCCAGGGTAGGGGAAGTGGTCAATGTTTTCAAGAGTGGTGTCTTCCACTTTTATAGTAGGCTGGATAGACGGCTGGTTGGGTGGAGGTTAATGTAGGACCTGGGCCTTCTTGATATTTAAGACTAGGCCCATGGCTCTGTATGCCTTGGCAAAGGCATTCAGGATGCCCTGGAGGCCTTCTGCAGAATGTGCTGCAATGGCGCAATCGTCCACGTACTGAAGCTCCATGATGGCGGTGTTACTGACTTTGCTCTTGGCCTTCAACCTATTAAGGTTGAAGAGCCCACCGTCAGTTCTGTAGTGGATTGGGATCCCCTGTGGCAGCTCTTCACCAATGAGGTGAAGTATGGCACCACTGAAGACAACAAACAGGATGGGTGCAATGATGCATCCCTGTTTCACCCCGTTTCTACAGTGAAGGGCTCGGACTCGGAGCCGCAGTTGCTGACCGAGCACTGTGACCGACATGCCATCATGTAGAAGCCTCTATAAAATGATGTACTTGTCATGGCAACCGTACCTTGATAATATGCTCCAGTGAGATTGGCGGTCTACCGAGTCAAAAGTCTCCGTCAGGTATATGAAGGCCATGTACAAAGGCTGCCTTTGTTCACGGCATTTTTCCAGCAGTTGGCGTGCTGTGAATATCATGTCGGCTGTACCTCTGGATGGGCGGAAGCCACACTGTGATTCTGGGAGTACCTCCGCAGACAGTGGTAGAAGTCAGTTTGTGAGGACACGAGCAAGGACTTTGCCTGGTGTTGACAGGAGCGAGATGCCCCTGTAGTTTCCACATTTAGCCTTGTCCGCCTTCTTGAAAATGCACTATTAGATTATCCCTGAGTTCTGAGGGAAGTTCTTCTTTTTCCCAGACCTTGAGGAGTTGAACGTGGATGTGGTACAGGAGCTCCGGTCCACCTTCCTTTAATATCTCAGCTAGGATCCCATCTGGACTGGTGGCCTTGTTGTTCTTAAGGCTCTTGATGGCATCTTGAACTTCTGTCATAGTGGGAGGTTCTTCCACGTCTTCTCTGATGGGACTCTGGGGGATGCGGTGGGTAATGTCTGGTTCAGTTGTGCTGTCACGGTTGAGGAGTTCCTGGAAGTGCTCTTTCCATCGGACGTTTATGGACTCCTTGTCCTTCAGCAGTTCTTGTCCGTCTTTTGAGCGCGGAGGGGTTGAGCCGCGGTAGTTTGGACCATAGACGGCCTTAGTAGCGCTGAGGAAGCCTCTGGTGTCACCTGAATCTGCCAGTCTCTGGATTTCCAGAGCCTTATCTGTCCACCAAGAGTTCTTAAGCTCCCTCACCCGGCTCTGGACATCCGCCTTGGCTCTGGAGTGAGCAGCTCTTTTAGCCTTGCAGGTTACATCATTTTGCCAGGCACAAATGGCTTTCCTTTTCTTGGAGATGAGCTGTTCTATCTGACCAGTAATAGCTGGATATGCAGTCTAAGTTTTTAGACGTGTGATATATTGAGGGGAATATGGAGGTCTGCACATGGGGTATATTGTGGTGAGGGCAAAAATAAAGCCACTAATAATATCAGATGAGGGAAGGCAATCTGTTCATTTGGAACAGAATATATTTTGGTAAATATCTTTAAGTGAGACTCGAGCAGTGAATCTGAAAAAGGCTTCCGACCCGAAATGTCACCTCTCCATGTTTTTCAGAGATGGTGCCTAACCCATTGAGTTACTCCAGTACTTTTTTTGGTTCAGGATTTCAGCATCTGCAGTTCCTTGTATATACTAGCAGCTTGTATTTTGAAGGATCAAATTAGGAAAATATTGCCCTGACAGTATTTGAAAATGTTGATGCTCTCTTCCTCCACAGCTGAGCTCATAATGAATTTGCAATCCTTCAAAGCATGTAAAATACATTTGTATATAATCGGAGAATAATATATTTATAGTTGGAAAGAATATATCAGGAATTATTTTTAAAATTATTTTAAAAACATCTGTTTCTACCTCATGTTTCTACCTGTTTCTGACTTTGCCTTTTTCTTATTTTTCTAAATACATCAAAACTTTGGTGAATGTGGGTCTCTAAACTTTTAAGAATATTCACTACCATGTGCCGTGTATTCAATTTGTGCAACAATGTGATCACTGCCATGCTTAATCAAGTTCAAGTTCACATTTATTGCCACGTGCACCAATTAAGGTACAGTGGAATTTAACACCATGCAGCCATACAAACAAAAGAGCACAATACATTATAGAATATAATATGAACATCCACCACAGTGGAATCAACATCTTCACTGTGGTGGAAGGCAATAACTTTGTCAGTCCTCCTCCTTTGTTCATCTGTGGTCAGGGCCATGAACCCTCCGCAATCGGCGCTACGGATGGCCCGATGTACAGGCCCTCTCGTCGGGATGCTCGAAACTCCGACGTCAGGACGGACGGACACTCCGCGGCTTGGAGGTCCCGAATTAACCGCTTCCTACCGGAGACCGGGGCTTCACGATGTTATATGCCGCAGGCCGGCGGTCGGAGCTCTTAAAGTCCACACCGTGCCCGCAGCTAGACGCTCCGCAGACCGCTGCTTCAATATGTTATAGGCCACAGGCCTGCGGTCGGAGGACTTCTTCTGGCGACCCCCGGCAAGGGATCGCCCGCTCTGCGATGGAAAGTACACACCTTGCCCGCGGCTAGAAGCTCCCCAGACTGCGGCTTCAGGATGTTGTAGTCCATGGGCCAGCGACCGGAGCACTTCTTCTGGCAACCCCCGGCAAGGGATCGCCCAGCTCTGCGATGGAAAGTCCGTGTTGCGCCTGCTGCTGAAGCTCTGGGCCCGACTCCGGGAAAGGCCGCACCAATCCAAGCTGTTAGGCCGCGAGGGAGGGCGAAATGCAACTAGGAGAAAAGTCGCATTCCACCGAGGTAAGTGACTAAAAAATAGTTTCCCCCAATTCCCGCCCCCACCACCCCCACACTAAAACACACTTAAACACTTTTAGACATACTAAAAACAAAAATAAGTGAAAAGGACGAACAGCTGCTGGTGAGGCTGCCCATCGGTTATGCACATTGTTTGATGGAAGTGACATACATAATGTGCAGTTTCATCTTCAGGAATGCATTTGCAGATAAGATTCATGCACCACTGACTTGACTCAAACTGATCCCAGGTAGCATTGTGCATGGTATAATTTTGCAAGTAACTGCTCATTCTCTTTGACATGTCGGTGTATAATTTGCATAAAACTGAGCAGTCTATGAGTCGGCCTAAGTTCCTTTTTTTTATGTACATATACTATTCACGCAGAGGGTTGTGGGTGTATGGAATGAGCAGCCAGATTAGGTAGTCGAGGCAGGGACTATCGCAATGTTTAAGAAACATGTAGACAGGTACATTGACAGGACAGTTTTGGGATATGGAACAAATGCAGGCTGGTGGAACGAGTGTTGATGGGACATGTTGGTTGGTGTGGGCCAGTTGGGCCGAAAGGCTTGTTTCCACGCTGTAAGACTCTGAATCTATCACATAGCTGGCTAAAATTATTTGATTGGAAACTCTTGCATTTATACAGCAGGATGTTTGAAAACATTTTATGGCCCAGCAACTACATTTTCAAGAAGTGTAATCATTGTTGTAATGTAACCAATCTGCACACATCAAGCTATCAATTGCAGATAATCTGTTTTAGTCATATTGATTGAAAGATAAATATTGGCAGGACATTAAGAGCACTATTGATAACATTCAATCCTTAATGGGTTGATTTATCTAAAGCAGAAGGTACACTTCACTGTTTGTGTTTCACAGGAACACTGCATTTTTGTTCTAGGGATGATACTGATCAGAATTTCATAGAACATCTGCATAAATTTCAATTGATTTCTTTCATTTCCTTTGATCATTCTTTCTCAGCTAAATTTCTTTCACACAACCATCTGATTTTCCTCAAAATCCTTAATCCCTTGGCAAATAGTCAAGAGTATTTAATTATCATCCCACCGGCAATGGACCAGCGAAATTCTTAATTACTGTGGCCTTACAGGCTCTTTACTGTAAATAATAATACAATAATCAGTAATGAAATAAATTAATAATCAATATGAAGTAACAAGACCATAATAGTGTAAAAACCAAAGTAAATAGTCCAACCAAAACAAAGTCAGAAGAGTCTCGACCTGAAACATTGCCTATCCATTTCCTCTTCAGATGCTTTATGACCTGTTGAGTTACTCAGGCACTTTATGTTTGCTCAAGATGAGAGCATCTGCAGTTCCCTGTGTCACCACAATAGATCATATAGTTATGGGGATAGGATTATGGTTCACGTTGTGCAGAGATTCGAGAGCTGAGAAGAAGCTATTCTTGAACCTGGAGATACTAATCTCCTCAATCTTTTCAGGAAGCAGAGATGTTGATGGTCATCCTTTATGATTACATCAACGTTCTGGATCCAGGACATATCTTCAGTGATCAGAATTTATCTTTCGCTCTTTCAATTTCCCAGCCATTGCGCATCATCTATTTTCCTGCCCTTTTTAATCTCAACCAATAAAGTAGTTAATTAATCTTTTACCATTAAATTCAGTGGGGCTATAGACATGAAATGGCAACATTTATAAATTGCAAAGGACTGGAGTTTTGTGGCATATTTGGTTTTCCATTTTATATTTTAAACATTTGTGTTTACTTCTCCATTTCTGTTTAGCTGTACCTGCTTTTATGTCATTTAACCTCGTGCTCAATCCCAAAAAGCACTGAACCAGCTGAGCCATGAAGCAGAGTGCAGATTGGAGGGTGAAAAGTTTAGAAACGTCCATTCTTCAATGTTGGCCCATTAATGTTGGCAGATGAATGATGGATAAAATGAGACACTCTGTATGATTTTGGGTGGATTCCCATGTACCCAGCAGCTTCACCTATTACTCATTGCTTCTCTGGTAATATGCAACCTGAAGAAAAATTCAGACAGGCAATTAATTATCTTGTGGGTGAAGATTTTCACTCATAGGGTATCTTTTTACATTGAGATATACGCAAAACATTTTGCAGCCCATGAAGAACTTTTGAAGTTACATTCTACATAAAGAAACATGACAGCCAATCTGCCATTGTGTAGTCCAACAAATAAAGATTCACTTTACTATTGCAATAAACAGAATCCGTATGATAGAAACATAGAAAATAGGTGCAGGAGTAGGCCATTCGGCCCTTCGAGCCTGCACCGCCATTCAATATGATCATCCAACTCAGTATCCTGAACCTGCCTTCTCTCCATACCCCCTGATCCCTTTAGCCACAAGGGCCACATCTAACTCCCTCGTAAATATAGCCAATGAACTGGCCTCAACTACCTTCTGTGGCAGAGAATTCCACAGATTCACCACTCTCTGTGTGAAAAATGTTTTTCTCATCTCGGTCCTAAAAAACTTCCCCCTTATCCTTAAACTGTGACCCCTTGTTCTGGACTTCCCCAACATCGGGAACAATCTTCCTGCATCTAGCCTGTCCAACCCCTTAACAATTTTGTAAGTTTCTATAGGATCCCCCCTCAATCTTCTGAATTCTAGCGAGTACAAGCCGAGTCTATCCAGTCTTTCTTCATATGAAAGTCCTGCCATCCCAGGAATCAGTCTGGTGAACCTTCTCTGTACTCCCTCTATGGCAAGAATGTCTTTCCTCAGATTAGGAGACCAAAACTGTACGCAATACTCCAGGTGTGGTCTCACCAAGACCCTGTACAACTGCAGTAGAACCTCCCTGCTCTTATACTCAAATACTTTTTGCCCACTCACCAAACCTATCCAAGTCACCTTGCAGCCTCCTAGCATCCTCCTCACAGCTAACACTGCCCCCCAGCTTTGTGTCATCCGCAAACTTGGAGATGTTGCATTCAATTCCCTCGTCCAGATCATTAATATATATTCTAAATAGCTGGGGTCCCAGCACTGAGCCTTGGGGTACCCCACTAGTCACTGCCTGCCATTGTGAAAAGGACCCGTTTACTCCTACTCTTTGCTTCCTGTCTGCCAGCCAGTTCTCTATCCACATCAATACTGAACCCCCAATACCGTGTGCTTTAAGTTTGCATACTAATCTCTTATGTAAGACCTTGTCGAAAGCCTTCTGAAAGTCCAGATATAACACATCCACTGGTTCTCCCTTATCCACTCTACTAGTTACATTCTCGAAAAATTCTATAAGATTCGTCAGACATGATTTACCTTTCATAAATCCATGCTGACTTTGTCCAATGATTTCACCACTTTCCAAATGTGCTGCTATCCCATCTTTAATAACTGACTAGCATTTTCCCCACTACCGATGTTAGACTAACTGGTCTGTAATTCCCCGTTTTCTCTCTCCCTCTCTTTTTAAAAAGTGGGGTTACATTAGCTACCCTCCAATCCTCAGGAACTACTCCAGAATAAAAGAGTTTTGAAAAATTATCACTAATGCATCCACTATTTCTGGGGCTACTTCCTTAAGTACTCTGGGATGCAGCCTATCTGGCCCTGGGGATTTATCGGCCTTTAGTCCATTCAATTTACCCAACACCACTTCCCGGCTAACTTGGATTTCACTCAGTTCCTCCATCTCATTTGACCCCCGGTCCCCTGCTATTTCCGTCAGATTATTTATGTCTTCCTCAGTGCAGACAGAACCAAAGTAGTTATTCAATTGGTCTGCCATGTCCTTGTTCCCCATGATCAATTCACCTGTTTCTGACTGCAAGGGACCTACATTTGTTTTAACTAATCTTTTTCTCTTCACATATCTATAAAAATGTTTGCAGTCAGTTTTTATGTTCCCTGCCAGTTTTCTTTCATAATCTATTTTCCCTTTCCTAATTAAGCCCTTTGTCCTCCTCTGCTGGACTCTGAATTTCTCACAGTCCTCTGGTAGGCTGCTTTTTCTGGCTAATTTGTATGCTTCATCTTTTGCTTTGATACTATCCCTGATTCCCCTTGTTATCCACGGATGCACTACCTTCCCTGATTTATTCTTTTGCCAAACTGGGATGAACAATTGTTGTAGTTCATCCATGCAGTCTTTAAATGCCTTCCATTGCATATCCACCGTCAACCCTTTAAGAATCAATTGCCAGTCTATCTTGGCCAATTCACGTCTCATACCCTCAAAGTTACCTTTCTTTAAGTTCAGAACCCTTGTTTCTGAATTAACAATGTCACTCTCCATCCTAATGAAAAACTCAACCATATTATGGTCACTCTTGCCCAAGGGGCCACGCACAACAAGACTGCTAACTAACCCTTCCTCATTACTCAATAGCCTAGAATAGCCTGCTCTCTCGTTGGTTCCTCTACATGATCGCTCAGTACCACAGAGAAATGTCAGGCTGGATTATGTACTGACATCTCTGGATAAGAATTTGAATCTTTGGGTCTTGAAATTATTTTTTACCGTGTTGAAAAATTGAACCAATTTCTAGATCTCCAGGCCGGGATACTCAATCGCTGAGTTTCCATCAGGAATTTTAGCTATAGCTGCAGTAATAACATGAAATCTACCCCAGAGATGTGAGCAGTAGTACACCTGTTTTCCTTTTTGCCTTCCAGCATGTTTTGAGCATAACTGATTCAGAACACAATAGATCTTGCTACTCACAGAACAGCTTCTACAAATGCAGTTTCCACTTAAAATCACCATTCGAAGGGCCTGTTGCATTCAACCTGTATTCTTTGTCAGGCTGCTTTCTCTACAACCTTAACACTGAGTCTCCTTGCACCTACATTTGTGCATTTGCATTTCTGAGCTTAAACTGACTTTCTGTGAGTATTGCCTCAGCGTAACAATACTGGCTAGATGGCATGAAGAAGGAATGATGATGACCAGTCTGAAAAAGGGGCTCAACCCGAAATGTCACCTTTTCATGTTATCCAGAGATGCTGCCTGCTGAGTTATTTCGGCTCTTTATGTCCTTTCAGAACCATGGGAATCAGATGGACAAAGGTTTGGAATGGCTCACGATCCTAGACTTTATGCATTCAGAGTTTACAGAAACCTGCACTCTTTTTTCCAGCGTTCCCTCAGGAGCAATATCTATCAGAGTTATATTTCATCTTAATAAACGGTACCAACATGGCTGTTGGTACCGTTTATTAAGATGAAATATAACTCTGATAGATACCCCCCTCCCAGAATACCACTGGTTAATGTTCAATCACTCAAGTCCAAGCTTGAAGAACAGCGAGGCTGGTTCAAGGGGAAGTCAGGGACAGCTGTGTTCATTGTTTCACTGAAGCATGGTTCACCTCCGACTTACCTAACCCTGATTATGCAACCTGAGGGTTTATCAGTTTATTGTATTTACCATCCGGAATCTTCAAGCAAGGGATCCTCAACAAAGACTGTGGCAGTGCCTGACTACATTCATGGGCGTTAAGTCAAAATCAGGGCAATCTCTGGCAATGTCGTATCTTAACCAGATGCACCTTTGATGCCTGTTTTGAACAAGCAAACAGTTATACCTAGGTGTCTCCGCTGCCTCCCACTGACTTTGCCCCATAGATCTAAGTGACAGAAGCCAAATCTCAGAAACCTCAGAGGTCATAAATCAGAGTAGTCTTGAGCTACTATCAACCTCACTGGAGACACTTGGACTATCTTTAATGGACTTTATCTTGCACTAAACGTTATACCCTTTATCATATATCTGTAAACTGTGGATGGCTTGATTGTAATCATGGATTGTCTTTCCCGTGACTGGTTAGCACATAACAAAAGCTTTTCACTGTACCTCAGTACATGTGACAATAAACTAAACTAAACTAAATCTCCTTTCACGAGAGTAAACTCTCGAACGTTGCCGGCCAGACGGGATCTGAAATTGTGCACCAATCAACTGGCCGACATATTCAACCTCCAGAGTCAAGAGTGTTTTATCATCATATGTCCCAAAATGGAACAATTATATTTTTCCTTGCAGCAGCATAACAGATATGTAAACATAGTAATGTGTAAATGTGGTGATCAACAACAAAAAAGAGAAATTCAGTGTGTATATATTAAAAAAACACAGTAATAGTGTAAAGACAAAGACAATGCCCCCCAAGTCTACATAGTTCAGACCTTAGTTGGAGGTTGTAGTGTTCAATAGCCTGATATTGCTTGGAAGAAGCTATTCCTGAACCTGGATGTTACAGTTTTCAGGCTCCTATACCTTCTTCCCAATGGCAGATTGTGGCAGTGAGTCCTGGAGATCCCTTAGATTGTGGGGAGATCAGTACCTGTGATGCAGGCACGTGCAGTGAGTAATTACTCAGGGGAGGCAGTCAGTTGGCTTAAAAAAAAATCTTAAACCGCGCATGCGCAGATTGTTCTCTTCTCCGTAAAAATTAAAAATAAAAATAAAGAAAGTAACAATTCAATTTGCCCAAGGCTTCCAAATCTCCTTCATCTGAATTACTGAATGGGTGGGGGGTGGAGGGTGACGGCAGGTGGAGAGATGGTGGAGAAAACGGGAGCACACTGGGACAATTTGAATCAGTTGTGATCTTATTGAATGACAATACTCGTTCAAAGGACCAATTGGGGGGAGAGTTCCTTTCACGGCGTGTGGGGTGTCTGGCCCGGGGTAAAGTTGCGGGGAGGGCAGGAGCATTGAGAAGGAGGGGGTCAGGGATCATGCCAGTAACCCACTCACTCACCGCTGCCGCGGCGAATGCGCAGTGGGCTGCTGCGCATGCGCACTACGCAGTCCACGGTGCAAAGGCAGAATTTCAGCTGCCTTCAGCTGCTCTTGTCGTGAAGCCTTGAAGCAGCATCGACGGCACGTGGGCTGCACAGACTTTTGCATATTACATGTACTGCGCATGAAAGGCACGGAGAATTATGCCTATCGATCTCTTAGGTAGGCATAATTCTCCTGTGCCTTTACTATTTATATTTAATAATTATCATTTTATAATTTTAGTCAGGGTAGGCAGTGCCTACCTTGCCTACCCTGACGGCACGTGCCTGCTGTGATGGACTGGGCAGTGTTTACCACTTTTGGCAGTCCTCTTCATTTCTGGGTGTTCGAGTTGCTGAACTAGGCCATGATACAACCAGTCAATATGCTCTCTACTGTACACCAGTAGAAGTTCAAGAGAGTATGCATTGACATACCAAATCTCCTCAATCGTCTAAGGAATTAGAGGTCTTGATGGGCATCGGTGGTGCTAGCAAGGAATTTGAAGATGGAGTTGGAACTGTGTCCAGCTACACAGTCATGTGTATAGTGTATGGAGCAAGGGGCTAATCACACAGCCTTGAGGTGCTCCTGTGCTGATGGTTATTGAGCAGGAAGTATTATTGCCAATTTGTACTGATTGTGTTCTCTTGAGGAGAAAGTCGAGGCTTCAGTGCGGAGAGATGCGCAGAGACCCAGTTCTGTGAGCTTGGTAACCAGTTTGGAGGGGATGATGGTGTTGAACGTGTTGAGCTTTGGCTCCGACTACATTCTATTTTTGTCCCGCCCACTCCCCTGACATCGGTCTGATGAAGGGTCGCAACCCGAAACGTCACCCATTCCTTCTATCCAGAGATGCTGCCTGTCCCGCAGAGTTACTTCAGCATTTTGTGTCTAACTTCGATTTAAACCAACATCTGCAGTTCTATCCTACACAGTCTACTGGCCCTAATGGCTTCAAGGAAACTTCCACCATTCCAGTCCCTTGGAAAAATAAACTGGCCTGTATCAATGATTACTGTCCAAAACTTTAACATCGGCAATAATGAAGTACTTTGAAAGATTGATAATGGTCCACATCTGCGCCTGTCTCGCAGACAATCTCGACCGCTTACAATTTATGTACAGGAAATTTTTTTACCCAGAGGAAACTATCTCTCTTGCATTCTATACAGATTTGGATCATCTTGACACTAAGAACACTATGTTAGGATACTATTCATTGACTACAGTTCAGCCTTCAAAAACACCGAATAAGCTCATCCCTAAACTTCTGTACCTTGGTCCTGGGTCCTCCATCTGCAACTAGCTTCTAGATGTCTTGACCAGCAGCCTAACCTGGTCCTTTCACACTGACGTGGCAATCAAGACAGCACATAGAATGTTTATTTCTTAGGCATCTGAGACGATTCGACATATCCATGATGATTCTCTCAAAATTTTACAGATGCACGAGAGAAAGTATTCTTATGTAATGCATCCCAACATGGTATGACAACAGCTCTGCTCTTGACCATCTGAACACCGTCTAGTCCATCACAGGCTTGTCCCTTCTGTTCAGTCCACCTTCACAGTGCAATGTATCAGGAAGACTGGAAGTATTGTCAAGGATGCCTGAAATAGCCCAGACATTCCCTTTTCCTTTTACTTTCTGGGAGAAGATAAAGAAGCTTGAAATCTTAAGAAAGGCATCCAGACTTAAGAAAAGCATATTCCCCACTGCTGTTTGACTCCTGAACCAATCACCTCTTTCACACCCCATTCCCAGAAGTATGTTTATTCTTACTCTGCCTCATTTGGTTATTCTGTTTTTATACTTTAATATTCTTTTGCATTCTTCGGATTTCGCACTAATTCTTCTCTCGTCATTCTATATGTTGTTGTATTTTTAATTACCACATGTGCACTGTTTATTCTATGTACTTCACATGAACAAGGAATTTCATTGTACCCTGGTGTATATGACAATATATTAATTTGAATTTGAATGGTATTGTTTATTGTCGTTTTTATCATTTCTATACACATAGTGTTTAATCTCTGAGCTTCACGAACAACAAATTTCATTACATACTCATATAAATGGCAAAAAAACTAATCTGTATTACTGAGATGTATGGCCTGCAAATTCACATTGAGGCCCACACACATATCTGGATTGCCTTGATGGCTAAAGTCAAGATTACTGTCGTGCTTAACTTCCTTGTCTCAGGATCATTCCAGCTGCTAATCTCTACCACATTATACAGATTCCTGCCTATTGCTGCATTTGGGAGAGAGGTCATCCAAGCATATCACGGAGCTAGTCTGAGAAAAAATTGCTGCAGAAATGCAACGGGTCAGGCAGCATCGCTAAAAGGGATAGATGGGTGACGTTTCAGGTCGAGACCCTTCTTCTGAGAAGTCAGCAGCATGTGACCAAACTTCGTGGCACTATATTTTATTCAGATTGCAACTTTCTTTTAAAATTACAACTGACAGAATGAATATGTTGTTTCTTCTAAGTAAAACATCAGCTGTAGTCGCCCAAAAAAGGATGAGGCAACTGAACCACCAATTTCACTCCCTACACTTATCACCACCACTCAGAGAGCCCAATAGATGTTTGGCTTGGCTGCCATACAATGCCTGGTTTGCACACAGATTTCCCCCTTCAGTGTATCTCCTTCATATTGGCGCCTTTGCCATATTCAGTTGTCTGTGATTAAAGCTACCTGATAGCGAATGAAATAAATTCAAAGCTTTAACATTTCCTATTTCTGCTTAACGAGCAAAAGTAAAGTCGTCACCCTTGATGCATTAACATTTGTTAAACTTGTTAGCTGGAGGAGTTTGAGGTATTGGGGAAGGGTTTAGCATCTGCCACACTTTAGATAGCATACATAATATGACATCCTACTGGCTAATTAGCAGAAGAGTAATCTTACCAACTTCTCTTGCTACTGGTACTGAATTAAATAGTCATGGCATTTTATTGTAGCAACACCATTGACTTTTGCATTCTGATATTCACAGCATAGAAAACAGATATAAAATAGATGCCAACAGATATGTCATGTAGAAATTACTCACCTTTCAAATCTGTGAAGAAGACATCTGCCCTAAATAAAATGGAACAGTATTCTAGAATATATTAAGGAGACAATTCCTTTTAAATGTCTCATTTTTACCCAAATTGTTACAACAGGGCATGGAATTCTTTGGCAATTAAAACAAGCAGACTTCCTTCTGACCCAATAAGCTCCGATAGCCTCAGATGGAACGAGAGCTTTGCATCATTAATCTTATGGAATGACAAGTCATCAGAGTTGGTGTATGAAGCAGAATATTTTGGATGAAGATGTCAAGACTTAATGGAGATACGAATCAATGGCTTTATCGTTGCATTGCTGGGAAGAGCTGGGAGTCAGTGTTGGAACCAATTACACCTGGACCAGCTATTCTCACCAATTCCCAAAGGGGATTGATCATAGTGGATCCTCTATTCATTTCATTTACAAAGGCCAGTGCCAAGGGAAAGGACACCCAGACTTGAGTGATTAAATAATTGGCTGACATCTTAAAGAAATATTTGTCAGGCATTATTTTTTAGTACGTATTCCTCTGCAAGATATTTCTGGGAGATGATTTGACCCACGACCCGCTACTCAATCCTGCCTCTCATCTGTTGTTGTCAGGGTGGCGCAGTGGTAGAGTTACTGCCTTACAGCGCCAGAGACCCGGGTTTGATCCTGACTATGGGTGCTTGTCTGTATGGTGTTTGTAGGTTAATTGGTTTGGTATAAATGTAAAATTGTCCCTAATGTGTGTAGGATATTGTTAGTGTGCGATGATCGCTGGTTGGTGCACTCAGTGGGCCGAAGATCTTGTTTCTGTGGTGTACCTCTAACTAAACTAAACTAAACTAAGCTAGTCAAGTGGATATGTGAATCTAAGATCCTGCCAACAATTAAAACTAGGAGATCTCCTTCTGACCCAGTATGTTGTGATTGCGTCAGGAGAAGATGTCACTGACACATACTCCGTGATATTAAGCTGAAAGATCTGAAAACTCAGCATCGGCACAGAATATCTCGCATGCTCATATTTTAACAGTCAAGTGGAATGTTGCTTTTGTCTTCAGGCTTTTCCACTTAGACCGTGGCTACTCAAATAGCCTGATGAGAGGTGCCTATGTATGTCTGAGTTGAGGTCAGATTGGGTCAGGATCAATAAATAATTTCCAAGTGCTGGGGTCAAAGAGGTCCTGGTTGGCTCTTCATAAATAAAAGCACTCGGGCTCATTATTTCCTGAATAAATGCAATAATATATGCCTAAAGGCTAGCTTCCCAAATCTAGCCAGATGGAACTCAACCATATGTGTTGGGGTTGGGTCAGGTATCAAAAAGAAGTACTGAGCTCTAGTCAGGTTCAGATTAGCCATGGTCAAGTTGGACTGAGATGGAATATTAAGTGGTTTGTTTCCATTTAGATGTTTACCATATATAGACCAAAATCAGACCCCACGGTGTGAATGCATTCCTTCCTGTGTCTGGTTCAGACATCTGGACACAATCTAATGAAAGATCAAGCCCCCATTTCTACAACAAATTTCAGTCTCTATTATTTACAGCCAATGAACTGCTGCCATGGTCAATATGTACGAATGCAGTAGGTTCCTACATATTGATATATTGCCAGCTAAATGGCTTCCAAAAACAGAGCTAGGTAAATCATTTTCTGGGCAGGGTGTTTTCTGGTTAAAGGATAGCTATTGCTCTTAATAGGATGCAATGGAGGAGAGGGAAATTGTCTGGAGATGTAATGTTGAATAGTTCTTGTAAAATTCTTTATGATCGCCATTTGGGTCTGTGCATTTTCATGAGGGACAAACCCTTAGAAGATCATGTGATAGGGTAGCATCCAAAGCCTTGTTTTGCTTTCATAAGGTTAGTCAATGATCCATAATTTGGCTGACAATGAATAAATAGACTCAGTTCTCAACTGATTACTTTGCAGCACATGTTCTGCTTTTTTGGTGGAAAGAGGCAGAGTTGTACTGACAAGATTATCATTTGTAAGTTACATTGGGATCTTGGGCAATTACCACAGTAAAACAAGTTGCAGTTCACAAGACTGGGAGGGTCAAATCACTTGCATTCTCATGGTTCTGCATGAATTAGAAATAAATGTATGAGAGAACAGCAGGGCCTATTTCACAAAGTGGCTTACTGGCCACAAACAGGTAACAAAAATCCAACCATATGTGCTGAATTATTTTCAGATTCATTTCTATAATTGTGTTGCTCCATAGAGGCACCCTGCTGGAAGGTCAAAGACTGACCTTAGACAGTTTTTAATTCTAACGATGTTCCTGTCAGTACCTCAAGATTCCAGTTTATAGGCCACAACACTCCTCATTTGGAGTCAGTGAAGAATGAGTAGGACTGGGTATGTCTATTTCACTTCTGAAGCAATAACAGAGTTTCATTGCATGCTGGAGGCTGATTTGCAGATAATGTCAGGGGCTGGATTGTGTTGTATCAGTGCATTGAAGGCAATTTGAGCATTTAATATTTCAAGAAAATATTATTTAGAGTTTAGCATTTAGAGTATTGTGTTCCATTCTGGGCACCATGTTACAGGAAAGATGTTATCAAGGAGGAAAGGGTACAGAAAAGATTTATGAGGACATTGCCAGGACTAGAGAGTTGAGCTACAGGGGGAGATTGAGTATGCTGGGACTCTATTCCTTAGAGCCAGGAGGATGAGGGGTGATCTTATAGAGGTGGCTAAAATTACGAGAGGGATAGATCGAGTAGATGCACAGAATCTCTTGCCCAGAGTAGGTGAATTGAGGACCAGAGAGCATAGGTTTAAGGTGAAGGGGAAAATAGGAATCTGAGGGATAACTTTTTCATGCAAAGGGTGGTGGGTGTATGCAACAACCTGCCAGAGGAGGTAGTTGAGGCAGGGACTATTCCAAAGTTTAAGAAACAGTTAGACAGGTACATGGAAAGGACAGGTTGGGTGAGATATGGACCAAACGTGGGCAGGTGGGACTAGTGTAGCTGGGACATGTTGGCCAGTGTGGGCAAGTTCAGCCAAAGGGCCTGTTTCCACACTGTATCACTATATGTCTATGAATAAAGAATCTTTACTGATTCTTACATTGTGGTGCTGTTCAGTTTGAAAATGGCTGCCCTGAATAAAGAACGTTCAATCGTTAGCCATAACCTAATTTGAGTAATAATACTTTCAGCAACACAAACAAAATCCACAGATATTACATTTGTCATGGAGGCACTTTTATTTAAATCTTTTTATTTGAATTTCACAGCAATTTGCATACATACTATGATAACAGACAGTGACAGTCAAGGCATAATTGTGCAACAGTATGTAAGCGACCCTCAAAGCCCTTACCCTTACCCACCTTCAACCCACCCGAATCAGGTCGGAACCAAACGGGGACAAACAACACTCACATACGTACACATCCACACAAATATGGTAAGATAAACGAAACAAAAAGTACTATAAATAAAAATAAATAAAAAATTAAATTAAAAAAAAGAAAATAAATTGGGGTCACTAATAACAGTAAATAAGTAAGTAATTAAATAAATAAGTGTGGGGAGGGGGGGTTAAGGGGAGAGCAGCTGCAGTAGAGCAAAACAATGGTGGAGAGCACTCAGTCCTCTTCCGAGTCCGGGGGCAAGTTGAGAGAGTTAACAAGTTCCAAGAAAGGGTTCCATGTATCTAGGAATGTCTTGGTAGAGCCTTTGAGAGAGAACCTACGCTTTTCAAGCTTTAAATTGTAAAGCACCTCCTTAATCCAACGGGCGTGTGTCGGGGGACAGGTGAGCCTCCAGTTAAGCAAGATCAGTCTCTGGGCTAACAAGAGAGGTTGGTGTTGGGAGGGGTACCGAAAATGGCTGACATTGGGTTTGGAGGAATAGTCTGGCCGTAGGCTCTGCTTATCAAGTCGAAAGCACTCCTCCAAAAGGCTGCTAGCTTAGGACAAGACCAAAACATATGGCTATGGTTGGCAGGGGATTGATTACATCTGTTGCAGGTGTCCCTAACAGCGGGGTAAATTCTAGATAATCTTGCATTTGTGTAGTGGACTTTGTGAAGGACTTTGCATTGGATTAGGCCATGACGGGCACATATGGAGGAAGAATGGATCAAATCCAAGGCAGAGTCCCATTGCTGGTCTGTTAGTTTCGTATTCAGCTCACCCTCCCACGCAGCTTTTAATGAAGTATGAGGTTTCAATATAACCGACCCTAGCAAGTTATACAAAATAGAGATGCATTTCTTCCGGTTGGGATCTAGAGCTAAGATGGTATCGGTCAGGGTTTCAAGGGGGCGATTTGGGAAATGGGGGAATGTCTTCTTCACAAAATCCCTAATCTGGAAAAAACGAAAAAGGTGGGAGTTTGGGAGGCTGTAGTTGGACGAGAGCTCCGCAAATTCACTCTTAGGAGACTGCAGTATCGCCTTTCGGATTCTAGCCGGATTGCTACCCCATAAAAATTTAGATATTGTCCTTTTTAATTTATCAAAAAAAGATTTAGTGATAAGTATAGGGACGTGCTGGAAAAGATACAGGAATTTGGGTAGGACAACCATCTTGACCAGATTTATCCGGCCCACGAGCGATAGCGGTAAAACTGACCAGCGGTCAAAATCTCTTTCGGCTTTCTCAACCAGAGGCAGAAAGTTTGTGCGGAACATATCAGATAAGGGTGTTGTGATAAAAACGCCGAGATTGCGAAACCCTTCCTCTGCCCATTTGAATGAGGTTAAAGAGCGAGGGAGCTGCTTAGCCAATGAGTTAATTGGCTAAGCCTTTGGTAGTTAAGTTTATAACCAGGTTATAAACTTAACTATTCTGGTTATAAACGTAACTCCTTTGGTAGTTAAGTTTATAGCCAGAATACGCACCAAACCGTTCTAAAATATTCGTAATCACAGGGAGAGAACTGACTGGGTTCGAGATGTACAGGAGCAGGTCATCCGCATACAATGAGACTTTATGAGTTGTGTCGAACCGTGTAATACCTTTAAAGCCCTTCTCTGAGCGTAACCAGACCGCCAAGGGTTCTATCGCGACAGCAAACAGGAGTGGTGGTAACGGGCAACCCTGTCTGGTACCTCTCTGAAGGGGGAAGTGGGGCGACAGTGTGCCGTTTGTTTGTACTGAGGCCACCGGGGACGAGTATAATAGACTGACCCAAAGAATAAAACTGTTACCAAGGCCAAACCTGTCCATCGCCTCATATAGGTACCTCCCACTCGACCCTGTCGAAAGCTTTTTCGGCGTCGAGGGAGACCACTATCTCCGGGGTCTCACTACTCGGTGAATGGATGATGTTAAGGAGACGCCTAGTATTATGGGAAGACTGTCGGCCTGGTATGAACCATGTTTGATCTAACGAGATAATAGAGGGCATCACTCGTTGAAGACGGAGCGCAAGGGCTTTAGAGAGGATTTTGAGGTCCACATTCAGGAGTGAAATTGGTCTATAGCTACTACAAAGCAGGGGGATCTTTCTCCTTTTTAAGAATTAGGGAGATAGTAGCCCACGACAAGGTGGGTGATAGGCGACGATGTAAAAACGCCTCATTGTACCATATCTCTCAGGACTGGTGCGAGGAGAGCAGAGAAAGCTTTGTAATATTCTACAGTGAAGCCATCAGGGCCGGGGTGACTTTCCGCTTTGCGGCGATGTGATGGCTGCTTGGACCTCAGCAACAGTTATGGGACCACCCAAGTCTCTCGTGGCTTCATCGTCAATTCGGGGAAACGTCATACTACAATGTTAGTGGGAGGACAGTCGGAAGCGTATAGTTCAGCGTAGAATTTAGCAAATGCTTCATTAATTCTAAGAGGATCAGTATGAATCTCCCCTAAGCTGGATCTAATGGCTGGAATTAGCCATGAAGTCGCCTCGGTTCTGGCCTGATGGGCCAAAAGCTTCCCAGCTTTATCCCCAGATTCAAAAAAGTGTTGCCTAGATTTAAGCAGTCGTAGCTTGGCTTTATTAGTAGACGTGAAGGTCAAAGTCTGTTTGTAACCTAAGGCGTTCTCTATAAAGGTTAGGGTCTGGGTCAGATGCATATTTGTCACCAATGTCCTTTATTTTTTGTAACAGATCTGCCGTTTGGGACGTCTCGGTTCTTTTCAGGTTGGAGACAAAAGAGATAAGTTGGCCCCTAATTATAGGCCTTTTGAAGCTTCCAAGAGTATACCTCTTTCTATGTCCGGCGAGTCATTCAGCTCAAAATATAAGGTGATTTGGGAGTGCAAGAATTGCATGTAGTGAGCCTCTGCTAATAATGAGGAGTTGAACCTCCACTGTTTAAAGGGGTTAGTTCGTTTACGAAAGTGGAGATCGAGGGAGGTCGCAGCGTGATCTGATATTACGATGCTATGATACTAGTTGGATTTGATTTTGGAGAGCAGTCTGTTATCTAAGAGAAAGAAGTCTATACAGGTATAGGTACGGTGCACGTGGGAAAAAAATGAAAATAATTTAGTCGTGGGGAATGTAAATCTCCATGGGTCTGTGAGCCCAAGTTGTTTGGCAAAAGCATGCAGAGTCTTACCTGATTTAGTTAAAGTAGAGGCTTTGTTCGAAGATCTGTCCAGTATAGGGTCTTGGACCAGATTAAAATCTCCACCCACAATGACATGGTGATTTTCAATATTTGGGAGAGATGTAAAAAATTTGGTTACAAATGAGCTGTCATCCCAGTTGGGTCCGTAAATGCTGGCCAATATGACAGGTGTGTCTTGCAGTTTGCCAGACACCACGACAAAGCGGCCAGCAGGATCCTCCACAGTTTTCTGTGGTTCGAACATAACGTTCTTACGAATCAGGATAGCAGTACCCCTAGCCCTATCATTAAATTTCGAGTGAAATAAGTGGCTAATCCAGCCTCTCTTAAGCCGTGTTACCTCTCTGTTGCGAAGGTGGGTCTCTTGAATAAAAAATATATCGCCTTTGAGCTGTTGCAAGTGGGCCAAGATCCTGTCAGTCTTGGTAGGACTTCCCACCCCCCTCACGTTCCACGAGACAAATCTAAGAGTGTTGTTTGTGTTGGCCATACTTAGCTATATCCAAGCGAGTGGGCAGAGCGCTGTAGTACTGCAAGTCGAGACGGAAGAGCGCATCGAAGCCAGCTGCCGAGAGTGGGGATGTGGGGGGGTGGGGTGGGGGGGGGGAAGGAGTAATAAAAAAAATAAAAAGATACATACACACGTACACACACAACAAACAAATGGGACACATATCACTTAACCATCTTTCAAACCTGAGTCCCCGGACCTGAGATCCCCCATGTCCCAACTGAACCTTGAGTGCCCATTGCACCGTGCGTTGTCCTCGCATCCGCAATGGAGATATCCGATCTTAACTCCCAATATTTCCACCTCCCAAAACAACAAAATCGCTCAATGTCAGTAAAGTAACATAAAATGAAATAAGTATAGTAATAATAATAATAACAATGATAATAATAATTTGAAAAATAGAAAGTAGAAATAAAGTAAAATAAACATAAATAAATAAATACAAAGTTGAAATAATAGCCATAGCAGTTGCACTGCCAATGTCATTGCTAACACTAATGGTAATGATAGTAATGGTGATAGTAATAATAAGACAAAGCAAATTAACAAAATGGTGATACTGAATAAGCAAGCCATCGTATAAGTGGAGCAAGAATAGCTTCCTTTGGTGTTACATAGTATATTCTTAAAGTCGACAAGGTATAAAGAAAGAGTTAGCGTTGGAAAAGTTAGCAAGTTGCAAAACTGGGCTCTTGGATTAAAGCGCAGGGCAAAAGAACATCAATTAAGTATTGTTAAACAAAACGCTGTAGGAGCAGATTGGTATAACACAGCCTTGGCTGTAATGAGCTCTTATCAGCCCCAGACAGTCCGCTAGGAAGACTAGTGTAAACAAATTAGCCGAATGCTGGCAGTGTTAGCAGCCAGCTGCTAAAAACAAGAAGGCAGAGACCAGATCACGAACCACAAAGTGGGTCCCTTAAGCCCAATTTTATAGCATGTGCAGGTGAAGAACCTTTCAAGTATGATTACACATAAACATTATAAGGAAAAGTTTGGTATAAGATAGTCACGAATCGTGGTGAATTCTTACCAGCCTCATACATTTCAAGACAGGGGTCTAGTATAATCAGCAAGGCTGAATGCTAGCAATGGCTAGTTGCTAAGAGCGGTCAAGCTAAAGTTAGTCCATAGTGTAACCGTAGATTAACCGGACCCTGTGCCACTCGGATATAGACGTACCGAGCGAAGTCAGTCGTCTGTGGGTCCCGGTCTGCATCGACGGTAAGATGAGATGAAATCCTGAGCATCCTCGGGAGATGTTAGTCGTCGCCTCTTTCCTTCCCTGGCCATGATGAACAGCTTGGCTGGATAATGAAGGGAGGGTTTGAGACCCAGGTTGTACAGCTCCTTCATAACGTCTCGGTACGCGGAGCGTTGTTCAACTATCTCGGGACAGTAGTCTTCGAAAATGTGGATCGGGGTCTCTTTGTACTTCAGCTTACCCCTCTGCCTCCGAGCCTCACGCACCACCAACTCGCGGGTCTGGTATCTATGGAAGCAGATCACAACTGCTCTGGGTTTCTAACCAGGGCTTTGGCTTGGCTGTTAGCGTATGGTGGGCTCGGTCCTAGCTCCGGGGCTGATTCCAGTGTGTGTTCGCCAAGAGTCTCGAGCAGGTGTTGAGAGAAAAAAGCTGTTATTTGGGGGCCTTCGATACTCTCGGGGAGACCGACTATCCTTATGTTATTTCGGCGACTCCTGCCTTCCAGGCCGATAAGCTTAGACTTTAACTTGGCGTTCTCTTCGGTCACCGTAGTTAGCATTATAGCTCGTATGTCTTGGCTGGTGGTATCGGCAAAAGACTCTAATGACGAAAGACGGTGTTGGTGATCTAAAATAGTGGTCTGGATATTGTCCAGCTTCGTTTCTAGTTTGGTGAACGCTGCGTTGAATTCTGCCAGTAGCGATACCTTGTGCTCTGTTAACATGGCTGCTAGCGTGGCCATGTCGGTGCTGGTCGTCGGGTGTTCCGTCTTTTGCTCCTCTTTCTTTCCTCTGCTTGGCATCTTTACGGCGTGGAGAGGTGCTGTCAATGGTGTTTAAATATTTATGGGTTGTTATAAAACTTAGGCTGAGCTATAATAAAAGTTGGAGGTGAACAGGTCGGGAGCGTGGAAAAGTGCGACTACTCCAACATGTCGCCCCCAGCGGATTCGTCATGGAGGCACTTTAACATTTACTCAGTGGAAATCAGTCACCAAGTGGATAGTGTCTTCCAGCACCTGGGTCTACAGCCAACATTCACAGAATCCATATGACCATTAGAGTTAAACTGATGAACGAATGCAGACATCACAGGAAAGAATATTTATTCATTAATATACAGACGGTTTCCTGCATATTATGCATGTTATTGAGGGAGCGGCAATGATGCTTTCATTATGCAACAGTCCAGGTTGCCTTTGTAATTTATCCCAGGAGAATGAACAGGTGCTTGTTGAGCAACTGGGGAGGAAACAATTTCCTTCTGTGCAGGCTACAGAGATTTCTCGCCATTCTCAAAGCAGTATTAATCTGATAACAAGAACTAAAAGTTTAGTTTTAAGAAATGATACCTAAAAGAATACCAAAACAAAGTTTGGTATCTTTCTTTATTTTTAAATGCCTGCAGGGCATCATAGCCAAAAGTTTCATGACATTCTTTATTTGGTTCTATGTATTAGTCATGTCATTACCAATTCCCTGACAGTGGCAGAAAATGTTTCTGTTTGAATTGGGAAGCTACACCTATTTATATTGACCTGTATAAACCATAACACAGAAGATATTACAACAGTTTATTACGTTTTCTTGTTCTCGGGCATTTTTGTTGAAATTTGTGAAGTGGACAGACACATGGCAGCTGAAATGTAAAGCAGGAAGTGTGAAGTAATTTAATTTGATAGCGAAAATTAGAGTCAATGCAACTGACAGTGCAATTCTAAAGGGGGAAAGACATGAACAGAGAGAGTTGGCAGTATTTGAAAATATATTTCTGAAGGTGGCGGGCAAAGCAAAGAAATCTATTTTTACTTCGGCGTCACGTGAGTGACCTACGTGAAGACCCTGACAGCACGCATGCGCGTCATATCGTCTAACGCATTGCGCAGCGACTGGCGGGAGGAGCGTTGCTCCTCCAGCGGTAGGTTTAAAACGGACCTGCAGGTAAGTTTACTATGCTGAGGTCGTTTTCCGTTCTGTGCGAATTATTTTTCAGAACGAAGAACTCATGGACAAGTCCAAGACAAAGTCCAAATGGACCGCAACGAAACTGACTGCGGAGGACCGCAGGAGTGCGGGCAGTCAGCAGCGGCCGACTTCACCTGGGTCGCTAACCGTGCAGTCAGCAACCTCCGACTTGGTACTGGCACAGTCCATAGTGATACCTCGGATTGGCGAGAAAGCCATACGGAAGTCGGATAGGCCTGTAGACTCGGACGAGTCGGGCCTGGAAGATTCGCGCCTGTGGGTAACGACCGTGGCCGTTTTATCCCGCATGGTGCGGTTGATGGAGCAAATGCTCCAACGTCACATGCTCCAGCAAGCGGAGCTTTGTCACCGTGGGTCTCCTCGGGCACCCCACGGCAGCACCTTGTACAGGGCTGCCAAAATGTCCTCCCTCTCCT
>CM075978.1:51760588-51959429 GCA_038087875.1 Malacoraja senta
TGATCGGGCGATTCGCTGCAGCCTCCGGATGTTGTGCTTGGTGGCTGAGCCAAACCAGACCATGATGGAGAAGGTGAGCACAGACTCTACGATGGCCGTATAGAATTGGACCATCATTGCCTGTGGCAGATTGTGCTTCCTCAGCTGCCGCAGGAAGTACATCCTCTGTTGTGCCGTTTTGACTGTGGAGTCAATGGTAGCCCCCCACTTAAGGTCCTTGGAGATGATGGTTCCCAGGAACTTAAAAGACTCCACAGGATGTGACTGTGGTGTTGCTGATGGTGAGTGGGGTGAGGGGAGGGGGAGCTCTCCTAAAGTCTACTATCAATTCCACTGTCTTAAGAGCATTGAGCTCCAGGTTGTTGCGATGGCACCAGGACGCCAGTTGTGTCACTTCCTGTCTGTAGGCAGATTCCTCCCCATCCTGGATCAGTCCAATCAGGGTTTGTGTCGTCCGCAAACTGGAGAAGCTTAACAGTCAGTGGAGGTGCAGTCATCGGTGTAGAGAGTAGAGGAGAGGGGAGAGTACGCAGCCTTGCGGTTCTCCTATGCTGAGGTTGTCCGAGATGTGCTTTCCCAGCCTCACATGCTGCTTCCTGTCTGTCAGAGGGGTTCAGGCACAGTCAACGCGGAGAGTTTGGAGTGTAGTAGCTCTGGCACAATGGTGTTGAATGCCGAGCTAAAATCAACAAACAAAATCCCTCGCATAGGTCCCCTGGCGGTTGAGAGGTAAAGATAATCAGCCATGATTGAATAGCGGAGTAGTCTTGATGGGCCAAATGGCCTAATTCTGCAACAACTTTTGAACATTTGTAACAAAATAGAGATCATTTTTTATCCCTTTACGTTTTCCTTTCCCACTCCAGTTGAAAACCTAGCCAACCAAACCATCCATTTCTATTGCTGTCATTTGATTCCATTGCTCCCCATCTCATCAGAGGCAACAAGCCATCCACAATAACCACATTTTGCCTCAGGGGAGTTCCAAGGTTACTCCTTGTCCCCCTCAGGCACTTGATTTACATCATCCATTCATACTGCCTTTCATTTCTGCCTCTGCCCCTCACATAACCACCATGTTGACATCCAACACCGATTCCAACATGATGCTACAATAATACTCTGTAGTTTCGAGGCCTCAAATCTTTCTTTCTGGTTTCACTTACCCAGTCTCTGACCTTTGTGGGTTCAAATCTCCTGTCCAGGTCAACAATAATAAAAAAAAATGTCTTGCCTCACCCCACTGCCGCCAATACTATTGCTTTTGCTCTCTTGTGCTTCCCCACAGCTTCTTGCCAGCTTTCATTATCCCTGCAACTCCCCTCGCCCAACACGAAAAGGTTTTTTAGTAAATCTTATCCTGTCTCCTTTTGGTCCCCTCTTTGCCAGTGTCCAACCTGGCCAGTGAAAACCCTTGTCTTATTTACAAGCATCTATCCCCTCTCTCTGCCCACATTCTCCTCCAATCCACAAGTCGCATACCCTCTTGCCACCATGCATGTTTAGCCATGACTCCTTTTTGTATCTCAAGCTGTTCATTAGTAGTAAAGCCTAAACACTGCATCCTCCCCCTATAAACCTCTCTGCACTAAGCCTAATTTGGCTCTCCCACTCTTCAGTAATGTCTTCCATTCCTTGACCCTTCTGAAGGGTCTTGACTAGAAGCGTGAACTGAAGAAGGGTCCCAACCCGAAATGTAGGTCTGTAGACCGAATGGGTCTCAACCTGAAAATTCACCTATCAATGTTCTCCAGAGATGCTGCCTGGCCTGCTGAGTTACTCCAGCACTTTGTGGCCTATTGTGTATTAACCATCATCCGTAGTTCTTTGTTTCTACTATATATAACCCTACATAGATAGATTCCTTTATTGTCATTCAGACCTTTCGGTCTGAACGAAATTATGTTGCCTGCAGTCATACACAGAACCAATAATAACAACATACAATAAACACAAATTAAACATCCACCACAGTGAGTTCACCAAGCACATCCTCACTGTGATGGAGGCAAAGTCTTAGTTACGTGTACTATAAATTTGGAGATCCAGAGATGTATTCTATCTGAATCAACACAATGTGTAGATAGTTACAGTGAGTAAAGTCTTAAACTTTCTGGTGGTGTTTTTGATTTGTTGGATCATCTGCAGTGATTTTATTGCAATTTTGTCATTACATTCAATTTGTGGCATCAAGATTGAAGTGCTCTGTCTATCCGTGTGGATGCTCTTCCAAAGTAGTGGGAAAACCAGAATTAGTTTTGTTTCCCTTGAAAGTATGTGTGGAATTTGCCCTTCTCAGTAATGTGCAAAGTTCAAACCTTTCAGCCTGACTACTTATACGAGTTCCGTTGCATTCTCCCCATTCTGCTGCTGCTGCTGCTCTCACACTTAAAGAAAGGCCAATGTGTACTAATGACCCTGACAGATTCACCATCTTTCCCTCTGTAGTCGCTCAACAAAGAACATGGGTAAAAGTGAACAATTTTTCTGTTGTGCCTGTGCAGAGTGATAAATCAGATAAATACATGACTGTTCTCATTCAAAGGAGTTCTAAGCAGTCGATTTCCTGGAAATGAATAAGCTATTTGTCTCGAACTCCTATTTATGTCCAATTATAGAAGACGATGTCATGTTCACTGACGCAATAATTTGCAGTTCTTGTCTGTTCCTAAGCATCAATTAAAAGCACGTTGATTGCTCTACTGCAGGTTTGTTAGATCTATGTTTCTGCTCACAAATTTCCTTATCCAGCTACACTTAGAAACTTTCCTTCTGACAGTTGCATGGTTGCCCAAACCTTGCCCAAGAGGCTGCTCATGTTTCATAATACCCTGTCATCTAGGGGTGATAATAATCTTGGAGACACAGCACATTGAAAAAGCCAGAAGGCAAAATTGCTGTGGAGAGACCACCTGCGGAGTATTACATCCTCCTTTGTTAGTTTAGTTTATTGTCACGTGTACAGATGTACAGTGAAAAGCTTTTTGTTGCGTGCTAACCAGTCAGTGGAAAGAATATACATGATTACAATCGAGCCGTCCACATTATACAGATACATGATAAAGGGAATAACGTTTAGTGCAAGATAAAGGTCCAGTCAAGTCCTAATAAAGATATGTGTAGGAAGGAACTGCAGATGCTGGTTCAAGCCGAAGATAGACACACCGAAGATGAGTCTGAAGAAGGGTTTTGACCTGAAATGTCACCCATTCTTCTCTCCAGAGATGCTGCCTGTCCCGCTGTGTGACTCTAGCATTTCGTGTCTATCTCCGATTAAAGATAGTCTGAGATGCTTCAATGAGGGAGAGAGTAGCTCAGGACTGCTCTCTAGTTGTTGGTAGGTTGGTTCAGCTGCCTGATAACCGCTAGAAAGAAACTGTCTCTGAATCTGGAGGTATGTATACCTCGTGCCTGATGGGAGAGGGGAGAAGAGGGAGTTACCGGAGTGAGACTCATCCTTGATTATGCAGGTGGCCTTGCCAAGGCAACATGAAGTGTAGACGGAATCAATGAAAGGGTGATTTGAACTTGCAAGTAGCAAGGACCATTTACTTTGTGTTTTGGCAGAGACACAAGTGCCTTATTCACCATACAAGGGTAAGAACCTCAGAGCCTTTGATTTAAATCTCATGGTGCAGCTGGTGTCTTCAAAAGCAGTGGTATGGGGCCAGGGGTTAGCAATGGGTGCGGAAGTGTTTGAATGGAAGACTGGATTGGAAGTTAATGGCCTGTCCCACTTGGGCGACCTAATCCGCGAGTTCTGGCGAGTTTGCCCTCAACTCATACTCGCAACATGGTGGACACGAGGTCATAAGAGGTCTTCGTAACTCTCCTTCATGCTCGAGAGTGAGTCTCCGTGTACTCGAGGCCTCAGCTAGGTCGCGGCATTTTTTTCAATATGTCAAAAAATGCCCGTGAGTATAAAAAGGTCGCCATGGAAAAAATCGATACTTTTTTTACTCGTAGGTTTAGTCGTAGTAGGTCGGCATGTTAGTCGTAGGTAATCGAGGGTAGTCGAAGGTAGTCTAAGGTAGTCGTAGATAGTCTTCATCATAATCGAAGGGAGGTCGAAGGAGGTCGTCTTTACTCTCCACTATTCGGTGTCCAATTTTCCCGAAGTTAGTCGTAGCTAGTCTTCAACATAGTCGAAGAAGGTTGAAGGAGGTCTTCTACATAGTCGAAGGAGGTCTTCAACATGTCATTTTTTCAAACTCTCCTAAACTCTTCTAAACTCGCCAATTAGGTCGCACAAGTGGGACAGCCCCTTTACGATCATCTTAAGGCAAGTCAATTCATGCGGAGGACCGATTTTCTATGTGGAGTTAAAATGTTCCAATGGTAACATTGTTATGTCATTTATCAGTAATGAATTAAGGTGATGTGTGGTGCTCCGGATGTTTCGGAAGTTCTACAATGGTGCACAAAATTTCACACTAATATTCTTCCATATCGTCCTATCATTAACTAGCTGCTGGAGAAAATCCTCAACAAGGAGAAGGAACCTCTTTGTAAATACTGCCAAGTTATATAACACTGGCACCAGCCTAGAAGCAGAGCAGGGTCAATCAGGAAAATGGAGTATAAAGAGGGTAAATGTGAAATGGTCCACTTTGGGCAGCACAGTGGTACAGTTTGTAGAGCTGCTGCCTCACAGTGCCAGCAACCCGGGTTCAATCCCGTCTTTGGGTGTTGTCAATGTAGAGTTTTCATGTTCTCCTTGTGATGGCATGATTGTTCCATTTTCTCTGAAGATGTACAGATTGGTAGAAAATTGGCCACAGTAAATTACCTTGTGTGCAGGTGAGTGGTAGAATCTGGGGAGAATTGATGACAATATGGAGAGGATAAAGTTGGATTAGATTAATGTAAATGGATGGTTGGTCAGCGTGGACTTGGTGGGCCAAAAGGCTTGTTTCCATGCCGTATGTCTCTATAAATATCTACATGTTGCTAAATTGCAGAGGGATCTGGGTGTTCAAGTGCAAAAGACGTGTACAAGTGCAACAAGTAATTATTAAAGCGAATGGAATATTATTGGTCATAGCTGGAGGAATGAAGTATAAAGTTAGGAAAGTTATGCTCAGTAAAAAGTGCATGGGTTAGGTCACGTTTTGAGTATTTTGTACAGTGTTGATCTCCTTATTTACGGATGGATATAAATATGTTGGAAGCAGTTCAAAGAAGATTTACTTGACCATTAGACTGAAATGGATAGGTTGTCTTAAAACGTTGGACAGGCTGGGTTTATAACCACAGGAGGTTGAGAGAGTGAGGGGATGTGATTGAAACATACGAGATTCTGATGGGCCTTGACAGGGAGGATGCTTCCTCTTGTGGGAGAATCTAGAACTTCTGGTAACTGTTTAAAAATAAAATGTCACCCATTTATGATGGAGCTAAATTAATTTCTTAAATCAATTTTACATAAAAATGGATGGATTCTTGCTAACAAGGAAGTAACACGTTACTGTGGGTAGGCAGAGTCATTATAATAAGATCAGCCACAATCTTATTAACTGGCGGAGCAAGGTCAAGGAGCAAATTGAACCTAATTAATATATTCATAATGTATCTTATACCTGGATTTGTAAAATAATCGTCAAATCACGTCTTTGCCAAATGCCTGAGGGAGCCATCACTTTTACACAAAGACACTAGAATTGTGCTGTTGCCTTGGATACAAATGACGCAGGTAGTTTCCAACAGAAGGGCCTGAGCTGCTTTCAGCGCCATCATTTTCATAAAACATGTGTCGAGCATGGATTTTCAGCATGTAATTTGCTTTCTCATTGAATTTTAATGCTTCAAAGTAATGGTTCATAGAATGCAACTGAATTTAATTGTACTACAAACTAAGCTGATTATTCAAACTTTAAGTTTTGTGTGTGGAGCATATTTGTAGATAGTAGGCTATCCCTTGGCTGAAGTCACCATTCCATCAGCACAGATCCACAGTATTGTTCACCAACCAGAATTAAGTGATGTATCTGCAATACCTTTGAGTAGAATAGTGTATCTCATCTTCTTTCTGATAACATCAACATTTCTGAACTTGGCAGCTCAGTCATTTGGCAGAAAATGGAAAACAGCAACTGCTGCATATGTTGCTTCATGGAAGCCGCAAGAAACCTGCGAGAAGTATGAAGAAACCACGTCAGGCAAGACGGAGGAACTGAAGGAAGTTTGTATTAGTAAACTATGAGAAATGGGTGGCACAGTGGCATGAATGATAGCTATTGCCTCACAGAGCCAGAGACATGGGAATGATCCTGACCTTGGATGCTGTCCGTGTGGAGTTTGCTCATTCTTCTTATGACTGCATGGGTTTCCTCTGGCTACCTCCCACATGCCATGCAGGTTTGTAGCTTAATTGGCTTCTGTAAATTGTCCCTAGTGAAGAGGGAGTGAATGGGAGATTGGGATAACATGGAAGTTGTGTGAACGGGTGTGCAATGGTTGATGTGGACAGTGGGCTGTAGGGCCTATTTCCATCCTGTATCTCTCTAAACAAAACTAAACATTGATGAAACAGAAAGCCAATAAAGAGCAAATGACCTACATCCCAGAGTTTAGTAAAAGGTGGTTATAGAGCTGGTGGATGCCTCAGTTATTAAGCTTCCAAAATTCTGCAGACACTGTAATTGTTAATTGTGAAATTTCAATTGGACCCGACTATGTTAGTGTGGAGGGCGATAGATGGATAAAGCTGTTATATATAGTGAGAGATCAAAAACCCAACAACCTTTTGGCCTAACATCAGTAGTGGTGATAGCACTGAATTTTTAATGAAGGATGTAATGACAAAATAACTAAAAGATTATAACAGGATTGATCTCAGTCGAGGTGGATTTAAACACATTTGATTACATTTATTTGAACACCTTGAAGATTTGATGACGTGGTGTATCTGGATTTTCAAAATACTTTGGAGAAGAGCATAGTTAGATTGGTCAACAGTTAACACACAGTAAAGAAAAAGTGCCTTTCTGAGATTGCCAAGCTGTGAATTTTGGAGTATAATATGGTTCAATGCTTGGATCCAGCTATTTAAAATCTGTATCAATAATTTTGCTGAGGGAATCAAATGCAACATGTACAGGTTTGCTGATGATACAACACTAAGTGGAATTGCAAGGAGGGAGGAAGGTGTAAAGAAACTTCAACGGTATAGACAAGCTAAGCGAGTGCTCAAGAACATATTCATTCATTCATCTTCGTTGAAAACATTAGCGACGAAATAGTGCTGGTTTCCAATCGGAATGGTGACGGATGCACCACACGTCTCTGTCCTCCAGTTCCTGCAGACTTCCGCCGCTGGAAGTAAAGGATTTTGGTGTGTGTGCTTTATCATCATTCCTTACAATGCTATGCACGACAGTGATCGCATCATCTACTGAAGTGTGGATGGCCGTTGGCTCCCTAGAAGCTCATCCGCCCTTTGACAAGTCTTGTTTTTGGTCATGCTGGGGGTCCACAGCCCCCTCCTAACCTGTCAAACCAGGTGGGGGAGACGGTTTAGTTGCCGACTATCTGATCATGGAGCAGGTAGCATGGGATTACATGGTACCCATAGCGGGGGGAACTCCCTCCGACCTGACCATAGCAGATGGAATACAATGTGGAAAATGTTGACCATCCACTTTGGCGCCCGAGACAGAAGTGCAGGTATTAATTTAGTCAAGTCAAGTCAAGTCAAGTTTTATTCGTCACTTGCACATAAAGTGCAGTGAAATGAATTTGCCAACAATAAAAAAAAACACACAATACACAATAAAAATTTAACACAAACATCCACCACAGCATTCATCACTGTGGTGGAAGGCACAAAATTTGGCCAGTCCTCCTCCATTTTCCCCCGTGGTCGGGACCACAACCCTCCGCAGTCGCCGCTGCGGGCGTCCAGATGTGCACACAAGGTAAGTCCAGGTAAGTCCTGAATCGGTGCTTCCTCATCGGAGACCGCGGCTTCAAGATGGTGTAAGCCGCAGGCCAGCGGTCAAACATCTAAAGTCCCCGCCGCAGCCAGAAGCACCGCAGACCGCAGGGCCGGCGGTCGGAGCTCCTCTCCAGGGATCCCCGGCGAGGGATCTCGCTCCAGATGGAAGTCCCCGCCGCGCCCTCGGTTAGAAGTAGGCCGCGGGCCGGCAGCCGGAGCTCTTCTCCGGGGTCCCCAACGAGGGATCCCAGGCTCCGGACGCCGCGCCAGCTGGAGCACCGCAGACCACGGCTTCTGGATGATGTAGGCCAGCGAACGGAGCGCTCCCCTCTGGCGAGGGCTCACCTGCTCCGCGACGAAAGAGTCCTCGCTGTGTCTCCGGTAAAGGCCACGATGTTAGGCCACGGGGGAAGCGACATGGAAAAAGTCGCCTCTCCATGGAGGAGGCGACCGAAGCGGTTTCCCCTTTACCCCCCCACACCACCCCCCACACAAGACACACAAAGAAACATTAAAAACACACATTGAGACACACTAAAAAAACAAAAAAAGTAGAAAAAAAACTAACACACTGCTGGCAGGGCTGCCGGCTCGCAGCGCCCCCACCGACCGTGACATTGAGAAATATTGCCGTTCAAAGGTACCTGGGTATCCTTGCACACGTCACTGAAAGTAAGCAGTTGGGGCAAATTATATGTTGGCTTCCAATGTGAGAGGGCACAATTGGAAGAAAAGAGGTCTAACCAGTTATATATGGTCATAGTGAGACAACACATTGGCCAATGTCTACAGTTTTGGTCTTTGCTAAAAAATATATAATTGCCTTAGCGAAGATCAATTAGACTGGTTCCTTGGATGATGCATTTGCCACATGTGAAGTAATTGAGTCGTTTAGGCCAATATTCTCTGGAGTTTAAAAAATATCCCATTAAAAGTCTCAAAATACTTAACGTTTAAAATGATTCCATTTTCAGAGCTGAAAACCTCGCTCTTCCTTGGATGTTCTGTTGCTTTTAAAACTCAAGCTGAATAATGAATTATCAACTTGTCTCTTCCCTAAGTTACTTCTGCTGTGGACTAGGCCAAGTGAGAAGGTGGGGGAGTTCTCTTAAGGCTTCTATGATTCCATAGTCCATGACGTATTATTTTCAGGGTAAGGGTGTAGATGAGTGGCACAGTGAAGTTATGGTGTTGAATGCACGGGTTACACACTTGCAGCCAGTCCTCAATTCATTTGAGAAACAAACCCGAGGCTTTTCTTGCACAGGAAATTCTAGCTTTTGTGACTCTTGTACTTCTAGCAGAGTCCTCCAAGGTAGGCCCACTATTCCTACATCCAGATTATGATTCTGTTTTTATGTTTCAGTTTTGTTTTACTTCTTTTTTTTAAATCCACCATCCAGATTCATTCCCAAATCCTTGATTTAGATAAACTTGCATATACGAAGAAAATAATTATTTGTCCTGGTACTTATTAGAAGACATTTACTTCTGGGAAGGGGCACAGACTTAAGGGCCTGTCCCACTTGGGCGTCATTTGCGCGTCATTTACATGACATCATTTACGCGTCACGACGCGCACGTGAGGCGAGCAGGGCGTGCATTACGCGCACATGGTGACGTAGGCAGTGACGCGCGGTCGCGCACGGCACCCCAGGATTTTGGGATTCACAAAATCTTCGCGCGCCACCTGCGTGACGAGCAAATGACGCCCAAGTGGGACAGGCCCTTTAGGCTTGATAAAAAAGTCAGGCAGCATCTCTGGAGAAAAAGGGTGGGTGCCATTTTGGGTCGCGACCCTTCTTCAGACTCAAGCAGCATCTCCGGAGAAAAAGGATGGGTGGCGTTTCGGGTCGGGACCATTCTTCAGACGGAACTGAGGCCGCTATTGCAATTTCCTAAACACCCAGTGGTCCTATAGTGCCCTCTAGCTGAAACTCTTCACTGTCCTCGGCTAACTCTGCACCGTGACAAATGCTGGATCTTTTAAACTGAATATCAAAGAGCTGAGCTAACAGAATTAATGAAATAACCTCTGTCAGAACGCTCTCCTTCATTTTTTGCTGCGTGCAGATTGCACCTGTGTGATTGGCAGGGTTCCTGAATCAGGGATGTGCACAGTGCTCTTGGAACAACTCCACTCCATCACCAGCCCACTTGCTCAATTGTCATTGGATGCTCCCTGTGCTGTTGCTAGGTAACTGAGCCCTTCATTAGACCTTCAGTTAGTCACCTGAAAAAGTCATGGATGTCAGCACTTTGAGAGGTTGCTGTGGGTAGAGAAAATATCAATGTCCATGGGCTGTGTTTCAGTACAATAGTCGCTGAAAACATTTTCTGCAGAGTTTGTCTGCCTGACCATTTGGAAATGGAACAAGGGCAAGAAGAGCTGAAAAGATTTTGCTTGGAGAGTTTTGCTGACTTTTGGCACAATCCTCAACTATTTTTTGGAAAGCAAATTACACAGTACATCTGGAATTCCAACGTGTTCTGCTCGATAAGCCAAGCCAAGCTTGGATAATCACATGGAATTTTAAACACATGAGGCTTGAGAATGGCATAAGAAGAATAGCAACGTCCAGTTCCCAAGTGGAAGTAATGCCTGCCAGAAGCAGAACTAGACACAGTAACAAGCATCCATTGATAAAAATCCAGACCCACTGGTTTCATTGAAGGTCCAAGTTGGTCCCCAGGTAAGAATTGGACTCTGTTCCCATGAACCATTTGTAAGCCGGCAGAAGATTTCTACACTCCTGAGGAATCCTATACTGCTGTTTTCCCAAACTCTCATTCATATCTATGGTCTGTATATGTTGGGCCATCAGGAACCAGGAGGACCTGTACTGAGTCAATGGAAAACACCTCTATGGAAATGAATGAATGAATCATGGCTACTGGACTATACGTATACCTGTGCATTATTACACCCACATCGATCCCTCACGTCATCTCAAGTCTCTTTCACCCTGTTTTCTGTAAAGTTTACACCACTTTTCATGCTTTCTCTTCATCTGGGGTTTTGGCACCATTGTCTTTTTTTCCAACTTCTGACCAAGAGTTGAATGGACTTTTCACTAGGCCGCCGTATTCGTAGGTTTATGGTTGTTATTATTGTCATGTGTACTGAGGTACAGTGAAAAGCTTTTTTTTTCACGCTCCAATCAAATCCGATAATACAATACATAAATACAAACAAAACTCAAGTACAATAAGTACAGCAAAGGGAAAGGTACAGAGTGCAGAATATAGTTTCTGGTGGCATTCCTGAGTGTGAATTCACAAAAAGCAAATGGCCTGCAATTTCTTTGTGTCCTGAGGAATTAGAAGTGTTGGTGTGCCTTCTTGACTCTCACTTTAACGTGGTTGGTCCACAACAGATTGTTGGTCGTATTTACACCAAGGAACTTGAAACACTCAATCATTTTCAGTCCAGCACCACTGATGCAGATTGGGACATGTATTCCACCATGCTTCCTGAAGTGGAGAACCAGCTACTATGTCTCATTGACATTGAGGGAGAGGTTGTTGTCCTGACACCATGTTACTAAATTCTCTATCTTCTCCCTGTACTCTGCCTCGTTATTGTTTGTGATCATCACAGTGGTGTCATCTGCAAACTTGTAGAGCCAAATTTGGCTGCACAGTCATGTGATTGTATAGAGAATATTGTTGAAGGCTGCAAACGCATCCTTGCAGGGCACGGGTGATAAGAATTATTGTGGAGGATGTGGTTTCACCTATCCTCACTGATTGTGGTCTGGGTAAGAAAGTTGAGGATCCAGTGCCAGCGAGGGTTGCTGACTCATGGGTGCAGGAGTTTGGAAATGAGTTTGGGATTATGGTGTTGAAGGATATTGTTAATAAATGGAAATCTAATGTACGTATCGTTACAGTCTAGTTGTTCCAGAGATTAATTCAGAGCTAGGGAGATGGCATCTGCTGTGGACCTGTTGCAACACTAGGCAAACTGTGGTGGATCAAGATTGCCTGGGAGAATGGAGTTAATAGGCCATGACCATCAAACCACTTCATGATGGTGGAAGTCAGAGCCAGTGGACAGAAGTCATTAAGGCATGCTACCTTTACTTTTCTTTGGTACTGGGATGATAAAGCAGGTGGGGACTGCAAAATGGAGTAGGGAAAGTTCAAAATGTCTGTGAATACCTTTGCCAGCTGGTCCGCACAGACGTGGCTGGGAACTTCACACAGGCCATTTGCTTTTTGCAGATTCACATTCGGGAATGCCAATCTTACGCCTGCCACAGGAACTGCTGGTATTTGAGCATCTGAGACTGATGGGTTTGATGACATTCCTTCACCAAACATCTATTCAAAGCGGCCTTAGAATGCATTGAGTTCATTGGGGAGGGACCCTTTGTTGCCATCGATACTGCCCGCCTTTGCTTTGTCTCCGATTATAGTGTGCGTGTCTTGCCACAATCTGTGGGTATTCTTGTCCCACCTGCTTCCCTTTCCCTCATCTGGATAGGTTTTATAGATCGGCAGCAAATTTCACACTTTCAACTGGGATTTCTTTATCTTTATATTTTGTAACCATCTTTACAGGTAAACAAGTAATGCCACCGAACCATTAATTAAAATCGTGGTTTATTTTAAGATTCTTTAAGTTGTTCGCTCAGCTTGCTGTTTTTGTATATTGTATTTTGTTCATAATTCGTTCTCGAGTTAGACCATGATATGTCACTATATTGTGTAAAATGTTGCGATGTGTACAGAAGCGGGCTTCTGGTTAGACCAATCCGGGCTCTAAAGTTCCTTCCACACAAGATGATTGAGGTGCAGGGATGCTTCAGCATCACTGGTTCCTGATTTTTGAGATTCTCTTTTCTTGTTCGCTTCCTCCATTCTAGCTTCCTCATATGAGCAGATAAGCCAAACAGGACAATCTTTGTTATTCCAAGTGGTGCATGTCATTGTTGAAACTCTTCAGGGATATTCTGAGCGACCATGAATCTCTTTCTGTCCAGTTTGCAATCGTTTGCTCTTTGTTATTCTGAGATCATTCATTCTTCTGACATGACCTGCACTCTTGACCAGTGATTCTTTCAGCAATGGTACACAAAAATGCTGGAGAAACTCAGCAGCAGCATTTTTGTGTACCTTCGATTTTCCAGCATCTGCAGTTCCTTCTTTAACACTTTATTCTTTCAGCAATGTTTTGATGCTGTGAAGGCTTTTGTGTTTCAATGTAAATAACTGCAAAATAGGGCAGACAGTGCCCTCCAGTGGTCATAGTGCACCACTGCAGTAACCTTTCCCACTGAGGAATGCGTGGGAAAACTTTGACTTTTTAAACCACGTGGGGCTGTGATCTTTTCTTCAAGATACAGATGGGCTGTGATTCCACACCTGGGAGTAGACCAGAAGTCCAGGTGAAAAGTCTACATTTGAATCATTAATCTCTTTTTGCATGTTGTGGTTGAGCACATTCAGCAGTTCCTCAGAAGTTTCTGCACACATTAAATGCCCGGCTCTTTCTTTGTAAAGGGCTGAGTCAGGTTGACCGCCAACACTCGGGTCAGGCCAAGTGTCTGCTCTTCCATTGGTCTGGTGGAAATTGTACAAGATTGAATTTCCAACTCTTTGTGGCACCTGGGGAATTCACCTGTTTTACCCAAGCAGATGTCAACATATGACTGGCAACTGTCCTTTCTGTCTGGTGATGGTGCAACAATCTTTTGCTTCCCATATTCCAATAATAGAATGCACCCTCTTGTACAGAGGTGGCAAGAGATTCCTGACCAGGCATGTAGTGTATTCCTCCCATTGCTCACACAAGGTGTCGGTGATGTATTCCCCCCATTACTTACACAAGGCCATGGACTTGAGGTTTTCAACACCATCCTGACTGCTTTTTCTCCACCTTGAATAGTTTACTTTTACTTCACATCAGAGACACAGCGCGAAAACAAGCTTTTTCGGCTCACCGAGTCCGTGCCGACCAGCGATCACCCCATACACAAATACTATCCTACACACTAGGGACAATTTATAATTTTACTAAAGCCATTTAATCTACAAACCTGAACGTCTACGGAGCGTGGGAGGAAACAGGAGCACCCGGAGAAAACCCAATGGTCACAGGAGAACGTACAAACTCAATACAGACAGCACCTATAGTCAGGATCGAATCTGGGCCATGGCACTATAAAGCAGCAACTCTATTACTGAGCCGCTGTGCCGAATGTAGGTAGTTGGTGAGAACAGGCAGTGGTTTGGGGAACAGTTTTTCACTTGCCACCAGACTGGCAAGGGTCAACCAGCTGCTGGTGAAAGACACTGCAGTGAAGGGGAGACAGCTGCTGTGTTCACTCTGGCTGGCTGAAGGGGGCAGTGTTGTTAAAAGTTCAGGATTCAAGAGTTTTTTGTTGGATTTGAGCTAGAACAATAAAATACTGCAGTTTTACAGATACTGAATGCAACAATAATATATAATAAATGATCAGTTATTTTAAGTAGGCAAGAACCGAATATACCTAAGTTACATAGAGCAACCTCAGTTGTGCAAAGTCCATAATTGTTAGGTATTGAGCTCGGATCATGATTCGGATTAGAAACATAGAAAATAGGTGCAGGAGTAGGCCATTTGGCCCTTCGAGCCAGCACCGGCATTCAATATGATCATGGCTGATCATCCAAAATCAATACCCCGTTCCTGCTTATTCCCCATATCCCTTGATTCTGTTAGCCCTAAGAGCTAAATCTAACTCTCTTGAAAACATCCAGTGAATTGGCCTCCACTGCCTTCTGTGGCAGAGAATTCCACAGATTCACAAGTCTCTGGGTGATCCTGATTGTGCAGGATGGTTCAAGAACCTGATAGTTGATGGGAGGAAGCTGTTCTTGATCCTGAAGGTAACAGTTCTCAGACTCCTGTACCACCTTCACATAGCAATGAGCAGTGAGAAGAGAGGGTAGTCTGCGTGGTATGGGTTTTTGATTATATCAGTTGCCTTCTTGATGCAGTGTTCCTTGTAGATCCCTTCGATGGTGGGAATGTCAGTACCCACAATGTTCACCACTTTCTGCAGCCTTTGTCATTCTTGAGCATCCAAATTCCCAAACCAGGCTGTGATGTAATCAGTCAGTATGCCCTCCAATGTGCACTTATAGAATAGAATATTCAGTGACTTGCTGAATCTCCCTGAACATCTGAGGAAGCAGAGGTGTTGCTGAGCTTTCTTTGATTGCAGCAACATGCTGGGCCCAGGGCAGACCATCAGAGATGTGTATGCAGAGGAACTTCAAACTGTTGACTCCCTCTACTGCTGTAGTGGAATGAAGACGTCCACTAATGTCTAATGTAGGATAAGATAACCTATCAAGAACATAAGAAAATAGGAGCAGGAAGCCTCAATCCACCATTTGGTATAAACATGGCTATGCTATCCTAGCCTCAACTCCCCTTCTGTGCCATTTTCCATACAGCCCACAATTTTACTTAATCTGTAAATACAATCAGTGATCTGTCCTCCATCACCATCTCGGTTAGAGAATTCCAGAAATTCACCACTCTGCGAGAAAATATTCCTGAGCAACTCAGTTTTTCTGTAACTATGTCCCTTTACTCAGGAGTCTCTCACGTAAAAACATCTCAACATCTACCCTATCACTTGCACCTCCTCCCTTGCGATGCTGGGGCTGCAACTCCAGCCATGGAAATGTGACGGAGTTCAGGAATGTTGGAATCACCAGTAACTTTGTCACCGCCAGAAAATGCTGAGGAAGCTGGAATATGAAATCAAAACAGAGAACACTGGAAACACTCAGCAAGTCGGAGAAAGACATCTAATGGACCCAAAACTCACGGTAGAGCCACAATTCTTAGGGAAAATCCAATAATGCCAGGAATGTTGCAACTAGTAGTAGAAATAAAGAACTGCAGATGCTGGTTTATACCAAAGATAGACACAAAGTGATGGAGTAACTCAGTGGGTCAGGCAGCATCAGCAGAGAACGGTCCTGACCCAAAACGTCACCCATCCAATTTCTCCAAATGTGCTGCCTGATCCACTGAATTACTCCAGCACTTTGTGTTTATCTTTAAGTAGCAACTATTATCAGGACCTCAATATAATTTATTGTTCTCTATTTTCCATGTGGTTAAGTGCCAGGTCATACTTATGGGATGCCCAATACTCAGCAGGCCACTTGGGTATGTTCTGGCAACTGGGAAACATCGTTGGTTGGTGAGGGATTTGTGGGGATGGAGGATGGTTATGGAGAGTTGCCGGAATTGGAACGAGGATAGATAGAAAGGTCAAGACAGATTTTTGCAATGTTAAGGGAATGCCTTGCATTGTGGTCTGGAAGATTAGATCACATGAGATCTGGGGTGAGCTAAACATTTGGACACAAGGTTGGAGATGGGACTTTTGTTTCTCAGGCTGGAGGCTTATAACAAATGTTGTGCTGCGTCTAAAGATCTTTGTTATTTGTGTTCACGATTGAGAAGTTTGCAGATGACAAATAAAACTAATATCATCCCAGTGCCAAAGGAAAGCAAGTTTGCGTGCCCTAATATTCGCTGTCCAGTGGCCCTGACGTTCACCATCATGAGTGTTCCATTAGCCCCACACAGTAACTAAAATGCTGGAGTTAATGGATTACATTAACTCCAGCCTCCCCGACAGCCTTAATCCAGTGCAGTTTGCCTACCATCACAACTGTGATAATAATAAATCCATACTGATGCCAGTTACATAGGTGGTACAGTGGACACTGAAGCAGATTATCTAAGATCCTGATCAACTGTGTCAATGGACTGAGGTATGGCAGATGGAAATAACTTTAGATAAATGCAAGGTGCTGCAGGAGCTTCACAGTAAATGTGAAGGCCTAGGGAAGTGTTGTGGAACAGAGAGACCCAGCGATACAGGTACATAGTTCCATTAAAATTGTGATACAGGTAGACAGTGATGAATAAGGGGTTTGCTATGCCTGCTTACATAATTCTGTATATTGAGTACAGAAGTTGGGATGTAATCTTATAGCATACAAGACATTAGTAAGGCCAGATTTGGAGGATAGTGTACACTTCTGATCATCCTGTTGATTGAAGTATGTCGTTGTACTGGAAAGGATGTAAAAAGGATTTACAAGGATATTCTTCTTCTTATCGAGTCCACACACAAGATTAGAAGTCGTGCAGCCAGAGTTGAACACACTTCTCGGCATCTGTATATAATGGTGTCGCTTCTTGTGCATGTTGGTGGAAAGATTGGTGGAAACAGAGCCGCGACGTGAACGCTCTTTCCTTGACCCCACAAGGATATTACCAGGTCTGGAAGGTGTGAGTTATAAGGAGAGGTTGGATAGGCTTAGACTTTTTTTCTTGGTGTGAAGGGGACTAAGGGGTGATCTTGTAAAGGTTTATAAAATCATAAGGAGCATATGTAAGGTGAAAAATCAGTCTTTCCACCAATGTAAGGGAGTCTAAAATTAAAGGGCATGGTTTTAGAGTGAGAGGGGAAACATTTTAAAGAAACCTGAGGGACAACTTTTCTCATGTTGAGAGTGGCATATATATAGGAATGTGCTTCCAGAGGAAGTGGTGGAGACAGATACAATTATTATTTTTAAAAGACACTTAGATAGAAAATATATAGATGGAAAAGATTTGGAGGGATGTGGGCCAGGTACAGGCAAGTAGGATTAACTGAGTTGGGCAATTTGGTTGGCATGGACATGTTGGACCGAATGGCTTGTTTCTATACCTCACAGGTCTATGACTCTAACATTAGTATGGTCCAGCTTGTTGGATAGAATGGGAAAACTGGGAGAAATCACATGGGGGGGAATGAGTAATTGCCCACCAGGGAAGATGATTTACTTGAAAGGTCTGGCAGCTCTCCTGGCCCATAGGCAGCATAGGTAAAGCATGCACTTGAAGGAACTGCTTCATTCATCTCCCTTTAGCTGTTGGGTTCCACATGCCTTCAATGCCTTACTTTGGATAATGGGTGATTCATTGTCTTCATATTTGCACCTAAAAAAGAACAGATCAAAAATACCTACTGTAAGACACAGAATCTGGAGAGGATTTCATGTTGGAAATACTTGCTTGCACTGGCTCCTAAATATAGTTTATTACATTAGGGAAAAGCATGCTTCCCCTCCCCCCCCCCCCCCCCCCTCTAAAACTTGAATAAACTTTGGTAAGATCTTGAAATGTCCTCAAAAGGACAAATACCACCATTCTCGGAAAAGGCAAAGCAACTGATCTGCAGGCAACGACCTCAGTAAATGCAAAATGTAATTTGCACTGATCAGCAAAATACTTCCCAGTGCACAAGGAAACTGAACATTAATATGTTCAAGTGGATTGATAATCTTCAGTGCTGAATTGACTCTGGAACCAGCATCTACTACTGCCTACTGTGCCAATGCATTATTTATCTATTTTAATTTGCTGCCATTTGTCTAACCTTTGCTGAGCTTAGCTTCTCTGCACTTCAGAAACATTTTTGATGACTGCAGATTGTTAGTGTAAACTCTTTAGTGAGAGGGAATAAATTGATGGCTTAAAAAGCTATGGCATACTGTAGCTCAGAGGGATAGTACTTGATTATGTCAATGAGCTCAAGGTTTACTGATGCATCTGATTGTCTATTCACGGTGATGTAATGAGGTCTTATCAATTGTACAGTGGGCATCTAAAAATAATGCAAATAAATCCTGGATTGTTAAATCTTATAAGTACTTGATCCTGTGGCTTTTTCTGCTTCTTATGCCACTTGTCTAAGTTTTAATGTGTTTGTGCCATTTAACGTGAAGTCATGACCATCAGGAAATCTTTCCAGGTACATCATGTCAAACCAATGTCCTCCCCCCATTAATTTCCTACATGTAGTGTCCACGGCTCAATTTAATTACTTAATGGCAAAATTCAATTTAAGACCTTCGCAATTAATTCACAATAAAATGAACAGTGTGTCTCACTGAGAGAAGTGGATCCTGTGAGATTAAGGGGTCATTGGAGGGGTGGCACTGTTTGGTTTTATAAATAAGCCACCGTTCCCTCATGATTATTTCTGTATCACAAATATCAGAGCACGAATCCCAACTCATTCCCGGCCCCGTTGCATCTTCGGTTCCTCACTGAGTTGAATGAGGTCATCCCTACTCCCAAAGCACACTCGCCCCTCACTCCCCAATCTATCGTGGCCCTAGTCTTTTCCATGCCCTCAGCCCCATTGCAATACTTGACCTCCGGCTGATCCACAAAAGCTATGCAATCATTCACCTTCACTGTACCAACAGTCAGCATGTACCACAATCAGCAGCAGGATGACAAGTGGTTGCAGAATCAGTGTCGCGTCTCATCAATCTCAACTCATTTCTCTCCCCTACAATCTCCTGCTTTCGTAATCCATCATCCATACACCCTTGTGTAGGAAGGAACTACAGATGCTGGTTTAAACCAAAGATAGGCACAAAAAGCTGAAGTAACTTAGCAGGTCAGGCAGCATCTTTGGAGAAAAGGAATAGATGACTTTTTACTTCAAGACCCTTCTTCAGACTGGGAGTGAAGAAGGGTCTTGACCTGAAACGTCACCCATTCCTTTTCTCCAGAGATGCTACCTGACCTGCTGAGTTACTCCAGAATTTGTGCTTATCCAAACACCATTTTCTACCTAAGCTACCACAGGGAAGTCCCTTTATCATCTTTGGCCCATTTGTCAAGAGTCAATGCGTGACTTCCATTAATGCGTTTGTGTGCCAGCGAGAGAGAGAGCCATGTCGGATTTTCAAGAATCTTGGGAGGTGTATATCTTGATAATCCACTCTTACAGCAGTTCTGTGGGTTTCTGGTTGTTTTGTTTCCCATATCTGTTTTGACGAAGCCAAAATGCAGCACCCATTCAATCCATCCCAACTGAGTGCAAACAAATATCTGAGCTCTCAAAATGAGAATTCTACCAATCCTCCACTGTACGCAGGAGCACAAAGTCAGAAAGTATTTCTGGTCAGAGATATCATTACTTATTTCCACGACGAGAAAGAGAAAGTGCTTTTTATCGTCACTAGCTCATTTGATGGCCTCACTGTGACAATAGATTGGTGAACATGCAGCCTCCCATCAGAGCAGATAGATTTCATATCATCACAGTATTGAGAGACGTAAAAATATGGTCGGAGATTGTAGGGTTGGTGCCTTTAAAATTCAGTATTTCCGTTTTTATTTCAGGTCTGCTTCTCTCCATTTGGTACATCTGGAGTCACTTACCACAGGTAGGTCAATCTAACTGTGGACACACCTGACGTCTATATAACTGCTGGTGAAACACTTTACCAAAGAGGTAAGTGGGCACCCAGGCTTTTATCACCTCTTTCTGGATTAAATATATCATTAAACAATAACTACTTTTAAGTGGGAGCATTTCATTCAATGCAAAATGGGCATGGACTGGATGGTTTTCACACTGTGTGGCTCTGACCCACACCATTTTGTATAACTTACTTCTACTGAGCACACATGGGTTGTAGTGCCACACTGATAACAGAGGAATATTTATGGTACAACAGCAATAGAGCTCAGAATTAAGCAGAAAAACAATGCTGCAATTAATCGGCCAGTTGGGCAGCATCTATGGAAAGATAAACAGTTAATGTTTCACGTTGAAAACTGCGTCAGAACTCCCTTCAGAGCATTAAAAACTCCTTCATAATTAGACCCACTAAATAAAAGTAAGTGTTTTCTTAAGTAATCCTTGTCACCATTTTATTTGTTAATGAAATCTGATTTTGCAGTTTCTGGGGTAAACAAAATTGACTTGAAGAACGCAGTGTAGATGGGGATTTTAACATAATTTTCCCTGCATTGTTTGACTCTATCTTCTTCATCAAAGTCTGTGAGAAAGGCACCAGGATGAGAATAAGCCATTTGTCTGATTAAAACTCACTTTCCAATATTTATCTAATCAAATATGATGGAATTGGGATACACTGAAAATGATGGAGATTTTCAGCAGGTCAGGCAGCATCTGTGGAGAAAGAACCAGAGCTAACTTTCCAGGTCAACGACCTTTCATTAAAACTGGACACTGAGACAAAAAAATAAGTTACTTAATAAGGTGCAAGGAACAAAAGGCATGTTGGAGATAGAGTGGAGACCAAAGTATTGTCTGGTGATACAATTGCTTTTGATGGTATCTAGTTATTCACGGGTGATCTATCTCTAATGCTGTAAATTGAAAGAGGCAAAGGCAGTGAGAGACAAACAACTGGAACTGTGAAGTGTAGAAAGGAACTGGTTTAAACCGAAGATAGACATAAAATGTTGGAGAACTCATCATTTCTTCTTTAGACCCTTCCTCTGAAGAAGAGTCTCGACCCGATTCATCACCCATTCCTTTTCTCCAGAGATGCTGCCTGTCCCACTGAGTAACTGGAATTGCAAGATGCAGAACACAGCAGTTAATGGAAATCTGTAATAATATATTCAGCTAATCCAGTGGCTTCTGTGGAGACAGAAGAACTGACTAATGTTCCAATTGTTTTGCATTAAACGTAGAATATTATGTTTGAATTTGCAACTAGCTTGGGAACCAGAAGTCAGGGTTTGTAAAGATATTTATTTTTCCTTGATCTGAGACATTGTAGGAAAACGAACAACTCATCAGAAAAAGCTGGAGTTCAGCTCACTGCAGCTTCTTTTTACAGATGCTGCTCACCCTGTTGAATCTTTCCAGTATATTCTATTTCATATTTTTGGCATCTGCATTTTATTTATTCTCAACAGACTGCTAGAGCAGATTTGCAACGTGTTTCTACGTGATATTAAAAAAAATTAACACTGGTCGCTTGGCTAACAATTCTGTATACTTAGGGTTATTGGTAACTATTATTTGTTGTTACAATCTGAACATTTTCGAGGGTTGAGGCTTTTATTTAAAGTCCCAACAAATAAGTGCAAGTTGATGCAATTTTTCAAATGCAAGAGGAAGTATATAATAAAAGGCAAGACATCGAGGAACAGTGATGTACAGACGGTTCTTAGGGTGCAAATCGATACCTCCCCGGAAGTGGCAACACATGTGGATAGTGCGGTAAATAAACCCTGAGGGTGTGCCCTCAGGGCATTGAATGGAAACGTTGTTAAGTTATGTTGCAGCTGTATAAAAGTTTTTAAGGCCACAAGTTGAGTCATTGTGCACATTTCTGCCCACCGCATTACAGGAAAGACATGGAGGCGTTGGAGAAGGTGCGGATGACATTCAACAAGATGCAGCTTGGATTAAAGGGTATTTCAGCATTGCTTTATAGTTTTATTTAAAAATTCCAGCAGCTGTCATTTTTTGTTGCCTACTAGTGACCTGTTTTGATTGATTTCCCTCAGACTGGAGGTTACATGGTGTATATATCAGATTGAATTAGCCAGTATGGGGCAATATATTCAGATGGAGTCGTGCGAACATTAGAGTGTTATTGTGGGAAAATGATGAAAGCATTCAGTTTTTAAAGATGGTGTGATGTAGCAACAAAAAACTGTACAGGACGGATCCAGATGTTTCATTTTCAATCAACTGTCTTAAAATAGCAAGGGATGCAACAATGCTGAGGGTGCTGAAGAACTCTTCGGCAGCTTTTACCTACACACAACACAATGTGACTGCCTGAATTAATTAATTCTCGTGGTTGCATCCCTTATTTCAGCATGCAGTAAGCCCATTGCATCAATTATTCCCCGATGGTCTCCCATCCGTGAATCAACCAGGCCTGATTCATCTTAGATGACCATCTTATTAAATGGCAGAACAGGTATGAGGAGCCAAATGCCCACCTCTGCTCCTAAGTTATATGTTCATATGGTTATCTGGGTGTCTGTAGGGAGCACGGCAAGATGTCTACTCCCTGCTCTAGGCAATCACAGTGTGGAAACCAGGAGCTACAGATGATGGTTTGCACAAAAGGACACAAAGTGCTGGAGTAACTCAGTGGATCAGGCAACATCTCCGGATAGCATGGATCTTCAGAGATGCTGCCTGACGCACTGAGTTAATCCAGCACTTTTTACCCCAGGCAATCATACCTGGAATCGGACCTGCTGGCCTTCTCTTCTGCTAAATCCGAGTGCCCCGTGTGACTTCACCCTAACTAAATGTAGCTGGTGATTGTCTGAACTAACGGTCAGATCTCTAGCAACCTCCCAGCTCACATAAGTCTGGCATCTGCTGCCAAATAAAGGGAAGATATCTTGCCACTTTGTGTCCGAAGACAAGTTTGTGGGCTATTTATTGGACAGCTCATAGCATTGTTGTGGATGTATGCATTGTCTTGATTATGGAGTGGCCATGTTTTAATTTTATTGCAATGATATGCCGTTGCATTTCAACATTTAAGAACATTATTTGTTTCCTTTTTAAGACAGTGCACAATTCCATGAATCTTGAGTGTGGTGATAAAGAAAACAGATGTTGTTTATATTGTGCTCTGCAGAGTCTGTATAATTAATCACAGTTACAAGGGCTTGACACAGTCAGAGTTTGAGCTCACATGGAGACACCCCGTGCCTCACCCAGTGAGGTGAACTCTAATCCATTATTAAGAGGCCTTTGCCTTGTGCAGTAAGTGGTTTAGACTCTCAAGGTTGCAAATGGGAAGCTACAACACAGGTAGCCAGCCCTCTCCTTGGAATAGCCCTGGGTGGGCAGATGGGGTCTCCTAAATCCTGCAGGTGTAGGACCTGGATCTTCTGAGTTTTAACAAAGAACATGTTGTTCTTTCATCAGAAATGGCTGTAGTCCATCAAGATTATGATGTATTCTGACAGAGGGATCAGAAATGAAGAAGAGGGCATCACTTGCATTTTGCAGTTTAGCTCAGCAGTACGAAGGATATTCCTTTGTGTCAACCCATTCAATGTAAACATGGGTTTTAGTTCATTAGAGTTATGCTCTTATACCTAGAGGTTGTCATTTGTAATGGGCATGATAAAATAATAAGAAAGTGACCCCATAAACGAACAAGCTATCTTACTGTGTCAGATCCTGGTCAGCTTCCATCCTTTGTTTTGCGAGCTGCTGCTGTACCCCTTACTGTGGCTCAATGACCAACACTGGTCATGACTAGGCCACTGTCATTTGAACAGCTCAACGAACAGCTTGAGTACACTAAGAATTCATACCTGGTATCTGACCACGGCACGTACGCCTGACTGATGACAGGAGCTCATGCCCGTTTGTATATTGAAAGTTATCACGCAATGATTGAGGTACTCAACTTATTCTAAATTATTTACTGTAGCAACAAGGAGCTCCAGATGCCTGTTTACAAAAGAAAGACACAAAGTGTTGGAGTAACAGCAGGTCATGCAGCATCACACTAGTAATATGTTTCGGGCTGGGTCCCTTTTTCAGACATTGTGGGGAGGGGGAAGGAAGAAAGCTGGTAGATAGGAGGGGCAGGACTTTGGACTTTGCATAATTGGGTGAACCTGAGAAAAAAAATGAATGAACACTATGCATGACCATGAATGGAAGTCAGTGGTATGGCCAATTGCCATAGGATCTAATGAAAGGTTGGCTACCCCCTACCGCACAGACAATGAGGTATTTCCCTCAATTCAGAACACCATTAACAAAGCAGAAACCTAGATATTTCCTTGGATACCAGCTATCTTCACAGAACATATCACAGCCAAGGTTACCCAGATCATTTTGTTCTAATGCATCCCCCGTATTTTTTTCCCCCAACTGAAGTAGATTCTAAAATGTTATTATTTAATATATTCCATCATCCCTATTTAGTGAGAAGGCAAGAATCAGGCTTGTTCACTGGGTGGACAATCTACATTCAAGAAACATCTTGGTTTAGTTTAGTATAGATATACAGCCTGGAAACAGGCCCTACGGCCCACTGAGTCCACATCGACTATCAATCACCCGTTCACACTAGTGTTATGTCTTCACACTTTATGGTCAAGTCAAGTCAAGTCACATTTATTTATATAGCACATTTAAAAAACAACTCTCGTTGGCCAAAGTGCTTTACATTTGTTATAAGAATAGCATAAACAAAACAAACTACATACATATATACATGTAGCCCTCGCTCAGAGGACGTCAGGAAAGGCTTGGGAGTATAGATAAGTTTTTAGTCTTGACTTAAAAGAGTCGATGGAGGGGGCAGTTCTGATGGGAAAGGGGATGCTGTTCCACAGTCTAGGGGCTGCAACCGCAAAGGCGCTGTCACCCCTGAGCTTATGCCTAGACCGTGGGATATTCAGCAACCCCAAGTCAGCCGATCTGAGGGGCCTGGAGGTGGAGTGGTGGGTGAGAAGACTTTTTATGTAGGTGAGGGCAAGCCCATTGAGGGCTTTGTAGACATGGAGGAGGATCTTGAAGTTTATACGGAACCGCACAGTGAGCCAGTGGAGAGAGGCCAGGATCGGGGCGATGTGGTCCCTTTTTCGGGTGCCCGTCAGGAGTCTCGCTGCGGCGTTTTGGACCAGTTGCAGGCGGGACAGGGAAGATTGGCTGATGCCAGTGTAAAGGGAGTTGCAGTAATCTAGGCGGGAGGAGATGAATGTGTGGATGATCTTTTCGAGGTCATCAAACTGGAGGAATTGTTTTATTTTAGCTATCGTCCGAAGCTGAAAGAAGCTAGCTTTTACCACGGCATTGACTTGTTTGTCAAATTTCAGTGCTGAGTCAAATATCACGCCAAGGTTTTTGACGTGAGGTTTGAGTAGTGGGGTAAGGCTTCCAAGGCTGCCTGCTATCATTTTGATTGAGTCCGAGGGGCCGAGAAGGATGACCTCAGACTTACTCTCGTTTAGTTGGAGGAAGTTCTGGGCCATCCAACACTTTATATCCTCGAGGCAGCGGGTAAGGTTAAGCAGATTTGATTGGTTTTTGGGCTTCAGGGCGAGATAGAGTTGTGTGTCGTCTGTGTAGCAATGGAAGGAAATGACGTGCCTTTCAATGACTTGGCCTAAGGGGAGCATATACAGGGAGAAGAGAATGGGGCCAAGGATGGAACCTTGTGGAACCCCACAGCAGAGATTAGCTGGGGAGGAGAAAGAGTTGCCACTTCCTATACACTAGGAGCAATTTACAAAGGCTAAATAACCTATAAACCCACACGCCTTTGAGATGTGGGAGGAAACCCACATCGTCGCAGGGAGAGCGTGCAAACTCCATACAGGTAGCGCCTGAGGTCAGGATAGAACCTGGATCACAGGCACTGTGAGGCAGCATCTCCACCAGTTGCGCTGCTGTGCCATGATCTACCATGATTGGCAGTCGCCTGTAACACGTTAGCTCCATTCAAGCATAAACCTCTGGTTGCTGAAACTAACAGGGTCACTGGAACATTGTGAAGTAAGTGGTGTCTTTTAGGCCAAACTATCTAGGCTGTTATAACAATCTTATTTTAAGAATCTATTCCATTTCCGGTGCTCCCATGCACTATAATTGGTGTAAGAAATTTAATAATTCGTTGCTCTTTCGAGGTAATCTTCGTAATCTGTTCCTAAGCAACAATCCTCACCTGCAACACCTGGAGACCAGCTGTGACTGATTTATTGGTTTTTGAAAAAATCAATGTTCACAGCTCGAGTAGGTGCTCTCATACATGGAAAAGATGCCCACAGAAACCACTCTCTCAGCAATCAATAGTCGATCTAATGTGTAAGAACGGTAAACTACATTGTTTAAAAGCGTTGCAACAACATCTAAATCAATACCAAAAGAGCCAACAACTTTAGATTCCAGTCTCTACAATTACAGGTGATGGAAATTCATTCCAATCATGACTCATTGAAAGCTCAGGATTGTTCATGGAGGATTGCAATGTGTATTGGGTAAATGAATGGAAGCAATATAGACCTAAACAAATAAAAGGAAACAGAAAGTCGAGTTGGGTTCAGACCCGTCTGATGAAGGATCTCGACCCGAAACGTCACCCATTCCTTCTCTCCAGTGATGCTGCCTGTCCCACTGAGTTACTCCAGCATTTTGTGTCTATCTTTATTATCATATGCACAATACAATGAGGTACAGGTGCGATATAATCCTGCTTGCAACAGGGTCATAGGCACATAGACTCAAATCAAACATAAAAACATAATTTACAACACACCAAAAAAATTACACAACCTATAAAAAACTGCAAAACAAAAACTAAACATTCGGGCAAAAGTACGCAATCAAAAAATAAGTCGATGGTAACTGTTCCTGATCTAGGTGATGTGGGACTACATGCTCTGTACCTTCTGCCTGACGATAGCAGCTGGAAGAGGCATGATCCAAATAGTGGGGATCTTCGATGATGCCTTCTTGAGGCTGTGCCTCATGTAGATGCTTTCCATGGTGGAGAGAGCTGTACTCTTGATGGGCCAGACTAGCCCTCCACTCTCTGCAACCTCTTGTGTTCCTGGAATTGCTGTAGGAGGCCGTGATGGCAGCAGTCAGGACACATCCTACAGTACATCTGCAGAAGTTTGTTATTCTGTTACACACCGAGTCTCTTTAAACTTCTAAAAAAGTGGCAGTAACATATATAAATTAATTTCTGGTGTGTTGGAAATTATGTTTTTGTGTGTGATCTGAGACTACATGGCTGTGATCTTGCTGTAAGCAGGATTTACATCCCATCTGTACCTCATCCTACTTGTGCATATGACAATAAACTCAACGTGACTCACTGTCTTCGTGAGTAAATCTATGTAGTGGCTCCAGGACAGGTTATTTGAGATGTTAATGCCTACGTATTTGACGACTGGACAGAAAAGTAGGAAGATTGACTCAAAATGCTGGAGTAACTCAGCAGGTCAGGCAACGTCGGTGGTGAGATGAAATGGGTGACGTTTCGGTCGAGACATTTCTTCAAATAGAAAGGTTCATTTATTTGGCATCTGGAGGGCGAATATCTAGCTTCCTGTTATTTAAACTGGAAAATATATAATTATATGGCCAAGGAATTCTCTTGCGGGAAGTTGAATGTTTCAGAATAGCCTAGCATGGTTGAACAATGACTTCATAACCCCAAAGTCTTTGATCGCATACATTCACAAGTGTAAATGTGGTGTTCAGTCCTCCTTTCCAGAGAGCAGACCTTGGAGATGAGACAGGTGCCTGCTAGGGCCTGTAAGTGAGATTGAGGTGCCCAGCACACAAATAGTGGGGATCTTCGATGATGCCTTCTTGAGGAAATATATTGTTGGATGTGCGTGCCTGCGTGTGTACGTGCATGCATGCAACTGGAAGATTACTGTGGCAGTGGTGAATCAAAGAATGTCACATTGCTGAGGGAACGGGGAGTTAAAAATTGACTGTTGGAAGGTTGTTGTGGAATTGAGAGATTGCCTAGTGGAAGTAAATGTAAGGAACAGGTCATCATATTGTTGGGCGAGGAGATGCGAATCATCTGCAAGGAAGATGGATTGGGGGTATGAAGGGAGGTTCTGAATTAATGCAGAGGTCAGAGCCCAAGGATGTAGATAAGTATTATTTGCCATCACCCAGTGTGTTTGACACTGTGGGTTTAGGACCACATTAGCCAGGCAGTAACCAACGAGAGGGTAAAATAGTCAATGTCCCCTATACTGCTCTAAAAGGAGTGTTGTGCAAGGAATAGCTTCATCTCTTGCATCTCTGATATGGATACTGTGTTGATACTGCAAGGGTAGCTACATTTTCTGAGTGATGTAAAAGGTCCTAGAAATGTGTTTTATTGTATTAGTCAAGGAAAAACTGCCGAACATTTTCAAGTCACATTTCAAGTCACATTTATTTATATAGCACATTTAAAAAACAACTCTCGTTGGCCAAAATGCTTTACATTTGTTATAAGAATAGCACAAACAAAACAAACTACATACAGTACATATATACATGTAGCCCTCACTCAGAGGATGTCAGGAAAGGTTTGGGAGTATAGATAAGTCTTTAGTCTTGACTTAAAAGAGTCGATGGAGGGGGCCGTTCTGATGGGAAAGGGGATGCTGTTCCATAGTCTAGGGGCTGCAACCGCAAAGGCGCGGTCGCCCCTGAGCTTATGCCTAGACCGTGGGATATTCAGCAACCCCAAGTCAGCCGATCTGAGGGGCCTGGAGGTGGAGTGGTGGGTGAGAAGACTTTTTATGTAGGTGAGGGCAAGCCCATTGAGGGCTTTGTAGACATGGAGGAGGATCTTGAAGTTTATACGGAACTGCACAGTGAACCAGTGGAGAGAGGCCAGGATCGGGGTGATGTGGTCCCTTTTTCGGGTGCCCGTCAGGAGTCTCGCTGCGGCGTTTTGGACCAGTTGCAGGCGGGACAGGGAAGATTGGCTGATGCCAGTGTAAAGGGAGTTGCAGTAATCTAGGCGGGAGGAGATGAATGTGTGGATGATCTTTTCGAGGTCATCAAACTGGAGGAATTGTTTTATTTTAGCTATCGTCCGAAGCTGAAAGAAGCTATCTTTTACCATGGCATTGACTTGTTTGTCAAATTTCAGTGCTGAGTCAAATATCACGCCAAGGTTTTTGACGTGAGGTTTGAGTAGTGGGGTAAGGCTTCCAAGGCTGCCTGCTATCATTTTGATTGAGTCCGAGGGGCCGAGAAGGATGACCTCAGACTTACTCTTGTTTAGTTGGAGGAAGATCGGGGCCATCCAACACTTTATATCCTCGAGGCAGTGGGTAAGGTTAAACAGATTTGATTGTTTTTTGGGCTTCAGGGTGAGATAGAGTTGTGTATCGTCTGCGTAGCAATGGAAGGAAATGCCGTGCCTTTCAATGACTTGGCCTAAGGGGAGCATATACAGGGAGAAGAGAATGGGGCCAAGGATGGAACCTTGTGGAACCCCACAGCAGAGATTAGCTGGGGAGGAGAAAGAGTTGCCTATGTTAGTCGAGAAACTCCTACCTTTGAGGTAGGAGTTGAACCAGCCATCAATACCAACCCCATACCGGAGACGGTCAATTAGGATGGTGTGGTCGACAGTATCAAATGCTGCGCTGAGGTCAAGAAGGAGCAGAATTGCACAGTCGCCGGAGTCAACGGTGAGCAGTAGGTCATTGTGTACCTTCAACAAGGCAGACTCTGTGCTATGGTGGGCCCTGAAACCTGATTGGAAAGTTTCCAAGTTTTCAACATGTTGAAAATCCAGCGACGACCAGAAAAAGATACGACTCTTTGGGCGACTAATCACCACCGAACAGGCGTCACTCGGCGACATGTTGACAATTTTCGGCAACCTGCTGCGACTATGACGGAGATGCCGGCAAGTTGTCGAAAAATCGCGTAAGTGGGACAGGCCCTTAAATTACAGCATTGTGCAATTGAATTTCCAGTATGGTGAAGAGTGATAATATTGACTGGTAATCTTTATTATTGGATGTTCTAAGAAGGCCCAGGATGCCAAGGATTTTTGTTAGTCTTTCACTTAGGCTTTAACCTACTTTGACACCGTCAATTTTTGCGTAATATTTATATTAGGCATGGAGCACCTCAACAATGAAAACACGTCTATTAGGATTTTCAAAGTTTTCAAAGATACCTTTCAATTTGTGCCTCTATTTCAGAAAAACATTATCATAAATAACTTCATTTACTAGCCAGCCAGCCTTCATTATTAACTTATTTCAGGGCTGTCTATTTTATAACTGCAATAGCTAAGGAGCAAGGGTGTGATGGATGTGTACAGTTATATTCATGCAATGAAAGCTCCAAAGCTTTCTCTTCATTCCTGGAGAAAATTAACAGAAAATTCCAAGCTGGTGTAGATGTTGTCATGGACGTTATGTGATTTAGTGACAGCTTCAAAATGCACTTCTGGCAATCCCACAATGTCTCTTTCATCAATGTTTCTCTTCACTGGTATCTCACAGGCGAAGTTACTGAAACAATCAAAATTCAGCAGGCAATCCCAAGGCAGCATGATGGATTCAATGAATGTATTTTAATTGATTTGATATGTTCCATTAATGATCAAGTTAATGAGCAGGTGTAACATGTCTGCTAATGACCATAGAACAACAAACATTTAACATAAGCTGACAAAGAAGATGGCCGGCAAATTGCAAATTGTCTCTTGTATCCTAAAGGCAGATAATTCTTCAGCACTTGATGGTTAAGCAGAACATGCAAGCTAGCTTTCAACTCTGAACAATATTTTGGGGACTCGTGATTCCCTACTGACCAGAAATGAGATGTGTGTCAAGGTCTGATATATTTCCTGGATTTTCTTTTCAATGAGCCTTCTGTCTAATCCTGTTACTTTAACATCTATTAATCTTCTGTCGTGTTTGGATTCGTCCACTCTGTTGCATTTGTTCCACTCTGTTGCAAACTGGTGCAAACTGGTGCAAACTGGTGCATTTTGCCAGCTGGCATACTTTTTCTTGGATTTTCTTTTTCCTCCAATGCAATGATAGTCTCCTAGCTGTAGCCACATTCACCATCCCATGAACCTGGATCTTCAAGAGGTCTTTCATGGCCACCAGACAACCCTGCTCACCTGAAGAGGGAATCAGGAAGTGATGACATAAAAACACACATTGAAATAGAAGAGCAAAATGATGTTGGCAAGAAAAGTGAGAATGCAAAAGAAACAAAAACAGTGGTTGGAAGAGGAGGAAGAAATAAAAAAATGACCAAAACTGGGTTAAGGAAGATTTCTCCAACTCTGAGTAGCTACGAGAAAACACACTAAATATGTGCATTTATTTCTTTGCTCTTCTCTATATTTACCTAATTTGTTCTTTCAGCGTTCTGCCCACTCCTTGCTCTGCATGTAGATTCTGAAAAATGACACAAAGTGCTGGTGTAACTCAGTGCGTTAAGAGCATCTCCGACCGCCGGCCTGCGGCATACACCAACCTGAAGCCGCGGTCTCCGGTGGGGGAGGAAGGGGCCTTGACTTTCATTCATCTGGATGCCCGCAGCGGCGGCTGCGGAGGGTTGAGGTCCCGATCACGGGGGAAAATGGAGGAGGACTGGCCAAATTTTGTGCCTTCCACCACAGTGATGAATGCTGTGGTGGATGTTTGTGTTAAATTATTGTGTTTTTGTGTGTTCTTTTTCATTGTACCACTGCTGGCAAATTCATTTTACTTGCACTTTATGTGCAAGTGATTAATAAAACTGATTGGATTGGATTGGATCTCTGGAGAACGTGGATAAGTGATATTCGAGGTTGTAACGCTTCTTCAGACCAATTGCGGGGCATTGCGGGGAGAGTAAAAGAGAGCGGGGTAGGACAAGGCCTGGCAGGTAGCAGCTGGAGAGCAACGGGAGTCTCAGAGTAGTGAGACCAGTGAGAGAGTGTCTCACAGAACTATTAGAGAGAGGAGACCTTCTTCAAAATAGGCATGCCTTGAGGAGATTTTGCAGTGGAGCAGTACATTGTACAAACAAGGAACTGCAGATGCTTGTTTACAAAAGAATGACATAAAATACGGGAGTAACTCAGCAGGTCATGCAACGTCTCTGGTGAACATGGATAGGTGGTATAAAGTAGTGTAGTGATTCTCAGTTATCACTAATGTGACCATGTGTGACAATGGAGTGGCAACATTAAAGCCCTGTCTCACTGTGCGAGTTGACCCACGAGTGACCCCGAGTGAAAGACTCGTGGTTGCGTACGATACTACAAGTTTATGATCCAGAGTTTAACCGAGTTCCCACGGGTATGTCTAAGTTTCCCGTTTACTTCTCATTTCTGCGATGTTCCAAGTTCGTCTCCCGAGTGTACCAAGTTCCTCTCCCGTTAATCTTGAGGCAACAATGTATATCGAAGTGTTGAAAAATCATCACATGTTAAAAAAATGATGTCATGCCAGCCAAAGAACGTAGAGACTATTGTGTTTGCTGCATGTGTTCTGCACAACCTGATCCGTATCAGAGGTGCAGCTTCAGGATCAGCAACAGCCATGCAGGACGGTGACTTAGTGGACAGTCAAACAGGGAGAATAACACTAGGTGCGTGGAGGAGTGGTACAAACGACGAGACTTTGGTGCCACTGCAGTGTTTTCGAGGTAACACGGGGACCAACAGTGCAAAAGAGCAGAGAGACCATCTCTGCTCCTACTATAATTCAGAATTGGGCAGTGTGCCGTGGCAGGACAGCTTATTTTGAGCGGCTGCCGACCACAGGTACATCACTGCATGAGGAGAGCCCACATGCAGAAAAATCCAGTTAATTTCATGTTTAGTTTAAATCCTGCTGACTTTTCTTTGTTTAACTTTAAGTGTGGATTTTATTTTTTATTGTGGTGTAAAAGTAATTTCATTGCATCTGTCTTTCCTTTAAAACGTGGTTATCATGCATCTGCTTATCTGATTGTAGATCTCAAAACTTGTCATTTAGCGCATTGCATTGTATCTTTTATTGCCTGAATTTAGACTGAATTCGGTGAATTTAGACTGAATTAGACTAATTCTCAGCTGAATTAGTATGTAGTGGAAATACTTTTATTTGTGCTTCATTTATTGATTTTCATGTATGAGAAGCCCTTTTTTCAGACCACTGTGTTGTTTGCTGTGGTGCTCCTTTTCTCAAGATGTGCAAAAAAGCGTTTTTTATATTGAACAAGATGAATAAAGACATTTGTCTTATTTTCTGATCTACTGAGAGGGGACAATTTTAAACATTTAAAAAGCACAGCATATGAGGCAGCTGAGTCCTTAAATCTCACAAATGATTGTGAGAATCAAGATGTGAATATATTTTGCCTTCCTCTATTTTGTGTTTTATGATGAAAGGAATATTACATTCAAGTCATGAGACTTTGTAGTGATATTAAAATGAAGACTTCCAGACATCAATTTGATCTTGATAGCAAAGAACTCTCTTTTATTGTGCAATGTAGTAAACAAACAGTGAGAATCAAACGGATCAGCAAAAAGCTTTTCAACACAACACAACACAACACAAATTTATACATAAACTTCAAGCAATTTTTTCTTTTCAACCCACTCTGTCACCTTATCAATAACTTGCTTAACTTTGTTAAGCAGAATTTGTCTTTAAAAAGTCTAAAGGCTCTGTCTTACCTGTTTGCGGTCATCGGCGGTGAAGCGCGGCGTCGCCGGTAGCGAGGACCGCGCGGCAACGGCGATAGCGTCGAGCCTATCCACCGGAGCGCCGCACGGATGCTGCGCGGGGGCCGAGTTAATTCAAACACGGCGGGTCCCACGTGCTTGCGGTAAGTAAAAAAAGGGCGGGCCGACTGCGATGACGTCGGCCCGCCGCACGTGACTCACCAGCGGCGGCTGTGGCGGCGGCCATCCTGATCGCGGCGCTGTAGCGGTGGCTGTGCCTGCGGCCGTGCAGCACACATGCCTCACTGGCGGCGGCACGTGCGTCACTGGCGGAGGCTGTGGCAGTGGAGGTTTGACGCACGGCGCTCAAGCCATACTGGCGGCGGCCCGTGCGAGCGGCCGTGCCGCACTCGTGCATCACTGGTGGAGGTTGTGCGGTGAGTATTAAGTTTTGGACATTGTCGATTTTATTTTAGCACCGCGCGGTGTTGGGAACACCGCCGCACGGCCCGGGAATTGTACTTTCTCACGAGTGCGCGGTCTATGGCGGCAGATTCCTCCCGTTTCGCCACCATAGACCGCAGACTCGTGAGACAGGCCTTTAAGTAACTGATATTTCTGTCCCTGATTATTGTGTCTAAAAAGAGTTCCCACGGTAGAATCACGAGTCACAAAGTTAAACGCACGGGCCACTACGTTCTTACAACGAGTTTAAATGTTTCAAATTTTAACCTCAAGGGTACATTTTACTCGTGGAAAAGTTCAAACATGTTTGAACTTTTTCAAGAGTTAACAAGTTTCACGGGTACCTCCCGTTAGCGCCAAGAGTCGCTAAGTTGCGTCCACGAGTTCCGACGTTCCCGCTACGTTAATTGTACGTGATTACCATGATTTAAATTTGTTTTAAACTCGGGGTACCTCGTGGGTCAGCTCGCACAGTGAGACAGGGGTTTTAGTTGTCTCATTTCTGTCCATTACGCTGCATTGAATTTGTACATAACTGGTGAAAAATAATAAATGTCAGTTTATTTTATTAAGTCTTCCTGCTAAAATATTGTTTATTGTTCTTGCTGTTCCTGTTATTAGTCCCAGATAATGGAAAGCTCCCAAAATAACCCCACTGGCTAATTCTTGAGTGATAATGTTGCTTTGAGTTGTATTTCCCTGCCTTAAAAACAGTAGTGTGGGCTGGTTTAGGTGGTTGTCAATATATGGGACAAATCCTGGGTGTATTTTCATTGTGCTAGATTGAAATTAGCAGTATCTTTTGTCGATAGCATTAATTTAAATCTGGAAAAAAATGGCAGTTTCCAAAATCAGTCAGAAGTGAATCATTGGTGCAAGTATCTTCTGATTAATTAAAGTCATAGATTTTTCTCTTTTGCACTACCTAAGTATGATTTGCCTGGATAGCATGCCAAACAAATTATTTTGCTGTATTTTGGTGCATGTGACAATAATATATCTTGGATAGACACAAAAAGCTGGAGTAACTCAGTGGGACAAGCAGCATCTCTGGAGAGAAGGAACGGGTGAAGTTTCGGGTCGAGACCCTTCTTCAAACTTATAATATATCTATACTACAACTTCATTTGGAAGCACGTGATACTGAAGCTAATCATCTCAAAGTAAAATAAACTTTTACTTTGAATTTTATTGATTTATTAAAAAGTTTTTTGCTCCCTTCCAGTTCATTAAATTAAAGCTGAATACATTTAGATTCAAGGTTAATTGGCAGAGCTGAGGTTCATAACAAGATAATGTGAGGGAAGTATGTGCTGTGGGGAATTCTTGGACCCACGTGAACAAGTGCAGTGAAGTACATGAGGGTGAGGTCATAACATCTCAAACAAGGCCAGAACCATTAAAGGCAGAACAAATTGTGAAGCTACCATTTAATGAATTTGTATCTCCAGATATTAGATCACGGACTGATACTGTATTTTAGCCTGATGTTACACACTCCGTGACAATGTTGCTGGAAGAGGGGACTATTTGAAAGCTGGATTGAATTATCCTAATTAGGGAATCTGATTGTCAAGATATTAGTTGAAACTTGTCTCAATGAGAAATGTCTTAATTTAAGAAAAAATTATAAGGAAATGCACATTCTTCATAAGATTAAAAATGTGAATTATAATAATAATATTAATACATTTTATTTATGGGCGCCTTTCAAATCTCAAGGCCACCTTACAGATTTTACAGTAGAAACATGTAAGCGGAATGAAATAAATAGTAAAGACATCACAAGTACACAAATTAAAAACAGAATTCAATCCGAACACAAAAATCAAAAACACAGTATGGAAGAGAGAGCAGCGGCTGCTAATACGCGCCAGCGTCCACTCCCCCTTCCGGCAGCCATCTTGGACACAAAGCAAAATAATCAATTAGCATTTACACACAAAAATCATCCCCCCACAATGATTACGACTGTGGGGGAAGGCACAATGTCCAGTCCCCAACCCCAGTTCTCCCAAAGACAGCATATTGAGGCCTCCACAGTTGCCTCTACGGAGGCCCGATGTTCCTGGCCGTTCTCGCTGGGTGCAGTTGTCCCGGCATCGGGAGAGTCCTCGCAGCGGCTGGGACGGCTGGAATGGCTGATCTCCTATTGGAGTCCGTGGCACCTGAAGCCAACAAGGCCGCGCCGATTTGGAGCTCAGAGGCTCCCGATGTTGGAGTCGGCGCTGCCGCCCGCGGCTGGTCGCTCCGCAGTCCCGCAGCCCGGAGGTGTTGAGCTCGGCGGTCGCAGCTCACCGGAGCTCCAGCGCGTCGATCCAGCGCGGTGACACAGGCAAGGCATCGCCCGTTCTGTTCCGCGATAACGCTCCAGCGCTGTGCCGCCACCAAAGCTGAAGGTGCGAGGCGGTCCCCACCAGGAAACACCGCTCCAGGCCCGCTGGTAGGCCGCAAGGACGGGTCGACGGGGCAGCCCGGAGAAAAAGCCGCCTCACCGACCACGTAGGGACCTAAAAATAGTTTCCCCCATTGCCCCCCCCACAAGAAAAGTCAAATTCCCCAGGAAAGACAGACATAGTTAACTAAAAACGAAAGAAAAAAGTGAAATTAATGGACGGCTGCTGGTTAGCAGCCGTTCCCCAAGATGGCTCCTCTCCTCCTGAATTATGTATGTATCCTAGCAACAAGGTCCTATAGTGACATTCTACTAGGTGGAGATAGTGAGCTAGTGTTGGGATATGACGTAAATGTTCACAAAATCATAGTGGAGTTTTTCAAAAAGAAATCAAAGCTTTTAGTATGAGAATTATCCAATGTCAGGTTTATAACTCTTGGTACAAAACTAGAAGATTGGACATTGCTTGGATTGATAAACTTAATTAGTTTAACAGGACCTTGTGTTGAGTTTAGGTGGATGCATCCATCATTTTAATATGGAATATTGCCCTATGGTATCTGAAGAGTATTCATTTGTTTTCTCCAGATGCAAATATATGGCACACTTGGAGTTGACACAAACCTGTTATTTTTTGTTGTTGTTACAATATTGTAATAGTTCTACAACTGCTCTTAAATACAAATAGGGATGCTGTTCCTCAACCCCATTATTGCTATAGTGCAGCAGAAAGTGTTTATGAATTAAATATGGAATGTTATATTTTAATGAAAAATATAAACATGAGCTTCCCACCTTATGAAGAACAAGTTCTTGTTAAATCAGCATCTTATTATCCTTAAGTAGCTGGTGATGCATTTATTTTCAGTGCTGAAAGGATTCAGAGGATTAGAACTAGCAACAAAATGCTGACAATTTATTAATGTATAATATTAGGAAATTGCTAGTTAGAATGCAGACAATTTATGTTACTTTTACATTGGACACTATTACTGGCTTAGAAGTACAGGCTAACAATTTGGTGAAGATAGACATACAATGTCATTGTAACTTAGTGAATCAGGCAGCATCTCTGGAGAATATAGATTGGTGACGTTTCAGGTCGGGATCTTTCTTCAGATAGATTATACTTGGGGGGGAGGGACTGGCCACGAGGTTAAAAAAAAACAGGACAAATTGGGGCCGGCAACAGATGGCCTCAGGCAAGGAAGTTCCCTCATATGCTGATTGTTGGTTAGAGATGGCATGAGTCCAAGAGCTATTCTTCGTTGCGAATTGTGGTATTGGTTAACCGTCTTCTAGTGGGGGAAGCGGGGAAAGAGAGTGGGGGGGGGGGGGGGGGAGGAAGGGGCCTTATGGTCCTGTGCTCTGGTTTCCTGGATTCTGGTGATATTCATCACACATAAAGGGATCCTTGCTGTTTGAAGTGGAACATTGCCCTGCTTTAAGTTCCTGTTTCCTGTAACATGTGTAAGAATTTATCTGGACTCTAGCAGTCATTTTAAGAGTCTCTTTAAGATACTTCAGGGGAGCACAGTGGCACAGCTAATGTAGCCACTACATCACAACGCCAGGGACCCGGGTTCAATCCTGATTTTGGGTGTCTGTGTCTGTGACAGGTTAACATTTTCTCCTGTGACCACATGGGTTTAGTTCAGGTGCTCTGGTTTCCTATCACATCCCAAAGGCGTACAGGTATGTAGGTTAATTGGCTTGGTGTATGTGTAAAATTGTCCCTAGTGTGTGTAGGATAGTGTTAATGTATGAGGATTGCTGGTTGGCACAGACTTGGTGGGATACTCACTGTATCTCTAAACTAAACTAATCTTCTGGATTGGTAGGTTGATTGACCAATGTAAATTACCCCTAGTGTATATGTGAGTGGTAGAATCTGGAAGGGGTTGGTTGCTGAAAATATGAGGAGAATAAAGTGGGATGAGTGTAATATGGGTGATTGATAGTTAATGTGGATTTGTGGCCCTGTTTTATGCTGTATGATTCTCTGACACATTTATACGACTAAGTTGTCTGTCCATCTAGCATCAGAATTGTTTTTAAAAGATGGTATCATGTCTCAGTGAAGGGTTTCTACCTTGTGGAATCCCATATGACAGCTTCACAAGTGCAAGTGGTTGTGGCTGAAGACAGGCCCTGAAGCTTCACATTCCTAACTGCTGGTTCAGTTGTGCATTTGTGTGGATTGTACAGGTCAGATCAAAGAGAAGTGGCGAACAATCAATCTTATAGCTGTATCAATCGATTTATTTTAAAGCAAAGAAAATGGTTGGTTTGCAAATAATGAACATGCTGAAACGTTGATGTGCGTGCACATAGGAGGCTGGATAACGTCTGGTGGAAAAAGAAAGAATGCAGCTTCTGAAATACAGGTAGGTGGCCTGGTTTTTTTTTACAACGTGTGTGAATAATTCACATCCACCTCTACTAATCCTGATCTGGAAGACGGCACAGAACATGATGCTGTGAGAGATCAGAAGGAAGCTAGAATTAAAAATATGGAAATGCTAGAAAAACTAAGCAGGTCAAGCAGCATCTGTGAAAGGAGAAACAGTTAAGCTACAGGCTTGAGGACTGAATGCAAGTGCTCTGCAAAGTGCCTACCCAATCTGTGTCTTGTTTCTGCAATGTAGATGAGGGTTTCGCAGAGTACTTATGCTCAGTCCGCAGGAGTAATGCTGAGCTTCCAATTGCCTGCCATTTTACTGTTTCCCTTTCCGCAAATGCTGCCTGACTCGCTGAGTTTTCCTCCAGGCAATTTTTCATTCTTATTTCCTAATTGCATTGTTTTTAACTTCAAATGTATTTTGTTTGGATGAGGAAGATATGTGAGAAGTGTCCATCTTGATTAAATGATTGCATTAAGAGGCACCCACAGATACCGAAGTGATACATAATTATGTCCATGATACAGAGCTGATTACGATTTAAGAGTTGCAAAACGTTGTGAGTTAAGTTAGAATTGGTATCACAGGTATCTTGCAAGTTTCTTAGTTCCTGGAACATTTACAATGCTCGGACAAGTTTGCATTCAGAATGCTAAACTATCTAAGGAAACCAATAAACTGACTTCAGATATGCAAGGTCATTATATGTTTGAAGTACTTACCTGTATTTTCTTCAAATTGGGAAAGCAGTTTGGTGTGTTTGCTCATGCATGAAATTAGCACCATCAACAAAAGACTTTCACTTCTGTTATGTAGAGGCCTTTTTCCAATCCTGATGTCTCAAAAAATCACCCCAAACTGCACAACATGTCAGTATGCTGGACAAGAAGTGAACTGCATTACAAGCCATAAACCTCATTGCATCTTCCACCAGAAAGATCTGCATTTGACATGAGTCATTGTGACCCATGCACCATGTCATTCATAAAGCAGCCCTAAGTTGAACAGTCTTAAGTTCTACTAATAGCAAAAGAAAGAATACAAAAAAGGCATGTAAAATAATAAAACAGTAAATTGGCAAATGACTGGAAGTGAGACATTGTTTATTGCTATGTAGTTGCACTACTGTAAATGGAAGAATTGGACACCTTGAAGGTTAAGTACTTGGGTTGAGATCTTGGCAAGGAGCTGAATTTACCCTTGGTTGACCAGACCTGGGGAATGATGAGCCTCAGAAGGTTCAGCAGGTACACTTCCCAATGTAAGTGGAAAGCATTCCATTGAATGTAATATCCAAAGACAGTCAAAATGATAGCGATGGAAACCTCTTAGAAAGTTTGGGACTTTCATGTTGAAGTAGGAATCCAAAGTGTCCTGGCAGATTATGTGGAGAACTGCTGTGGTTCCACATGGAACTTCTGTCATTTCTCTGTAAATTCCAGGTCATTGATATTGATGGGAATGTATGCATTTCCTTGCAGGGATGTTCCTGTGTGTACTACTTAATATGGATGTGCTTTTCACTATTGAGCAAAGTACTTTGTCAGAGATTGTATTTTGTTCAGCAACCTTATACTTCCATGTCACAATTTTAAACATCCAAAGGAATCAACAAAACAAGAGTAAAACCCCATATCCCCTGAGATCTTTTAAGAGATCTAGTTCTAACTTGAAAGTATCTGGAGAACCGGATAACCTCAAAATATCAAACCCATGAGAAAATATACGTCTTTATTTGAAAACAGTTGCTTTGATTGATTTTTGGGAGAGTGTTTGCATATGATATGAAATTAAGCAGACTCTGTCTGGGTTCTCTGCAATTTAGAAAAAAATAGGGGTGTTCTCATTGAAATGTGTTGAATTCTTAAGGATCTTGACAATGTAGATGCAGGGATGTTGTAGGAGGCTGCTCTGATCCCTGTCAATGGGTGACAGGCCAGGAGAGGCCAATCCCCAACATCATTAGTAACAGTTGGGTCCAATTAGCTGATATTGGTTGGCCACTTGAACCTTGTCAGCCTACTCCCGATAAAACCCAGGCATTCTAGTCAGAGTATAGAAGTGGAGAGCACTGTGTTTGGTGCATTCCCTGTTGCAGGTTCAAGGAAGACTGAGGCACAGGAACAAACCTGAGACCACCAGTACCACTGTGTGGTCAAGGTTGAGTTGCTGGGAAGAAAGCCTAGATACCCAGTGCCACTACTGAGGCTGAGAATGAGTGGCCAGAGAAAGCAAGAGATGGAAGAACCCCTTCCTGCTCATGGATAATTAGGGCCTGCGCCTCTTCAATGCTGAGAAGCCAGGAAGAAACCTGAGACTGCAGTGCCTCCTGTTGAGGTAAGGGTGAACTGCAGGAAGAAACCTGATGTCACCATGCCTCCTCCTTTGAAGACCAGGAATAGGCTGCTGGGACAAGCCCACGATCACCAGCGCTATCACACATGTGCTCTGATGGTGAGGGACCACGCCCCCCATGCAATCCTTGACTTTCTTACCACTGTAAATTAAATATATATGTGAGTTGACCCTATTGCAAGTGTTGGTATGGACCCTGCTGAACCTGGTGTCAACCCCGATGCCACAAGTGGAAAAAAATGAGTGGTCGTAATTCTAAATGAAAGGTTGACTATTCTTGACTGAGAATAATTTTTTTCACTTAGATTGTTGTGAATTATTGGAAACCTCTGCGCAAGAGGATAAATTGGTACATTTAAAGATTGATTCAAGATTGTGAACAATATATTATTTGTTATTGAAGGATATAAAGAAATTATATTAATACAAAGGCAAAACATCATCTTGGTGAACGACCAAGCAAGAGTTTATGGTTCCCTGACTTGCAAAAATATGATCATGGCATAGAAGCAAACTAAATACGAGTTTTTGTTGGAAAACAATTGTTCAATGATTTTGGAAGCAGGACCAATATAATTTGCAATGTTGGACACTGGATGCGACCTTCTGGGATCAACGTAGCTGTTAATTCATTCAAAATAGATATCAAACAATTTAAGGACTCTAGGGGAGAAACTTCTAAATACTATTAAGCTAAAAGAAAAGATTCAAAATGCCTGATCATCATCTCTCTGGATAAGCTGATTACTATCTCCAGATCTTCCCATTTCCTGATTAAAATTTTACTATTAGACCTTCTGCCAAACATGTCTCCCAAGCAGTTATCCCAAGCTGCCGATGGCATAGTGGGCCAATGCAAACCTCTTAATTTGCTTATTGAAGGTAGTGTTCTTAAAGTTTTCTTACATAGTGGATGGCATCTTTATTTTCAGTACTATATATACTCTAAAAGTGCAACATTGGGAGCTGTCAAAATGATCAGAACCAGTTATTGGTTTGATTAGTTAAATGATTTAGTATGTAAGAAGGAACTGCTAATGCTGGTTTAAACCAAAGATAGACACAAAAAGCTGGAGTTACTCAGCGAGACAGGCAGCATCTCTGCAGAGAAGGAATGGGCTGAGGCAAGTATACAACGAATGTCTGATTTCATCATCATACTTAGATACTCACATTGTGACAATAGTATTGGCAATATTATAACTGGACCTAAAATGACTCGGAGTACCTGCTAATTGTTGCTGTTCAACTTAACACCTTTACGGACTGTATGGAGTTTGTACATTCTCCCCATGGCCTCGTAAATTTTCCACGGGTGCTCTGGTTTCGTCTCGCAATACAAAGACGAACAGGTTTGGAGGTTATTTTTGCTGCTGTTAATTGTCCTTAGTATGTAGGATAGTGTTAGTGTATGGGTGATCACTGGTCGGCGCGGACTCAGAGGGCCGAAGGCCATGTTTTCGTGCAGTATCGATAAACTAAACTAAACCTTTGGGCTTCTGGTGAGAACAGGACTGGATAGGTATTTTTAAACCCCCTCACTCTCATGTAGACTCCAACACCCAGTGGAGAGGTCTAGCTTTGCCCACTAATTGCTTGCATAGCATTGGGCCTCTTTCATATCTCATGGGCAACCAACAACACCAGTCTTTGAACAGCCTACTAGTGCAGATAAGATTTTGACCCCTTATTTGCTCCTGCGACTCATCACAAATTTTCTTCCTCCCATTTTTTACGAGTATGGAAGGTGATCCAGTGATTAACTCACACTTCATTTCGGAGACTTTACTGCCCATATTATATTTTGAACCCAGTAGGGGGATCTGATCAAAGTAGAAGCAATTTGAGACAGGAGTAAATGTAATCAAAGTTGAGTCAGTGCAAAGTTTCTTAGGTTTCTAGAAAGAGTATTCCATATTATTATGAAATTCCATATTGTTCCATATTATTTTTCACTGTGAAAAAGTGTTTCCTCATTCAGAACGGAGATGAGGAAACACTTTTTCGCATCGAGTGTTGTGAGTCTGTGGAATTCTCTGCCTCAGAGGCGATGGAAGCCGGTTCTCCAGATACTTTCAAGTTAGAACTAGATCTCTTAAAGATAGCGGAGTCAGGGGATATGGGGAGAAGGCAGGAACAGGGTACTGATTGGGGATGATCAGCCATGATCACATTGAATGGCTCAAAGGGCCGAATGGCCTACTCCTGCATCTATTGTCTATTGTTTATTATTATTGTTTATTATTATTATTACTTAGAGGTTAGAGACAATTATTTTTCTGAATTTTACATTATGCCTATGTTTAAATCTCAACTCAAAAGCTTGTCTATCACAAGTCAATTATATTGAAGATGCCCTTAGTCGAATCACATTAGAAGTTTGTTAATTTTGGGAGATGTGAATCTAGTTTGGAAAGATCAGAATTTATTTGTTAACTAATTACAAATCTAGCTTTTTAATGGCTTCTGATAGGGCCAAGAGGGTATAATACTTAATGGATCTGTTTAGAAAAGCGCTCATAGGACAAGGTCTTAGCATGCTAAATAATTGCAGCTGTCTTGGAGAGTTGTCCCACAATCTCAGTAAGTATCCCAGTAACATCTAGAAATTTCAACACATGGTTGGTAGATTACCCGAGGAGCAAACATTTCCTTTTTATAAATAATTCACATATGTGTACACAAAACCTACTTAATCACAGAGAAAGACAATCTGAACAAAACAGCAAATAAATTAAATATTTTTGTTACACATTGTCTTCAAACTTCTGTTGAAACAGACGTGGATTGTAACGGCGTAGCTAAATTCAGCACAATCTTCCTCCATGGGTACTTGCACCTTGTGTGGTATGCTGTCGAGATGCCACAGCATTATAATTGATCAATTGTGGCTTTTCAACAAGCGTTTCCGATTAGCTTTGTCTCAGTGTCCTATCTTTTATAAAGGCAAGGCCAGAACTGTTGATCCTCAGGGAGAACAGATTGAAGTGCTGAGAAATGGTTTGCTGCTATTTCATATCAAGGACTTTCTCTGCATTTGAATGAAGCATGGAGAACGCTCCACAGATAATTGCTTTTACAGTGACCATGACTCAAGAGTTGTTTTCTAGCCGCCACATTAGACTCCTCGTCTTTCAGCTCTGCTGCATGTAATCCTGTCAAGGTCTTGTCTCTTACTCAAAAGAGACGGGTGGTGTCAATAAGTAATGCTCTGCAGTGCTGTTCACATTCCATTAGTGAATACATTAATCAGAAAACATAGCCACAATGGCACTGAATGAATTCTTTCTCATCATGAGAAATAGTTTTTCATTGCTTTTTGAGATTTCCTCCTGTGTACACACATGCTGCTGCATATTTCCTATATTTCAACAGTGTTTACAAAGTATCTTTTTACTTTAATTTATCTACCTACTAAGTTTCAGTTTCCTATAATAAATAATAATGATGAGATACCCAAAATACTTTAGGTGTCACAAAAATGCTGGAGAAACTCAGCGGGTGTCTGAAACTCAGTCTGAAGAAGGGTTTCTGCCCGAAACGTTGCCTATTTCCTTCGCTCCATAGATGCTGCTGCACCCGCTGAGTTTCTCCAGCATTTTTGTGTACCTTCGATTTTCCAGCATCTGCAGTTCCTTCTTTAATACTTTAGGTGTCAAACTCTTTGGGTCTTCCTGAATTTGCAACTGTTTCATGTATTCATTAAAGTCTGCCGGAGCATAATGTGTCAGCTGAGTGTGGCCGATTGATCACAGGTCTGGCGTGATCAACTGAGCACTGGTCATGTGCAAGTGAGGGAAGAATATCCAATGACTGTAGATTTCATCTGATCTATACACACACCCAAAAAGATGCTGACGGATCATCCATTAGGGGGTTATTTCAGTGGTGCATGAGAATCCTCTCTAGTTTAGAGATACGGTGTGGAAACAGGCCCTACGGCGCACTGAGTCCATGCCAACCAGTGATCACCCTGTAAAATACTTCTATACTACACTCTAGGGACAATTTACAGAACTCAATTAACCTGCAAGTCTTTGGAATGTGTGAGGAATCTGGAAAAACAACCCATGCGGTCACAGGGAGAACGGATAAACTCCATACATACAACCTATTTCCTTCGCTCCATAGATGCTGCTGCACCCGCTGAGTTTCTCCAGCATTTTTGTGTACCTTCCATACAGACAGCACCCGTAGTCGGGATTGAAACCGAGTCTCTGGAGCTGGAAGGCAGCAGCTCTCCCACTGTGTCGACCGATCCTTCAAAAAGTATTTGATAGAGCCCAAAGTTATTTCAATCCTTGAAATTTTTGCTTTCAGGAAATGGTAGTGAGATTTAAGCCCAGAACAAGTGTGCTCAGCACTGACTAGTTTGCCTGCCCAGACTCTGTCAGAGGTATAACGTACAGTAGATAGACACAAAATGCTGGAGTAACTCAGCGGGACAAGTAGCATCTCTGGAGGTCTGAAGAAGGGTCTTGACCTGAAACATCACCCATGCCTTCTCTCCAGAGATGTGGCCTGTCCCGTAGAGTTACACCAGCATTTTGTTTCTATCTTTGATGTATATCCAACATCTGCAGTTCCTTCTTACACAAGAGGTATAACATTCCCGGAGGTTCTCTGCTTGTCTTCGTTCAAGCAACATTTAGCCTGAATCTTCTAATGGCACCAGCAGCCACCACTTACGGCTAATAACAACTCTTACAGTGGGTATGATGGAATAAACCAATTTAAATTGATCATATGTATTTGGAAGTAGTGAGAGCTTTACTTAAATGTGTCGTCAAAACTTTGCTCATTGTCCAATGGTTACTGGTTACATTTTGGCACTGACAATAGCACAGACCAACATAGCAGTTCAGTTTATAGTCACATGTACTAGGGTACAATGAAAAGCTTTAGTTGGTAGATTTTGTAGCAGCTGTATCTTGTTCTGCTCTTGGGTTAGTAACTTAACAGAAGATTGGCTGAGGCACGCCTAACAGTTAATGTTTAAATGCCTAACAGTCGGTCTGAAGAAGGGTCTCGTCCCGAAACATCACCCATTCCTTGTTTCCAGAGATGCTGCCTCTCCAGCATTTTGTGTCTATTTTCAGTGCAAACCAACATCTGCAGTTCCTTCCTACACAGTTAAATGTAAGGTTAGCAGCGCTAACTTTACAACCAAAAGAAGTGTAAAACTACCTCATGGCCAATAAGAATTAAAGTGCTGATGACAATTTCTCCACACTGTTTCCATAAAGGTGAATCTGCTTTGCAGTGAAATGTGCTATTTAAGTGGGGTTTTAGATTTTCATGCCTGGGGTCTGTAGTGGTGCAATATTATTTGGATTGGTATTTATATCGCATTTTTTAAAAGCATTGAGGTAATTTATGCAAATTGCATTACTAATAACTAATAAGGGTTTTGAGCTTCAGAAAATTTAGTGTTACAGCTGTATTGTATTTGTTCATGCTATTTACAAATTAAAATAATTGGACTTAGTAGGGGCAATCTTCAAATGACATCACATTTTGTGAGTGTTAAGAATTGCCTTTGAATCATTTCCCCCTAAGTTTGTACAAATGCATGTTTGTGCTGCTTGCAAGTTCCATTATTATTGAGTAGGTTGAAGTGTTATACATCCAAGTTTCCAGAGCCATGTGCTACATGTCCAGACTCCACGGCATCCAAAATATTCAATGTACAGATTAGTTTATTGTCAATAAGAGGGCAAATGTGCAACGTTCCCTGGCATTTTTGATGCATGTACTATAGACTTTGGCAATTGTAAGGAGCTGCACAACACCCACTGGATATAATAGAAATTTAATAGAAATTAAGGAATTTCAGGGCAAAGATCCAAAGTGGTCGTAATATACTTTTTATTATCTTTATTTTTGTATGGTGAAATGATAAATGAATTATTGACTAACTGTCGCAATCAATTAGAAGCATACAACAGACTTGTGAGGAAAGGTTTGCAAAAGCATAACGCCATGAAATCACTTTTTAAACCATGTATAATTTATCATATGTCACATCTCCGTTTAACTTCAATGTTGTATCAAAATTGTTATTTTCAGAGAGAAAATGCATGAATTAGCTTGGGAATGAGTAACACCCTGTTGAATGTTAAAACAGTTGTGCAACCTGAAAACTATTCTACGTCAACAGCAACCTGGATGCAAGGTTTCATTTCTTCTTCTTCTTTTCATGTCCATCTTGTTACAAATGTTGACCTTGCCGCCATCGTCCGTCCTGAAAAGGACGCAAGCGACAATCAGTGGAAGCCATCACTTGTCGCAATCGATGATGATGGTAGCAGAATTGGCTCAGGATACTTCCAGTTTCCAGCCCCGCGACGTGGATGCTTCTGCTATGGGGCCAAGGTTTTACTAAGAGATTTACAAGGCAATTAAATGTGTAGCAAAGCATGGAAAACATCTCTTTTATATTGCAATGAACTTCTATTAGTTTCATTGTTTGCTTTCTGCATCTTCCTATCAATGCCAAGTAGAAAATCTTGAATCATGTCATGAAAAGTATCTTTCCCCAACTTTGAATAGACAGTGGAAATACGTTGTATTGAAGTCATATATCTGACATTTGACAAGAGGTTTGTTGGGGAAGTGTGTGTGATTTTTCTTTATAAATATCAGATATGGGGAGGTTGGAGGTGTTGAATGATGACTTGTGGCATATCTATTTTGGTCAGCAAGTTGCTGGATGTTTTCATAAATAACTAGAATGGCATCGTGATACAGCTGGTAGAGCTGCTGCCTCACATGCCAGAGACCCGAGTTCGATCCTGACCTCGGGTGCTGTTCCTGTGGAGTTTGCACGTTCTCACTGTGACCGTTGGGGTTTTCTCCAGTTTACTCCCACATTCCAATGTCATGCAGGTTTGTAGATTAATTGACTGCTGTAAATTGCCCCAAGTATGCAGGGAGTGGATGAGAAAGTGGGATAACATAAAAGTAGTGTGAACGCATGCTCAACGGTCGGCATAGATTCGGTGGGCTGAAGGGTCTGTTTCCATGCTGTATCACTAACAATCTCTAATAATAACGAACACTTGTAATGTGATCATGTAAGGGCACCACTTACCACCAATTTCTGACCATTGGTGTCAATTGGCAATTTTACCACTTTGTTTACGTACAAATTTATTAACATGAAAGGGAATTAAGAGTAGGGCAGAATTAACACTGGTACAAAAAAACAAAGCTCAAGGAGACAGAAGAGCTCCTTCTTGCAATCTTTAGCGCGCTCTTTAGTGTAGCAGCATTAGAAGCTGGAAAAGGTCTGAAGAAAGGTTTTGACCCAAATCACACCTATTGCTTTTCTCCAGAGATGCTGCCTGACCCGATGAGTTACTTCAGCACTTTGTGTCCATTTAAATGTGAAATCCAGGACTAAGGATTTAGATGGGGTTAAGGGTTATGGCTGCAAGAGAGAAAGAGCCAACTGTTGGGATGGGATGTTCATTCAGAACGTTATCTTGGGTTATCCTTGCCCGACCGCCTTTGTGTCCCGGGGGCACCTCCTGCAGCTGACCTTGAAGGTGTTCGAGACAGTACCTTGGTCCCTCTCCCACCGTTCGATGTCGCCAGCGGCTCCCTCCTCCTCGACTCTCAGATCTTTGAGGCCGAGCTCGGCGGTGTCTGAGCTTTCCCTGCAAGCATCGGCCCGTCGCTCCTCCTCCGCGGCAGCAAACCGGACCTTGCGCGCATGTAGCCACGGGTGGCCAGGTACATTGTTTGCGGCGGCGGCTTGACGGTAAAGTGGAAACTTCGTATTCTGCACTGGCATGCATCCACACTCGGGGCATTTAACATACAGATGAGAATATGGAAGGGTTGTGTGAGTGGGTGAAACTTTGGCAAATGCAAGGGAATTGCAAGGGAACTGAAATAAGGGAACGTTTCAGGTCATGCACTTCAGTGAAAGATTAAAAGGCAGTCTGTGAATTGAATCGTGACAGGTTGTAAATGAATGGAGTGCAGAAGAATTGAAATGTTCTGGTACACGAATCAGAATGATAGAAATGAAAGCAAATAATTAGGAGAGAAATGGCACATTGGCCTTGATTGTATCAGAGTTGGAGTTTAGATATATGGAAGCATTGTTACAACAGTACAGGGGCGGTTGGCAAGGTTACACCTGGAGCATTCTGCACACTTTTAATCCCTTTATTAAAGAAAGAATACCTGCTCTGGAAGCTGTCAGTCTCAAGGAGATTTGCTAGTCTGATTCCTGGGGTGAAGTTGTTGTCTTATCACTGGCTAAGGAAGTTGGATTTGTAGAATAGAATAGAATAGAATAGAAACTTTATTTGCCACACGACCAGGGTTGGTGGTAATTGGGTTCGGTACATGATGGTACTGCTTTAGCACATTAACATTAACAACAATAATAATAATAAAGCACATCACAAATCACAAATCTCACCAACAATACATAGTGCAAAAGAACAGACAAAAACCATAGACAAGACACTGTATACATCAAAGTCAAAAAGTTATTGGAGGGAATTAAGTGTTCTTATTGCTGAGGGGAAGAAACTGTTTTTAAAACGGGTGGATTTTGTAGCAAGTGACCTAAGGCACCTCCCTGAAGGGAGAGACTGGAAAAGGTGGTTTGCTGGATGGGAGGGGTGATCTTTGTTGCCCGTTTTGAGGTACGTTGGAGGTAAATGGAATGGAATGAGGGGAGGGGAGAGTTGATGATCCTAGAGGCCTTGGAGACAATGCGCTGTATTCTGTGTAGTGAGTGACTGTCAGTGTTTCCGTACCAGACTGTGATTGAGGAGGTGATGATGCTTTCAATGATGGATTGATAGAAGCGTACCAGGAGGTGTTTGTGGACTCTGAACTTCTTGAGCTGTCTGAGGAAGTATAGGCGTTGTTGTCCTTTCTTAATGATGTGGTCAGCATTGATGTGCCATTTTAGATTATTGCAGATATAGGTGCCCAGAAACTTAAATAAGTTCGTGGAGGTTATGGGATGGGAGTTGACATGGACCGCGGGTTTGAGGTTTTGTTTGCGTCTGAAATCTATGATGGTTTCTAAGGTTTTTGAGGTGTTAAGCTGGAGGTTGTTTTCTGCGCACCATTTGACTGCGCTGTCCACTGTTTGATGGTATTGTGATTCATTGTTGTCTGAGATGAGGCCAATTATTGTCATGTCATCTGCATATTTGAAAATTTTAACTGAGCTGTATTGGGATGTGAGGTTGTTGGTGTAAAGTGAGAAGAGCTGAGGTGACAGAACGCACCCTTGAGGGGCTCCTGTATTGATAGTCAGAGGGCTGGAGAGTTTTTCACCCACCTTGATTCTTTGTTGTCTGTTTGTAAGAAAATGTAAAATCCAATGGCACATGGCTAGGTGAATGCCCATGTCCAACAGTTTATTGTAGAGTTTAATTGGGTGTATAGTATTAAAGGCCGAGCTAAAATCTATAAACAGGATGCGTGCATAAGTGTTCGGTGATTCCAAATGATGTAGGGAGTAGTGAAGAGCTAGGTTGATAGCATCCTCCACAGACCGGTTGGCGCTGTATGCAAATTGAAAAGGGTCCATGATGGGGACAGTGTATGTTTTCAGATGGGTGAGGACTATGTGCTCAAAGGCCTTCATGGCAACTGATGTTAGTGCAACAGGTCTAAAGTCATTCAGACAGCTCACCTTGGAGGACTTGGGCACAGGGATGATAATGGATGCCTTAAAACACTGCGGGACTCTACATTGGCTGAGGGAAGTGTTAAAGATGGAGGTGAACACAGGAGCCAGCTGAGCTGCACAGTGGTTAAGAGCAGCGGGGCTGAGGTCGTCTGGCCCTGCCGCTTTTCTTTTATATATTTTTTTGAAGGCCGCCCTCACCACCTCCTCAGAGATGGTGAATGGTGCTGAGTTAGGTGGGGGGGGGGAGGCATGGATGGCGGGGTGACATTATCAAAGCGTGCATAAAAAGTGTTCAAATTTTCCGGTAAGTCCGGATCCTCATCTGAGATGGGAACAGGACGTTTTTTGTAGTCCGTCATCTTCTGTAGATTTTTCCAGACCTCTCTTGAATTATGAGTTTTAAATTGTTGTTCCAATTTCTTTGAATAAGCTAATTTTGCCTTCCGTATTGCAGACCTGAGTTCATATTTTGCTATTTTGTATTGATCAATGTTTCCATTGGTGTAGGCTGCATTTTTCTTTTTGCGAAGAAGTTGTATGTCCTTGTTGAACCAGGGTTTTCCATTACTGGGTATTGTGACAGTTTTGTAGGGGACGCACAGTTCTTCACAGTAGCGGACGTATGACGTCACCACGTCAGTGTACACGTCGATGTTGTTGCCGGATGCGTCGAGGAAGAGGTCCCAGTCAGTACATTCAAAACATCCCCTTAACGTTTCGATGGCATCCTCTGACCAGGACTTAACGGTTATTGTTTTGGGCTTGATGGATTTCAGTTTTTGTTTGTATGCGGGGATGAGCAGCAGCATTACATGATCTGATTTGCCCAATGGAGCACGAGGAAAGGCACGGTACGCGCCAGTGATGTTAGTGTAACACTGATCCAAAATATTGTTTCCTCTGCTCGGGCATGTAACTTGCTGAGTGTAGTTAGGGAGTTCTTTAGTTGGATGAGCTGGGCTGAAGGGCCTGTTTCCATTCTGTATAACTAGAACTCTGTATTTGTTGGAAATTAGAAAATTGAGGGGTGATTTTATTGAAACATAAAAGATCTTGAGGCAGTATGATAGGTTACATGTTAAAATAGTTCATGTGATAAGAAGGGACATCGTTACAAGATAAAGGGGGTGATCATTTTAATTGAAGCTCAAATAAATGCATTCTCACAGAGGGTGATGAATCTCTGACATTCCATACCTTACAGTGATGTAGAGGCTAATTATTGGAGATATTCAGAGAGGAGGGAGGTAACATTTCAAAAGATTGGGCAATTCAAGTCAGTATGAAATTGTCAAGTTTATTGTCATATGCACAAGTGCAGTGCAGTACAGGTACAATGTAAAATCTTGCTTCCAGCAGTTAGACTCAGCCAAACAAAAACTTAAGGTATACATAAATTATACACGAGTTGCACAAACAATTCTGCAAGATAGTAAAATGAGAAAAAGATTGCCAAAAAAACAAGACATTAGTGCAAAAACAGTTAGAAAAGGACAAGCCCAGTCATGTAGCAATGTTACAAAATTTTGAGATTTAAAAAATAAAGTCTGCAATTTATCCCATCAGATAAAGCATAAAAAGAAGTTTAATTTGACACTTAATTCACTTTCATATCTTCAGTATTAAAAAGGTTATGGCCATTATCATACTCAGAAATTAGCATCTAGTTCCCTATTGCTTTTCCATTGACTTAACACAAAAGCTGTGATCGAGGACAGTTAAAAGCCCATAACTTTCTTAAAAATTATGGTAACTGAAAGAAATTTTCAGGTATTATAGATTGAAGCATTCTGAAACAAATATGAAACAATCTTACTTCGAAGACATGAAAGTAAAGCATATAATTAGTTAGTTACCTAATTGTAGCTAATTACAAAATTCAATTACTAGATCTAAACATCTATCAATTTCTTAAGAATAGATTAACATTTTTAAATAGCCTAAGTGTCCAAATAACATTCACACAATAATTCACAATATAACATAATTTTTAAATCTAATTTTCATGAATTTACAGGCCAAATGGAAGGAATTGAATGTTTAATACCTGTAAATTAATGGGGATTTAATTCATCTTGCGAGTGAGAATTACTGGAACGCGATCTTTTGGAACGTTGATTTGCGGTGAATTTAACCCCGTATTGGCATGAAAAATACTGCCGTTAATTCGGGGAATAAAATCACCGTGTCGCATGACAAAATGTGAATTAAAGGCTTCTTAAGAAGCACTTTTATACATTTAAAGAAAGCACTTTCGTTTACCTGTCCATTGTGTGAAATCCGTCCCCGTTATTGGCGTTGACGCTTCAGGAGCTGCTTTTAAAATGACTGTAGCGCTGACATGGACGATTTAATTAAAAAAAAAAAATCACAAAACGCCGGTAGGAACGATTTTGTCAGCGAAGTTTTGTACTCCAACAAAATATTTCCAGGACAAGGGAGGATAAACCGCGTTTTAACCCCGCCCCCCCCTTAAAGGCGCCAAAATCGCGCACACGGCCAGTGGCAGAATTACAGCGCGACTGATGGTAAGTTTTGTAACATACCTAAGTCATGCAAGATGTTCACCTTTGTGTTCCGTTGTCAAGGCAGGGTTAGCATTGCGTGGGTTGTTTCAAAAATCTGATGGCTGTTTATGAACCTGGTGCTGCACAAATTCAGGTTTCTGTACCTCATGCCCTGTGGTGGCAATGTGAAGAGGGCATAGCCCAGGTACTGTGGTCCTTGAAGCTAGATGCTGCCTTCTTGAGGCAGTACCACATGTTAATGGAAGGGTAAGGTGTGAAAACACAGATCCCCCACTCCCAATTCCTCCGTCTACGCCGCATCTGCTCCCAGGATGAGGCGTTCCACACCAGGGCCCCCACTCCCAATTCCTCCGTCTACGCCGCATCTGCTCCCAGGATGAGGCGTTCCACACCAGGGCATCTGAAATGTCCTCATTCTTCAGGGAACGGGGGTTCCCCTCCTCCACCATAGATGAGGCTCGCACCAGGGTCTCTGCCATACCCCGCAACACTGCTCTCTCTCCCCATCCCCCCACTCACAACAAAGGCAGAGTCCCCCTAGTCCTCACCTTTCACCCCACCAGCCGTCACATACAACAAGTGATCCTCCGTCAGTTTCGCCACCTCCAACGTGACCCCACCACTCGCCACATCTTCCCATCTCCCCCTATGTCTGCCTTCCGCAAAGACCGCTCCCTCCGTAACTCCCTTGTCAATTCTTCCCTTCCCTCCCATACCACCCCCTCCCCTGGTACTTTCCCTTGCAACCGCAAGAGATGCAACACTTGTCCCTTCACTTCCCCCCTCCACTCCATTCCAGGACCCAAGCAGTCGTTCCAGGTGCGACAGAGGTTCACCTGCATCTCCTCCAACCTCATCTATTGCATTCGCTGCTCTAGATGCCAGCTGATCTACATCGGTGAGACCAAGCGGAGGCTTGGCGATCGTTTCGCCGAACACCTCCGGTCGGTCCGCAATAACCAACCTGAACTCCCGGTGGCTCAGCACTTCAACTCCCCCTCCCATTCCGTATCTGACCTCTCTGTCCTGGGTCTCCTCCATGGCCACAGCGAGCAACACCGTAAATTGGAGGAAATGCACCTCATATTCCGCTTGGGCAGTCTACATCCTGGTGGCCTGAACGTTGAATTCTCCCAATTCTGCTAGCCCTGGCTGTCCCCTCCCCTTCATCAGCCATCTGGTTGTCTCCTCCCCTCCCCCAGCCCTCGGGCTCCTCCTCCGCCTTTTCCTTTTTTCCTCTCTTCTCCCCACCCCCTATCAGTCTGAAGAAGGGTTTCGGCCCGAAACGTTACCTATTTCCTTCGCTCCATAGATGCTGCTGCACCCGCTGAGTTTCTCCAGCATTTTTGTGTACCTTCTAAGGGAACAATGGTCAGGGTGAATGTAGATTGGTTCATTGTTTGAGTTGCGGTGACAGCGAGGCACACAATCAGTAAAGTTTCTGCCCCACTTGGGCATCATTTGCGTGTCACGCAGGTGGCCGCGCGCGACCGTGCATCACTGCCTACACCATTACGCCTCACCACACGCGCGTCACGATGTCGCATAAATGACGCACAAATGACGTCCAAGTGGGACAGACCCTTAACATTTAATCAGGAGGACTGTGAAACTAGTTGCAGAATTAGGATGGGGGAGGGACAGAGAGAGAAGGAAAGCAAGAGTTACTTGAAGTTAGAGAAATCAATATTCATATGGCTGGGCTGCCCAAGCAGTTATTCTCCCTGTGCTGGAGCTGATTGTTGCCTAGCACTTCTTATTAGGTGGTGTGAATGTTAAGTGCCACTTATCTCCCCCCCCCCCCCCCCATACCTGAACATTATCTTGCTGCATATAGGTGGTGAGGTCTTCATTTGCCGAGGATTTGCAAATGGAATTGAAGACTGTGCATCATCAGTGTGCACCCCCACTCTGACCTCTTGAGTGATCAAAATCATTGATGAAAGTGAATGACTGACGGTGAAGGATTAGGTACACAGTTATTCTCACACCTAACATTTCTGCCCTGTCAATGCCTTTGCCTTATAGCTGCTACCTAGAATAACCAGCAGGATCTTTTCCAATGGGATTAAAATATCTAGGTGGGCTTTCAGTTCATTTTTTGATGCTGCTTGCTGTGATTAAATTTCTATCCAGCAATATTGAAGGATAGGTGACTGTGGGCGTTGTGTGATATGTTTGAGTGATGTGGCTGATTAAATAGCTGCTCAAGCATGGGAGCTGTGAGACGTGGGTGTAAGGTTTCCAGTTGTGCCAAGTGTATGAAGGTGAGATGATGCGCAAAACAGTAGGATTGGTGGAAATGGGTGATGAGGATGCAATTATTACACAGCGGATAAAACTAACTGCAGTTGATAGGATTTGTTTACTTTAGATTTAGTTTAGTTTAGAGATACAGGCCCTTGGAGAAACAGGCCCTTTCGGCCCACCGGGTCCGCGCCGACCAGCGATCCCCGCTCATTAACCCACTAGGGGCATTTTTTTTACTTTAACCAAGCCAAATAACCTACAAACCTGTACATCTTTGGAGTGTGGGAGGAAACCGAAGATCTCGGAGAAAACCCACGCAGGTCACGGGGCGAAAGTACAAACTCCGTACAGACAGCACCCGTAGTCAGGATCGAACCCGGGTCTCCGGCGCTGCATTCGCTGAAAGGCAGCAACTCTACTGCTGCGCCACCGTGACTAACCTTCCTGACTTTTGTAACTAAATTTCTTCCTGCAGCACACCAAGATTTGTGCAGCTGTACTATGAGCATAGATCTCCTTCGCTATGCCTCTTGACATCCCATCCCACATTTTCCTCACTTCCTCCGTGATGGTCCAAGAGACCTCGTCTCCATTTTGCCTTTTCTACCAAGCACTCCAATACAGTAATTGAAAAGCAAAAAGAAACTGCAGATGTACAAAGCCATATATATGAACAAACTGCCGGAAACACTTGGTAGTCTTGGCAGCATTTGTAGAGAGTGAAACAGAGTTAACATGTCACGTCAATAAAACTCCAGAGCCCTGCGTTGTAACTTACAACACACTTTCTCACTATTCCAGTTCTGATGAAATATCGTTGACCTGAAACATTAACTCTATTTCTCTCACCACAGAAGCAACTTGACCTGCTGAGTATCTCCAGCACTTTGTTTTTAAATCCACTATGGTGTCTGAAAACTTTGGCGGACACTTCCTGTCATGACTATCCATTGTTGAATCTTCTAAACATATTTTTGAAGATAGAGTCATAGAATCATACTGCATTAAAACAGGCACTTTGGCTAACATGTCTGTGCTACAAACATCCACTTGCACAAAGCCCATGTAATTCTTCCAACAATCTTCTCCACCACATGAATTTTACTGCTTATCAGCATTCCATGGACTATTTACATTGGGCATTGAATCTGTGAATCTGCGCTTCTTTACAAAGTGGGGGGAAATGGGATGACTGAAGGCCCTGTCCCACTTAGGCGACACTTTAGGCGACCGCCAAGGACTAGTTTTAATGGAATTCACCTACGACACCTGGCGACAACCTACGACAACACCTACGACAACCTACAACAGCAAAAATTGTCGCCACTGTCGCCGAAAATGTTTCAACATGTTGAAAATTTTGTGGCAGTCATCTGTAGTCGCCCAAAAAATCGCCTAAGTGGGACAGGCCCTTGAGGAACATGGAATCTCCACTGATAGCACCCGAGCTTTGGTCACTGGAGCTGTGGAACAACATTCTTATTAACTATGCCGTTATGTTGCCCACAAGAGATAAGAATCATCATCATCTGCTCAAGGGAATTTGGGAATGCTAGTAACAAGGAACTGCAGGTGCAGGTTTACAAAAAAAGACACAAAATGCTGGAGTAGCTCAGCAGGTCAGGGAGCATCTCTGGAGAACACGGATAGGTGACGTCTCAGATCAGGATCCTGCTTCCTGTAAGGACTCTATACCCTACTCCCAATTCCTCCATCTACGCCGCATCTGCACCCAGGATGAGGTGTTCCAGACCAGGGCATCGGAGATGTCCTCATTCTTTAGGAAACGTGTGTTCCCCTCTTCTATTATAGATGAGGCTCTCACCAAGGTCTCCTCTATATCCCGCAACTCCGCTCTTACTCCCCATCCCCCTACTCTTAACAAGGACAGAGTCCCCCTGGTCCTCACCTTCCACCCCATCAGCCGGCGCATACAACATATAATCCCCCGACATTTTCGCCACCTCCAGCGAGATCCTACCACTGGCCACATCTTCCCATCTCCTCCCCTTTCCGCTTTTCGTAGAGACCGTTCCCTTCATAACTCCCTGGTCAATTCGTCCCTTCCCACCCAGACCACCCCGTCCCCTGGTACTTTCCCCTCCAACCGCAGGAAATGCTACACGTATCGCTTTACCTTCCCCCTCGACTCCATCCAAGGACCCAAGCAGTCTTTCCAGGTGAGGCAGAGGTTCACCTGCACCTCCTCCAACCTCATCTACTGCATCCACTGTCATAGGTGTCACCTTCTCTACATCTGCAGTTCCTTCTTAAACAAAGGATCCTTTGTCAGACATTCAAAGAGCAGGAGAGCAGTAGGTATCTCAGAGGGGAAGCAGCAAGATAGACTCACAGAACTCATGAGGGAATGAGGAGAATAACTATTGCTGGCTGACAGGCCAGGTGAAGCCAATCTCCATCATCATTGGCAACAGCTGGGTCCAATTAGTGGCTGCAGTCACTGTTCAGCTTAACATTAATATTCAAGACAAAAAGCTATACATTATCTAGTGAAGAACATCTGTCTTTGTTATACGTGAAGTATGAGCATTATTCTAGGTCCAAATGCTCATTGCTTGATATTGTATTATTGTCATTTCCCACCACATTAATCAAAAGCTCTTCATCCTACAACAACTGGCACCATTTCTGCAACACCTCTAAATGGTAATTCTAATTTGTAACCTGCAACAATTCAATGCAATGGTTCAAGAGTTCAACTCAGCATAGTCTTCTCAAATGCAGTTGAAGGAAACCAGGCTGTTGGTCTTTTCAAATGACCTCCACATTCCGTAAGTTAATTTAAAAAGAATTAATTATGGCTAATTACACATTAATCAAGATATCACAAATGGTATTGACATTGGTTTATTGTTATCAAGTGTGCCGAAATGCTGTGCATGCTTTGTTTTGCATGTTATCCAGTCAAATCATACTAGACCAGTACAGTTGAGCCGTGCACAAGTACAACAGGTGGTGCACATAGAAAAATATCAGAGTGCGGGCTATAATTGTCTCTAGTGTGTAGGGTAGTGCTAGTGTACGGGGTGGTCGACGCAGGCTCAGTTGGCCCGAGGACCTGTTTCCGCAATGTATCTCTAAAGTCCAACAGCAGGGAAGAATCTGTTCCTGACCCTGCCGATACGTGGTTTCAAGCTTTTGTATCTTTTGCCCAATGGAAGGTGGGAGAGGAAGGAACGATTGGGGTGTAACTGGTCTTTGATTATGTTGACTGCTTTCTCGAGACTGCTGAAGTGTAGATGGTGTCGATGGGGGCCAGGGGTGGGGGGTCGTGCAGAGGCCAGCTTTTGTGATGGACTGGGCTTCATCTACAGCTCTCTGCTATTTCTTGTGGGCGTAGGCAGTGCTGTTGCCAAACCAAGTTGCGATACATCTCGCTAGGATGCTTTCTACTGTGCATCTGTAAATGTTATGAAGAGTTGTTGGAAATGTGCTGTACTTTCTTGGTCTTCTGAGGAAGTAGACGTATCAATTTGTTTTTTTTTGGCCGTAGCTACATTGTGGTTGGTACAGAACAAAATGGTGATATTTACATCTAGGTGCTTGAAGCTCTCAACAAATCTCCACATCAGCACCATTGATGCTGTCTGAGATGTGTATGCCAGCTTGCTTCCTGAGGTTCTAACTAGCTCCTTCGCCTTGCTGACATTGAGGGAGTTTGCGGAAGGTTCTCGACCTGCAGGGTCGCCTATCCATGTTCTCCAGTGATGCTGATTTACTACAGCACTTTGTGCCCTTTTGAGGGCGAGTTTGTTGTCGTGACACCATATTACTAAGCCTTCTATCTCCTTTACTGTCTTGTCATTGTCCCAGATCCAGCCCATTAAGGCGGCCATCTGCAAACCTGTAAATGGAATTGGAGCAGAATGTGGCCAAACAGTCATGATTACATTGACCTCTGGGTGTTGGGATTCTCTGGAATTAAATGCTGCCTAAATATTACTGTGAAAAACTGGTGGGACTTCTTCAAGAATTATCATAACATCCAAATGGAAAACATTATTTATTTGTTTTCAGACTTGGGCGATCATGACGTAACTCAACTGTGTTACAAGACCATCTCACCCTCTTAACTAATGTCCATTCTTGGGACCCAGGCACATGATCTGGCAATTATAACTGTGGAGTAGAATTCTGGAGTAGTTCCTGAGGATTGGAGGGTAGCTAATGTAACCGCACTTTTTAAAAAGGGAGGGAGAGAGAAAACGGGGAATTACAGACCAGTTAGTCTAACATCGGTAGTGGGGAAAATGCTAGTCAGTTATTAAAGATGGGATAGCAGCACATTTGGAAAGTGGTGAATTCATTGGACAAAGTCAGCGTGGATTTATGAAAGGTAAATCATGTCTGACGAGTCTTATAGAATCTTTCGAGGATGTAACTAGTAGAGTGGATAAGGGAGAACCAGTGGATGTGTTATATCTGGACTTTCAGAAGGCTTTCGACAAGGTCCCACATAAGAGATTAGTATGCAAACTTAAAGCACACGGTATTTTGGGGGTTCAGTATTGATGTGGATAGAGAACTGGCTGGCAGACAGGAAGCAAAGAGTAGGAGTAAACGGGTCCTTTTCAGAATGGCAGGCAGTGACTAGTGGGGTACCGCAAGGCTCAGTGCTGGGATCTCAGCTATTTACAATATATATTAATGATCTGGATGAGGGAATTGAATGCAACATCTCCAAGTTTGCGGATGACACAAAGCTGGGGGGCAGTGTTAGCTGTGAGGAGGATGCTAGGAGGCTGCAAGGTGACTTGGATAGGTTGGGTGAGTGGGAAAATGCATGGCAGATGCAGTATAATGTGGATAAATGTGAGATTATCCACTTTGGTGGCAAAAACAGGAAAGTAGACTATTATCTGAATGGTGGCCGATTAGGAAAAGGGTAGATGCAACGAGACCTGGGTGTCATGGTACACCAGTCATTGAAAATAGGCTTGCAGGTGCAGCAGGCAGTGAAGAAAGCGAATGGTATGTTAGCATTCATAGCAAAAGGATTTGAGTATAGGAGCAGGGAGGTTCTACTGTAGTTGTACAGGGTCTTGGTGAGACCACACCTGGAGTATTGCGTACAGTTTTGGTCTCCTAATCCGAGGAAAGACATTCTTGCCATAGAGGGAGTACAGAGAAGGTTCACCAGACTGATTCCTGGGATGGCAGGACTTTCATATGAAGAAAGACTGGATAGACTCGGCTTGTACTCGCTAGAATTTAGAAGATTGAGGGGGGATCTTATAGAAACTTACAAAATTCTTAAGGGGTTGGACAGGCTAGATGTAGGAAGATTATTCCCGATGTTGAGGAAGTCCAGAACAAGGGGTCACGGTTTAAGGATAAGGGGGAAGTCTTTTAGGACCGAGATGAGAAAATCATTTTTTACACAGAGAGTGGTGAATCTGTGGAATTCTCTGCCACAGAAGGTAGTTGAGGCCAGTTCATTGGCTATATTTAAGAGGGAGTTAGATGTGGCCCTTGTGGCTAAAGGGATCAGGGGGTATGGAGAGAAGGCAGGTACAGGATACTGAGTTGGATGATCAGCCATGATCATAATGAATGGCGGTGCAGGCTCGAAGGGCCGAATGGCCTACTCCTGCACCTATTTTCTATGTTTCTATAATGACCTGTGACCTTGATCCAGTTTCAATATTATTCATGCAGTCCACAGAGAAAACAATTTTTATCTTTCACTTGTGTTCAAGGCCAGCAATGAACCATAACACAGTACAGACATTAATAATTGTGGGGAACTGCCAAAGATACAATTAAGCATGATGATAGATAAGCAAATTGAAGTAAAAACTATATGGCTGATATCACCCATTTATTCCCCTCGCAAACTTTGAAAGTGATGAGAAACATTGTGTTATGATAAAAAGTAATCCTGGTTTATTTTATTGTTAATTTCTTCAATTACTCATCTCTAATTTAAATTCAGCGAAAGGGAAGAAACTCTTGTCATGAAATGTATTTAGTCAATCATCTCTAATTTTCTTAACATGTCACTTTGATCATTATCTTCAATTTTTTTTCTGAGGTCCGTCCTTATTATCCATTTTTATATATTTTATGTCATCTTGCTCCATTTGTACAATCGCTTATCTATAGTATATCTTCATGCAATAGTCTCTTTATTTTGACCATGTTAACATGTATGTTGTATATATTTAGTTCAAGCAAAGAGTATGTATCTGAAATGTATATTGTGTACAAGATCTTCTGCATGTCTTTCACCGGGCCTGTTTCTGTTCAGTTGTTGTTGAGTACTGTAGACATATTCCGTGTCAAATATTTCATAGCCTTTTGCTGGGAGTGGCAACTGGGATGTGTGATTAACTCATCCTTTCAGAAGTCAACAAGATGTGTTGTGTTGAAGAAAAGCCAGGACCTTGGGATGAGACTAAGGCAAGGTGAGAAAGACTGAGACTAATTTTGAGCATTGGCAGGTGTAAGATAGCGAGAAATAGTGCAAGGCAAGGCAAGGCAAGGCAAGGCAAGGCAAGGCAAGGCAAGGCAAGGCAAGGCAAGGCAAGGCAAGGCAAGGCAAGGCAAGTTTATTTGTATAGCACCTTTCAACCACAAGGTAATTCAAAGTGCTTTACATAAAACATTTAAAGCATTTGAAAGAAACACATATAAAATGACATTTAGATATAAAATGATTATTAGATTATTCAGATAAAATAATTACAAAATTAAAAGCAATCAAATAAAATATTTAAAATAGAATAAAACCAGGAATAGAAGTTACAGTGCAGTATTGGTAATTAATACATTGTATTGTTTACTGAAAGGCAGCGGCAAACAGAAAAGTCTTCAGTCTAGATTTAAAAGAGCTGAGAGTTGCAGCAGACCTGCAGTTTACTGGGAGTTTGTTCCAGATATGTGGTGCATAAAAACTAAATGCTGCCTCTCCATGTTTAGCTCTGACTCTGGGGACACAGTCAAGAAGTTTTTCAAGAAGAGTCAAGAGTGTTTTATTGTCATATGTCGCAGATAGAACAATGAAATTATTTTTGCTGCAGCACAACAGAATATGTAAACAAGGGTTTGAGCTCCTGTTTAGAGACCTGAAAAGTTGGAGAATGGCAAGCCTAGATTTTATACACAATGGAATTGGGGTCAAGACCTGATCCTTATTATTGGAGAGAATGATTTATGAAGGCATATCCCAAATTGATTGGTAGATCTATTTGTATCGCTAACTCTGTAATGAATTGGAGAACTGTTTAATTCATGTTTCCTTTCAGATCTCAAGCTCTCAAGAGACTATGGGGAGATGCATCTGATGGAGCCATAGAGAGATATAGCATTGAAACAGGGCCTATAGCCCAGCAAGCGCACATCAAGTCTCCACTGACCATCAAGCACCCACTTCGACACTTATACTGACTAGTTTATTTTCCATACATTCTTGTCAATTTTTTTTACCACCACATCTCCCCTCCCAGACTCTTCCTGGCTTACACCAATCACCCATGCACGAGGGATAATTTGCAACAGTCAATTGACCTACCAGATTGCATGTCTTTGGGATGTGGGATGAAACCCAACTAGTCACTGGAAAATATGCAAACTCCACACAAACAGCACTCTTGGTTTGGATTGAATTTGGGTCTCTGGTGCTATGATTCAATAGCACTGCTAGCAGTACCATTGATGTATGTGCATGCCTGCCATTTTCTTTCAATTTGTTTTCTTGGAGCATAATATTTGCTTTTAGTTAATTAATACCTTTTGGATTCATTGAAAATTAGCACTTGTCCAGGCATCAATATTCTTCTAAGCAATTAGATCTGAGATATATGTTATAAGTGCAGATGTTACAAGTGTGATCTTTTTCTGCATAACACCTCTAAAATGACACTGTGGAATACTGTAGGACAAATTCTTGAAGTGTTTATTTTAAAGTAATGCATGTAAATTGTGAACAGATGAAGTGGCAGAAGAATATTGATCTCCTTTTTAACTCAAGGCATAGGTTAAGTACGAACAATTTTATTTATACTCAAAATTATTCTTGTTTGTCTTTAACATCAATCTCCATGTGGAACATGATATATTTACTATAACTGAATGTTAAAGATATTCATTGGAACTGTAGTCAAAATTATTGGGGGTCTCTGCTTGTAACTGCTAGTAAAAGCACCTTTGCTGATTGTCCTTGCATCGTCATCCCCTCACAGTTCTACTCGAGTAATGCAGAATGTTTTTGCATGTTAATATTTGAAAGGGATGATTTAAAAAGTTTGATTAGCATTTTGTAATCAATCTTAACTGTGTCTGATTCACATAATCAGAAAATAATCCCCTCCTCCAGCTCTATACCAAAGTAAACCAAACAGCACTGAAAAATCTTTGGGAAGGTTCAGAATGAGTCATTTTGGTATAAAATCGATGTGTACTCTATCAGGGTGACTTCAAAGATCTCATAAGACCATTTTGAGGAACAGCATATTGTCCCTGCTCTCCTGGCTGATAATTACCTTTCCGTCAACATTAGTTTAGTTCAGAGATACAGCACGGAAACAGGCTTTTCAGCCACCGAGTCTTTGTGGGCCAGTGATCCCCGCACACCAACACTATCTTACACACACGAGGGACAATTTGCAATTATACCAAGCCAATTAGGCTACAAACCTGTATGTCTTTGGAGTGTGGGAGGAAACTGGAGATACCGGAGAAAACCCACACTGGCCACGGGGAGAACGTACCAACTCCGTACAGACAAGCACCCGTAGTCAGGATCGAACCCGAATATCTGGCGTTGTAAGGCAGCAACTCTACCGCTGCGTCATCACACTGCCCCAGTTCATGTACAGTCATACAGATTGGAAACGGGCCCTTCGGCCCAACTTGCCCACACCGACCAGCATGTCCCATCTCCACTAGCCTGCGTTTGGCCAACAACCTTCCAAACCTGTCCTATCCGTGTACCGTCTCATTGTTTCTTAAGCGTTGTAATAGTCCCTGCTTCAATGACCTGCTCAGGCACCTTGTTCCATACACCCACCACCCTTATCAAATCATATATCCTGAAAGGAATATAACAGTACTGTGTGAATGCAAATCCCTCATTTTCTAGCTATCTGTATGCCACACAAAAATGCTGAACATTGAAAGCAAAATGACAGGAAATTATTCATATAACACCATAACTGAAGTTGATGATGCAGAATCAGACATTTGAGATAATCTAGTAAAATGTGCAATGTAGTGATTATGTAATTACTTGCAAACTAGAGTCATTTTGCTTCCTGACACAATTGCATACAATTTTCAGGACTTTGCCGAGAGACAGAAGGAATAAAATGGGTTGTTGATGCACATCTGACGATGGAAGCTAAAATCATCACCTTTCAGCTAAGTTTCCTGCACAAGTGTAGAGTTGCTGCCTTACAGCGCCAGTGACCCAGTTTCGATCCTGACTACAGGTGCTGTATGTACGTAGTTTAACGATCTCCCTGTGACAGCATAGGTTTTGTCTGGGTGTTCCAATTTCCTCCCACATTCCAAAGACGTACAGGTTTGTAGGTTAATTGGCTTGTACAAAGTGGAACTTGTCCTTAGTGTGCAGGGGTGATCACTGGTTGGCACAGTCTCGGTGGGCCGAAGCGCCTGTTTCCATGCTGTATCTCTAAAGTCTAAATTAAAGTCCACTGCCAGCTCATTTAACTTGGCAGGTTGTGCCATTTCATTCTTAAAATGCTATTGCTGCTTCTTGCTGATGGTAGGGAATGTGCTGTCTATGCGGAGTTTGTGCATTCTCCCTGTGACCTGCGTGGGTTTTCTCCGAGATCTATGGTTTCTTCACGCATTCCAAATACGTTACAGATTTGTAGGTTAATCGGCTTGGTATAATTGTAAATTGTCCCCAGTGTGTGTAGGGTAGTGTTAATGTGCGGGATCGTTGGTCGCTGTGGACTCAGTAGGCCGAAGGAGCTGTTTCTGCGTTGTATCTCTAAAATAAAATAAACTAAGTGCCTCTCAGTATCTCAATCCTTGAATCTAACATCCAATGTGCATCTGAATAAATCCGGTTAATTATATTAATTATATTATAACGTTTCTACATTTCAAGTTGAGCAGCAATTCCCTTAAAAATGTCATTTGGTTTGCTCCTGACACTGACATATCAGAAATGGTAATGTGAGAAGGGGTCAGAACGGTCTAATTTCACATTGCGATTGCCACAATTTCTCCCAGAAATGATTTCCAGCACGATCTACTTCAGATGGTCAGAATTAAACATATAATGACTACAAAACAGGAGCCAAGCCTTCTCATTTCTAGGCTATTGTTTCTTCATCATTGCTGGGTTAAAATCCTGGCATTGCACTGTCGCGGTTTTGAAGAAGTCTCTTTACCTCGTGAATTGCTGTCGTTCCAGAAGCAAGCTCTCCACTTCACCAGCAACCTGAGACAATTGTTGGCAGTGCCAGTGACTCCCTTGTGCCCAGGAATGAAAAAAGATAAATGCCAATTGCATCATGGCCACCATTTGCTGTTAATTGAAATCATCAATGATATAACACTTTTTGTTCACTCTGTTTGAAGCATGAGATGCTTTCATGGGTGACCAAGCACAATCCTAAGACTTAACAGTTGAATTAAATGATCTTTATGTGCAGGCAGATAAGAGTTGGTCTTGGCTACATGTTTGACTCGGTCATTGTTGGCCGAAGGGCCTGTTCCTGTGTTCTATGTTCTATCATACTTGCACTAGCTGGCATAACATTCCACTTATCCAGCAGATTGCACAAATTGCTGAAGTCAATATCCTGCTTAGACATTGTATGTCTCAGGCATTGCACCAAGGACATTCAAGGGAAAATGGGCATGACATACAGAAAATCTATTAGTATTCAAAAAGTGCAGCGTGCAGATCTTTCAGAAGACTTCAGGCAGAGGTGCCGTTTGTCTATCTCCAGGGATGCTGCCTGACTCACTGAGTTACTCCAGCATTTTATGTCTTAATTTGTAAACCAGCATCTGCAGTTCCTTTTATCTAGATGAAGATTGCCTTCCCACTTACAGCACCACCAAAAAAAAAATCAACCCCAGAGTTAAACGAAACTTTAAAAGATAATGATAATTGCTCAGGAAGGATTTCAAATAAGTAATTCTTAACTACAGAAACAGGGAGCTGTGGATGCTGGTTTATATAAAAGGAGAGAGGAGGGCAGGAAGATAGATGGTTAGACAAAAACCTGAGATGAAGAAAAGGTGTCAGAAAAAAGAGTGAAGAGTTGTGAAGTCGGGTAGGTGGAGGGGAGAAATTGGTGAGAGTCAAGGTGGGGCACAGTGGAGAGAGGGGAAGAAGGGTAGTGTGTCAGCGAAAATGGGGAAGGGGGGGGGGGGGTTTAGAGGTTGCCGAAAATTGGAGAATTCAATGTTCATTAAATTGGGTTGCAAATTACCTAAGCAATAAACAAAATATTATTAACTCTTGGGTCTGATAGCGATTAAAAACTGCTTGTCATTTTTTTTGTGTGGTTTGTGATTTAATCTGATTCTGTTTCTAGCATGTAACATAGACTCTGCTATCATTCACTCTCTTCGGATTATACTCTGCTGTGAAAGTTGATTGCTTTATCCCAGCAACAGTCTCTCCAAGGCTTTACCGAACAAAATTTACTCGAGCTACAATTGCCCACAGCACTGTTAACACTTTTTGAGTCCTATGTATCTTTATAATGCAGTTTAGTTTGTGTCTGTAAATTGTGTTGTATATCAATTACACACGGGTAGAAATCTTCTTCCTCCTCACAGCTTGTCTGCGCTCCAGTTTTTATTTCTCCCTTGTTTTATATATATGTTTATGCAAATACTCTTTATTGATGTCATTATTATACTTTTTGCAAAATGGATTTCACTGATTAACAAGTCACTACCTGAGATAAATCATCTTCTGGTGATGCAAGGATCTGCAGATTCTGGAATCTTGAGCAAAACACAAAGTGGTGGAGTAACTCAGTGGGTCAGAGGGCTTAGCTTAGTTTAGTATAGTTTAGAGATACAGCATGGAAACAGGGCCTTCAACCCACCGAGACCACGCTTACCATTCATCACCCATTCACACTAGTTATCCCTCTACACATTAAGGGCAATTTACAGAGGGCAATTTACAGAGGCCAAACCCACATGTCTTTTGGGATGTGGGTGGAAACCGGAGCACCTGGAGGAAACCCACGTGGTCACAGGGAGAATGTGCAAACTTCACACAGACAGCATTTGAGGTCGAACCCAGGACTCTGGTGCTGTGGGGCAGCAGCTCTACCGCTGTGCTATTGTGCCACATTTTTATTGAAAGTATTAAAAGAGCAGATAATACATGTTTGAAAGATCGAGGTATCAAGGGCTATGGGGATCTAACATGAAGGAGGAATTGAGGTAAGCAGCAGATCAGCCATGATTTTTTTTTGAACGGAAGGGCAGGTTTGAGGACATCAGTGCTCCCATGTAAATATGTTGATTAAGGTTAGCCAGCGGGTGGCAGTGTTTCCATGCACCAGCTTCCCTTGCCTTTCCAGGTGTTCAAAGTTTTGGCAGGTGTGGTCAAAGAAGGTTTGTTGAGTTGTAACTGTGAATTTTGCAGATTGCACAGTGTGCTGGAGGTGAGAGAGTGACTGCTTTGAGGTGCTTGCAGGGCACCAGTCAAGGGATCTGCTTTATCCTGGTACTTTGAACTTCTCAAGTGTTATTAGAACTATGGTTGTCCAGGCAAGTGTAAAATATTTCATCACAGACCTGACTAGTGACTTTGAGGGAAGAGGAAGGACTTTGGTGAGACTGGAAATGAGTTGCTCATTGCAAGTCACCCATCTCTGAAGTAATTTGAGTTTTCTCCTGTTAAGTTGCAGTTCAACAGTAAACTCCATGTTAATGTCAATTTGGCTTTTATAAAATTTCCCTAGTGGATGAAAGTGGGTTGCTTGAAAAATAATGGACGAATGCCATTACATTATGAGCCAGCATGAAATTGATAGAAACATAGAAACATGGACCAAAAGGCCACCTACATATTAAGGCAATACAAAAGTATGAATATGAGATGTTTAGCATTTGTCTTGATATTGAGAGGCAAGGGGAACAATTTTGACTCGTGTGCAAATGGTCATTGCCTGGGTTTTGATTCTTGCTGCTAACGAGACTGAAAAATCTTATTTTGCAATTAATTTCATTGTCCTATCTGGGACACATGACAATAACACTCTCGACTCTTGAATTGATACCATTTACTTCTTCATTGCCTCCTAAATATCATTATCACTCTAAACTTTGCTCCTGGACCTCTTCTACTTAAAGCAATCTATGCATTCAATGTTTTTATTTTAAAATATACTTTGGTTGGATTACAGCTTTATTGGTGATGATATTCCAATGCTCTTAGGAAACAATCCAATTCATACCATATGTTCTAATGACACGCAAATACAGATAAAAGATAATGGCAAATGATTCCCAAAGGTGTTTGACTGCGGGAACTTGAATCATCGCTGTAATGAAGCCCATGTTAAGACAGATAAGAACCATTGTGACCAAGCAATTGATGAGCTAGATTTGATTAGTTTTGTAAGTATAGATTTCTACTATGATGCATTAAGAACATCAATAACAGACACAGAGCTTGTTAAATACAGAATTCATGTTCGTCTGGGAAGCATTCTGAATGTGACAGGAGGAAGCCTGAACGAAAGGGAAGCACAAGCAGAAGTTTCTAAGCTAAATATTAAAGGAAGGAAGGATAAATGCCAGTTGGGGAAGGAAAGGAATATGCAAATAAGTGGTGAAAGGTTGATTAATTTAAATTTTTAAAATTCATTCAGGATCTAGGTGTTGCTGGGAAGGACAGCATTTATAGTCAATTTCCTAATTGCCCTAGACCCAGGGACAATGAATGTCTGGCAATATATTCCCAAGTCTCAATGGTGTGTGACTTGGAGGGGAACCTGCAGGTGGTAGTGTTTCTATGCACTTGTTGCCTTTTTCCTTCTTGGTGGTAGAAGTTGCATATTCTTCAAGTACAGACACCAAGGGAGGCTAGATAGTTTGAGACTGCTCCTTGGAGTTTAGTAGAATGAGAAGAAGTGACCTTCTGCAAACAATTAAGATCTAAGGGGTCCTAACAGAGTAGACGTTAATAAGTTTTCACTCGTGGAAGAATCTTGAAAAAAACAGACACAGTTGCAAGATATGGGGCCATTCATTTGTAAATGACGCTGCATGGAAAACTTAGTCATGCAGTGTAGAAACAGGCCTTTTGGCTCAACTTGCTGACACCGGCCAACATGTCCCATCTACACTAGTTCCACCTGCTTGCGTTTGGCCCATATCCCTCTAAACTGGTCCTATCCATGTCCCTGTCTAAATGTTCCTTAAACGTTGCGATAGTCACAGCCTTAACCACCTCCTCTGGCAGCTCATACCATACACCCACCACTCTTTGTCTAAAAAATTAAAAATAAATTTAAAAAAAAAGTTACCCTTCATGTTCCTATTAAATCTTTCACCCACCTCACCTTAAACCTATGTCGTCTGGTTCTCAATTTCCCCTAGGGCAAGAGACTCTGCATTTACATGATGTATTTCTCTCATGATTTCATGATATAAGATCAATCATCATCTTCCTGTGCTCCAAGGAACAGTCCCAGCATGCTCAACCTCACCCTATCGCTCAGGCCCTTGAGTCCTGGCAATGTCCTCATAAAACTTCTCTGCAACCTTTCCAGCTTGACAATATCTCTCCTATAACATGGTGTCTGAAACTGAACACAATGCTCTAAATGTGGCCTCACCGACGTCTTGTATAACTGCAACATGACCCAACTTCTATACTCAATACTCTGACTGATGACTGGGTTGACAGACTGCTCAGATTTTACAGTCTTTGTCATCACCACCCTCCTATCTTGTCGGATGTGGAAGAAGCTGCTGTTTTCCCCTCTCCCAAGCCAAGATATTTCCCAGTGTTAACAAGCTCAGTGACCATGGCCAACACTGAGACGGCCCTAACACGGCCCACACTCACTGTGGGCCAAGGATACAGCCCGGTAACCCAAAGATCCTATAGCAAGCAAGGTAGATCTCTTGACGAAAAAGACCTAGTACGGTCATGGGCAGATTCATGGGTAATTTTCGGCCCCATTTCCAATCCCATAGGATACTAGTGCGGAGACGGAAGCCGGATACGGAAACATCCTCGTAAAAATAAAAGTTATTTGGGAAAAATCTTCTCATTTTCAGAATTATAATTTATTAACACAAACTGTTCCCCCGCAACGTTGATTAAATTGCGAGTCGGGTCGGGTTACTGAAATGGATGAAAAAAAGGCCCACGTTCCGCTCCGTTGCGTACTACACGTCAGCCCATTGCATTTAGAAGGAGTGGTCTATCTTGCTTGCTATAGGATCTTTGCTGTAACCCACATCCTGGTGTTGAGTGGCCTCTCCTGTCGCCCAACATCAGATGTCCAGCCTCATTGCACAAAGTTTCAGCATTGTTGCAAGATCACCAGAGAGTAGCGTATAAAATCATGAGAGGAATAGATTGGGTAGATGCACAGCGTCATCTACCATGCACCAGAGTAGGTGAATCGAGGAGCAGGGAATATAGATTTAAGGTGAAGGGGAAAAGATTTAAAAGGAATCTGAGGGTTAACCTTTTTACACAAAGGGTGGTGCTTGTATGGACCAAAGTTTCCAAAGGAGGTAGTTGAGGCTGGGACTATCCCAACGTTTAAGAAACAGTTAGACAAGTACATGGATAGGACAGGTTTGGAGGGATATGGGCCAAATGTGGGCAGGTGGGACTAGTGTAGCTGGGGCATTGTTGGCCGGTGTAGGCACGTTGGGCCGAAGGGCCGGGTTCCACACTCTATGAGCAGTTGATTCCTCCATGGTCCCTGGCACCTTAGCAGGTAGGACAAGCATTTGTTTTCCACAGCAACGTATGAAATGCTGCAGTGACCTGTTTTAGAGGTGATTCTATTGGCATTCTCAACTTGGGATCTCTTCCTGCAGACTAAGTAAGGTACCAATGAATTCTAATATGATCTTTTCTTGTAAGGTCTTGAGTTGTCATAAGATGAGTCCAATGCCTCAGGAAAACCAGCCTCTGATCTGCTGCTGCTGCCACAGTGTTTGTGTGGCTGGTCTAGTAATAGAGTCACAGAACCACACTGCCTGGAAACGGGCAATTTGCCTGAATTCATCCAATTTGACCATTGGGCACTCTTTCATATTAATCTCATCTCGCAGTCCTGTGGAGCTCCTGCACGTATGCTCTGGTGCTGGGATGATTATCTTCTAATAACCACAATCATCTTCCATTTCTGCAAGGAATGATTCCAACCATTGGAATGGTTCCATTTGACACCCATTGACTTCAGCTTTACCAGGATTCCTTGATCCTACGTTCAGTCAAACGCTGCTTTCATGTGAAAGGCAGACACTTTCACATCCTCTCTGAATTCTGCTCTTTGGTCCATGTTTGGCCAAGGTTGTGATGAGGTCTGGAGCTGAGTGTTTCTAAGAATTAGTGAAATGCCTATATGCTTTCTATATCACCTTGACTGCCTGTTGCCAACTTCATAGACCCGTGGACTCGTATTGCAAGGTCTATGTGGCCTCCCTAGATACCATTCATTCCGAGTCTTATCAGCTTCTCTTATGTTGAGAGGCAAGAAATTTTCCTCATCCTCCAAAAGTACAAATTCAACCACAATCAATTAGATTTGAAAGCATATGGATGTTGTTTGAATAATTTTGGGTCTAGCAATAGTATTAAATCCCGATCCAACTGTATTGTGATCTTGTTAGAAGAGACAAATTGAACCTATTTTCTTAACTAGATTGGATGTTCTTTCCAGTTGTTTGTTTGACCGAAACGTTTCCACCTCCCAGATATAGACCTCCATTATTATGATAATTGATAATATCATAGGGGTGTCATAGAAACATAGAAAATAGGTGCAGGAGGAGGTCATTCAGCCCTTCCAGTCAGCACCGCCATTCATTGTGATCATGGCTGATCGTCCCGAATCAATAACCCGTGCCTGCCTTCTCCCCATATCCTTTGATTCCACTAGCCCCAAGAGCTCTATCTAACTCTCTCTTAAATCCATCCAGTGACTTGGCCTCCACTGCCCTCTGTGGCAGGGAATTCCACAAATTCACAACTCTCTGGGTGAAAACGTTTTTTTTTCACCTCCGTCTTAAATGGCTGCCCCTTTATTCTAAGACTGTGGCCCCTGGTTCTGGACTCGCCCAACATTGCGAACATTTTTCCTGCATCTAGTATGTCCAGTCCTTTTATCTAAATGACTAATAGTCTGATCTTGACCGCTTTTGACTCATTGTGCTGTGATTTCCGAGAGAACACCGCCACCTATGGCCGTCATTTTTGGCCACCTCGCTCAGAGCCCCCCTCCGCCTTCCTGGACCAGAGGATTTTTCCCATCGATGAAAAATCAAAGAGATATTAATGTTTTTTTTTAAATTGCCATTCTCTCTGCTGCCCCTGCTGGAGGGAGGGGGAGGGACTATAAAACCAGGAAGTGGTGTGCCTCACTCAGTCTCTGCAAGATGGAGGAAGCCAGAGGGTCATGTCTCTCTGAGCTATGAATAACACTGAACACATGTCTACTCAACTGTGAGTGCCCTTAATGTGGTTTGAAAATGAAAATATGTTTGGTTTGAAGTAAAAAGGCACTGCCTGCAAATGGTTGTTTGGGGGGTTTGGGTTGAAGTGAAAAGGCACTGCCTGCAAATTGTTGTTGGGGGGGGGGGGTTGAAGTGAAAAGGCACTGCCTGCAAATGGTTGTTTGGGGGGGTTGGGTTGAAGTGAAAAGGCACTGCCTGCAAATGGTTGTTTGGGGGGGGGGGGTTGAAGTGAAAAGGCACTGCCTGCAAATGGTTGTTTGGGGGGGGGCCTGGGTTGAAGTGAAAAGGCACTGCCTGCAAATGGTTGTTTGGGGGGGTTGGGTTGAAGTGAAAAGGCACTGCCTGCAAATGGTTGTTTGGGGGGTTTGGGTTGAAGTGAAAAGGCACTGCCTGCAAATGGTTGTTTGGGGGGGGGGCTGGGTTGAAGTGAAAAGGCACTGCCTGCAAATGGTTGTTTGGGGGGGTTGGGTTGAAGTGAAAAGGCACTGCCTGCATATGGTTGTTTGGGGGGGGGGGTGGGTTGAAGTGAAAAGGCACTGCCTGCAAATGGTTGTTTGGGGGGGTTGGGTTGAAGTGAAAAGGCACTGCCTGCAAATGGTTGTTTGGGGGGGTTGGGTTGAAGTGAAAAGGCACTGCCTGCAAATGTTTTTTTGTCAGAACTTGACAACTTCTTGTTTGCACTATATTGATTTTAGATAAAACGCTACCACTTACGGCTGTGATTTTTGGCCATCTTACTCAGTTCCCCTCCGCTCATCAGGTGCAGAGGATTCTTCCCATCAATGAAAAACAAAAGTGTTATTAGTGTTTTAAAAATGTTGAGAATCTCCTGTCAATCACGCCATGAAGGCCACACCTTTTCCGGTGGGAGGGGGAAGGATTATAAAACCCGGAAGTGTGGGTGTGGCTCAGTCTCTGCATGATGGGGAGGGAGAGGACACGACTGTCTGAGCTGTGAATCAACTGAACACTGAATGTCTACCGAACTGTGAGTGTGGTGTTTTATGGTGGTTTCACCCTGCTTGAAATAGTATGAAACTGCATTTGAATGTGGTGACCTTGCATGAAATGGTATGAAACTGCATTTGAATGTGGTGTTGTTGCACCCTGCATGAAATGGTATGACACTGCATTTGAATTTGGTGGCCTTGCACCCTCCTTGAAATGGTATGAAACTGCACTTGAATTTGGTGGCCTTGCACCCTGCTTGAAGTGGTATGAAACTGCACTTGAATTTGGTGGCCTTGTACCATGCTTGAAGTGGTTGGAAACTGCACTTGAATTCGGTGGCCTTGCACCCTGCTTGAAGTGGTAGGGGACTGAACCTGAATTTGGTGACCTTGCACCCTGCTTGAAGTGGTATGAAACTGCACTTGAATTTTGTGGCCTTGCACCCTGCTCGAAGAGGTAAGAAACTGCACTTGAATTTGGTGGCCTTGCACCCTGCTTGAATTGGTAGGAAAATGGATTTGAATTTGGTGGCCTTGCACTCTGCTTGAAATGGAATTTCAAGGAATAGCCGTGATTCAACTGCCAGCCCACCAGCCGTGAGTGAGCTGCCAGCACATCAGGCTTGAGGGACTGAGCTGCCACCCCAAGAATCCATTTGGCCCACAATGTCCATACTTGCGCTCTGGAGACCAGTAGTCCCTGCAGCCAACAACACCCATACCAGCGCTCCAGAAAGCCCCCCCCCTCCCCACTGGCCACCAATATTGGAATTGGTGGAGAGGTGGAATATTGTGTCGGGGGACCAGCCCTCCCGTGTAAACATGGGACCCAACGGGTCCCACTTAGTCTAGTAATTTTATATGTTTCTATAAGATCACCCCTCATCCTTCTAAACTGCAGTGAATACAAGCCTAGTCTTTTCAATCTTTCCTCATATGACAGTCCCACCATCCCAGTGAACCTACGCTGCACTGCCTCAATCACAAGGATGTCCTTCCTCAAATGAAGAGACCAAAACTGGACACAATACTCCAGATGTGGTCTTACTAGAGCCCTATACAACTGCAGAAGAATGATTGTCGTACGGGTGTCGGAGCTTATGGGAGAAGGCAGGAGAATGGGGTTAGATGGGAGAGATAGATCAGCCATGATTGAATGGCGGTGTAGACATGATGGGCCGAAAGGCTTTATTCTGCTCCTATCTCTTATGATCTTATGATAATGCATTGCCGAGTCAGCTAATTTAAGTGAAAATTAAAAAAAACCTCAGGTGTGCTGGAATTGGAAAGTTACTGGAAGTGCCAAGCATGTTGGTCAGTGCCTGTGAAGAGAGTAAAATAGAGTTAATGATTTCAGGTTGTAGACCTTTCTTTTTGACAAGGATTTGCCTCTCCCAGCTTGTGACAGTTCATTTTCTTCTCCTTCAAAAGTACAAATTCAGCCACAATTGATTGAATTACAAATCATTTACACTGCAAGAGATTAGCAGAGGGCAGAACACATTGTTGAAGGGTCCTTTCACAGCCTCCTCAAAAGCTGTAATGTGTCCATCAACCTGTGGGAATCTCTGATTCTTGACTAGTGAAGGAGCATTTAGTGTAGGATTGACAAACTTTTAGTCTTTTCGTGGGAAGTGCAAAGAAGTCAGTGTAAATGACAGAAAGAAGCACGAGGTATTTGCCTGCCTCATCAATCACCTAGTGCTCCACTTGAGTTTGTAGGTCTTGGGTTTGTGCTAGCAACCACCTCAGAATCAACTATCATGTGTTGGGGACGTCATTTCTCGACTTGTGATAAATGGATGGAGGGAGAGGAATTCAGAAAAATATGATATCAACAATGGAGCTTTGTTTCCAGTATTACAAAAAGAGTTCAAAATGGTGGATTAATGTTATTATCAATAGATGCTGATTCAGTTCACTCTTGCATTAAACATTAAAGGAAGTTTTGCTGCACTAATGACTTGGGCATTCAAAATGCTTTAAACTATGCTTGAACAACTTAGGCATTATTTCCAATTGTCAGTATTTTTTTTATATGCTCACTAAGTGCCAGAGTGAAAATACCCATTTGCATTACCAGTGTCTGGCTCATTGCATTATATGGTGCCACACTCAAAGTTTAATTAACAAAGTAAAATGTTGCAGTGTAGGAACAATTAGAGGACAAAAGCATCCAATGTTGGAAACATTCAGCATCGGGTAAGCCAGCATTTGGAGAGGGATACAGAATTCATATTTCAGATTGAAACTTTTCATCAGAACAATTTTGACAGATTTTTTTAACGGACTCTGGGAATATATTGACTGAGAACATGACAAAGGAGGCAGTATGTGAAATATAGTTGGTGAACATCAGTGTGAGGCTGAAATCTTCACGGGAACTGCATTTTGTGAATTACTGAAAATGACATAAATACAAATACAAATTATCATATATTTACCCATCACACTAGTGAAGCAGAACCAGATATGTATAAATGACAAATGCCATTGACATGGGATAGTGTGCATGTCAGTGGTGCAGCGGTAGAGTTGCTGCCTTACGGGTTCGATCCTAATTACAGGTGCTGTCTCCGCGGAGTTTGTACGTTCTCCCTGTGACCTGTGTGGGCTTTCTCCGAGATCTTCGGTTTCCTCCCACACTCCAAAGACGTGCAGGTTAATGTAAATTGTCCCTAGTGTGTGTAGGATTGTGTTAATGTGCAGGGATCACTGGTCGGTGTGGACTCAGTGGGCCGAAGGGCCTGTTTCCGTACTGTATCTACATTTTTTTTAAATTGCTCTCGATGATGCATTTAATTCCATCATGTGACCTTCTCTCGTCTTCAACACATTTTCATTCCTACCCATAATGATCTTTCTGTCATGGGCCACCTCCATTGCCAGACTGAGGCGACATGCAAACTGGAGGACCAGGAACTCTCATGTAGAAAGGAACTGCACCTTCGGGTGCATGTGACGAATGAATTTGACTTTGACTGCAGATGCTGGTATATACCAAAGATAGACACAAGGTGCTGGAGTAACCCAGTGGGTCAGTAAGCATCTCTGGAGGAAAAGGATGTGTGACATTTCGGGTTGGGACCCATCTTCAGACTGAAAGTAGAGGGGAAGGAACTGCATGTAGGAAAAGGCCAGAACAAATCAGGCCTGGTAACAAATGACCAAGGAAGGGTGGAGCCCTTAATGGTCCATTGTTGGTTCCACCCTTCGTCTCTGGCATTAGTCCAACCATCTGCTTATCCCCTTCATCTGTGTTCACCAATGACCTGCCATGCTTTCTGTCGCTCCTCTCTTCTAGCTTTCTTTCCCCTCCCACTCTTGCAATTCAGTATGAAGAAGTGTGCCAACCTGAAACGTCACCTATCCATGTTCTCCAGGGATGCTGCCTGACCCACTGAATTACTCTTGCATTTTGTCTTTCCTTGGTAAACCAGCATCTGCAGTCCTTGTTTCTTTCATTCCCACCAGTCTCCTGTCCTCTTCCCTCTGAACCCTGATGCCTTCCACTATGATACCCTGCTCTCTCCCTCCCCATCCCCTGACACTCCCCCGTCTGATCTGCAGTTCTCACCAAAGGGACTATATGCATCAGGCTGCTGGTCTCTGCATTTTGTTGGTTGAACTTAAGGACTGAGCAAGCTCTTTGAATATTTTTAGGCATAGGTAGATGGATTGTTGATAATCTGGGAACATGCAGCAGGTAAGCCAGCATCTGGAGAGGGAAACATAGAATTCACGTTTCCGATTGAAGACCCTTCATCAGAACATTTTTGACATTTTTGTTAACTGACTTTGGGAATATATTGACTGAAAGCATGGCAAATAAGGTTGTATGTGAAAGGTACTGAATGGTTGCTGTAGGTAGACAGTCAAATTAGTCATGATCTTATTAAATGGCAGTGTTATGTTTGAGGGACTGTATTTCCTACTCTTGATCCCAATCTGTACCAACGTTTGCTAATTTGCCATCTTGCTCAATGTCTGCAATGAAAATTCCAGTGTGCAAGAGAGGTTCTGACACTGGGCAAGATGATATTGAACTCTTAGGAAGAAGCAAGAGGATTTGACCTTTCCATGTCATACCTTATACTGACAGCTCACCATTACACCGGTGAACTGTCCAGAATGAGTTCCACGTACTGTTAACTCACCCAGAGGCATTGTTCAGGGTCACAGAAATTCATCGAAATGCTGTCCCTGGAAATCCAATTAAATCCCGCTGTCTCATTGGTAAATTAGGTGTGGAGGGAGGGTATAATCCAGGACCTGACATCATAAGGAAATATTATGGCTGCAGTTGCTGCCTTACGGTGCCAGAGACCTGGGTTTGATCCTGGACTATGGATGCTGTCTGTACAGAGTTTATGGTTTGTATGTTCTCCCTGTTCTCCCGCATAGGTTTTCTCCGGGTGCTCTGGTTTCCTCTCGCACTCAAAAGACTTGCAGGTGTATAAGTTGATTGGCTTTTGTATATTGTAAATTTTCCTAGTATGTAGGATAGTGCTAGTGTGGAGGGTGATCAGTACGGTCACGGTGGCTGATGGGCCTGTTTCCACGCTGTATCTCTAAAGTAAAACCACAGCAAAATTACTTTCCAAATTAGGAGGCGAGGCCAAAGTGAACATGTAACATCTTGAATCTCATTAAATGTTGAGTAGGCAGAGATTCTGAGTGTGCCCTTTCTGAAGATCAGTTTTACCTTCGAACACAATCACAGTCAATGTTTGGGTGAGTCATGGTGTGATTAGCTAGACACTTCCATCTTTCAACCAAGGTTTCATGTACTTCCAATTGAATATTAATTTTGATCATGTTACCACATTAGGCCTTGGTGTTCTTTTTATTGAAGGAATATAACACAATTGAATTTTATATAAAAGTTTACTCCCACACCACATATTCTTTGGGAACAGTTGTTTGAGTTTAATTAAGTCTATTTTGAGCTTTTAAAAGTTTTTAGATATTTTTCTTTTTGCATTTCTGAAGTGCTAATAATTGAAAAAGAAAAGGCAAACAAATAAATGTCATATCTTTATAAATAGAGATGGCTCATTTCTGGGAATCCATTGGAAATTGGAATAGGGATGATTATAATGGAAGTATTAAACTGGCAAAATGTTTTTTATCTGAAATTATGGCCACCCTTCAAAGCCTTAAAGCTGTCTTTGAAACTGTACACAAGGTAGTGAATGGCCAGAAGGCACTGATGTAAGTACTCCATTTTTAGGTTTCACTGTGATTCTCCTAGGAAGAAATCCATAGGTGTAGTGTTTATAAGCATACTGCCATGTGCACCGACTTCTAATTCATCACTGGTCCTGTGGCTAGTGCCAGTACCATATCCTTCAATAAAGTGAGGCTTTGGTTTTACATAGAAACATAGAAAATAGGTGCATGAGTAGGCAATTCGGCCCTTCGAACCTGCACCACCATTCAATATGATCATGGCTGATCATCCAACTCAGTATCCTGTACCTGCCTTCTCTCCATACCCCCTGATCCCTTTAGCCACAAGGGCCACATCTAACTCCCTCTTAAATATAGCCAATGAACTGGCCTCAACTACCTTCTGTGGCAGAGAATTCCAGAGATTCACCACTCTCTGTGTGAAATATGTTTTTCTCATCTCGGTCCTAAAAGATTTCCCCCTTATCCTTAAATTGTGACCACTTGTTCTGGACTTCCTCAACATCGGGAATGGTTTTGGAAGGGTTTCTTCAAATTACTGCTGTATTTATTAGTTATGTTTCAGTCTGTGCAACAAAAATAGCTGCTGGATTGTAAGTGAGTGGTGAAATATGCATGTGCTGTGGTGAGTGTTTGTGTTTGAGTTTAGTTTATTGTTACGTGTACCGAGGTATGGAGAAAAGGTTTTGTTGCGTGCTAACCCGTCAGCGGAGAGACGATACATAATTACAATTGAGCCATCCACAGTGTACAGATTAGAGATTTAAAAGAGTGGAGCGATTGTAATGTGTGATTGCAGATCCACTTCCGTGGCTAGCACACAGTCGCCTGGGTTGGGCGCCATCTTGGAGATTCTGTGTGTGAATGTAATGGTGTTCCTGATGCCGCACACTGCTCTGCAATAAGAGAGGAGAGTGTTATACAATGTGTTCTCCTGATGGACCAGTGAAAACCTCTCAATCCACCCCCCCCCCCCACTCCAGTGCAGTGCCATTATAGTGCAACCTTATATGAACAATACAATTTCCAGGCCCCTTCTTGTGTCTTGAAGGGCAGTAACCAGTAGTCGGTCTGAAGAAGGCTCCCGACGAGAAAAATAATCCATCTATTTCCCTTCATAAATGCTGTCTGAACTGCTGAATTACTCCAGCAATTTGTTTTTTTTTAAACTTAGTAACCAGGGGGACTTTGATACAAGACAACAGTCAAAAGAATTGGAGATATGAGCTTACGATAATTTGTTTTCCATATGCTGCTTTCCTTGGAAAGTGTGGTAGAAATAAAATCAATTTTTTAAGAGGGATCCAGATGAATTCTTGAAGGGCAACATTTTTTACCAGGCTGCAGAGAGGGGTTATTTGAGGGGGGTTGTTCCTATGCAAAGCTTGGTTGACATTCAATGCAGAAAACAAAATTGATTTCCATTTGCAACATGTGGAAAAGGTCAGTTGCACTTTCAGGCAGAGTGCTTTAAAACAACCAATTTTATGAATGGAAATGAAGGCATGTTGAATAACAACAGCTGACAAATGGGGACTGTGCGGCCATTAAAATGAAAGCAATTTGGAAATGGTAACAAGAACCCATTTCAATTATTGTAATGATGTCCCAAAATTCTGATGTTCCAAATTTCTCTTAAATTGGGAATTATTTGTTCATTTTACCTTCCATTTCACTATTGAAGAGAGTTGATGGAAGGAAACTAGGGAATCGTAGGCCAGTTTAACATCTGTTGTCAGATATCATAAGAGGGTATTGTTAAGGAATGTGTATCGGATCAGCTTGACATTATGCAGCAAGCAGCAACGTAGTTTGAAAATGTTGGGTTTCTATCTGCCAAATCTGAATTTATTTGAGCAGATGTCTAAAGTAACAGACACAAGAAATCCATACGCATTATGCATATGGACCAACAGAAGGCATTCAACATTAGTGTTGGCTAAAGTCATGAAATTGAAGGAAAATTACTGCCTCAATTAGCAAATTGGAAAATTGGCAGGTACTCGAATAGGCAGGATGTGATAGTAGTGTACTCCAAGGATCTGTACATTTAGAGAAAAGACACATGGTAGATACAAAATGCTGGAGTAACTCAGCGGGACAGTCAGCATCCCTGGAGGGAAGGAATGGGCGACGTTTTGGGTCGAGGCGCTTCTTCAGACTGATTTAAATCAGCATCTGCAGTTCTCTATAACACATTTTGTCTGCTCCACTGCGAAATCTCCTCAAGGTATGTCTACTAGACTGGCAACTGGGAGGAAGTGGACCCCAGCGGAGGCTGTACAGCAAGCAAAATCTGCTCTCAGGCATGGAGACATTGTAGGAAAGGGCAGCAGGGAAGAGGTGGGTTTGGACTTGGGACAAGTCGACCCACATGGCACAAGGCAACATCACCCAGAGAAGAAAGCTGGTAGTTGCTGAGGTCCGTCAGCAAGAGGAGGCAGAGAGATGTGCAAAGACAGTCTCACAGTCCATACAGGGCTGGGGACTACCTGGGAAAACATGGAGCATCGTGAGCGTACCTGGAAGGATCTGTGGGAGATGGAAGGAAGCCGTCTTAGCTTCATCATCTGAGCCACCTACGATGTACTTCCCACACCCAAGAACCTAAACCAGTGGTTTGCAGAAGATCCATCATGTTCTCTCTGCCAAACCCCAGCAACATTAAGGCACATCCTCACAGGCTGCAAAACCAGTCTTTCACAAGGCCGCTACACCTGGAGGCACAATCAGGTCCTGCAACAACTGCCGATTACCTTGGAAGGAAGGAGAACTACCACCAATGCCCTCCCTCCCCCAACGCCTGGTTTCATGAACACCACCTCTTTTGTAAAGGCAGAACAACTTCCAGAGAAGCCACTTGCAAGAAAGGAACCGACCCTCCTGGACACTGCCCTGGACTGGAAAATGCAGGCTGATCTAGACCAGAAGCTCATCTTTCCACCAGAGATCATCACAACTAATCTCAGGCCGGACCTGATCTTGTGGTCAACCTCACAGAAGTCCCTGTACATCGTGGAGTTAACTGTGCCTTGGGAGGCTGCAGTTGGTGAAGCGCATGAACGCAAATGTCTAAAGTATTCAGACTTAGCAGCCGAGGCAGAACAACGTGGCTGGCGTACACAGGTGCTCCCTGTAGAGGTTGGTTGTAGAGGGTTTGTAGCCATGTCAACAACCAGACTCCTGACGGGAATGGGAGATCGAGGACAGGCCTTCCGGCTAGCTGTCAGAGGCTGCTGAGCGAAGCAGCAACTGACTGTGGCTTAAGAGGAAGGACTTCAACTGGGCTGCAAAATGACCAGCAAGAGAGGTAAAATGGAGGGGAGCGCACCTGGGAAGCCTGGTGTTGCTGTTGAGCCCTCTGGAGGTATCGTGGGCCTATCAACGAAACACCAAGGAAGGAGGGTGCCCACGTGATGACCCCAATGAAGTTTTTACCCCTACCCCCACTCAAGATAGTAAGAAGGTGCCAATTATAGTAGGGATTGTAATATCAAATCCTATAAGCTTAACTGATAAGCTGGAGAAATCCAGTGACTGCTGTGAAAGTGCAGCTAACAGCTAGGGAAAGACCATGTGACCACGTGGAAAGACAGCTGACAGGAGGAAATGACCCCAACATTAAGGCACATCCTGGACTAGCTATCCATGACGGCAGGCTCCGTCACTGTGAATTATGAATAGGAGTCACCCCTCATGGCTACGAAAAATTCAAAGAGGAAAATACCCCCTGAGTCTGCCAGAGCGGGGGCGGAAGATGACTCATCGGATGATAACCCAGTAACCGACCCTGGCATGAACACGACGACGAAGAATATAATCGGCACGGCACGTACAACATCAGCTGCAGGACAAGAACTCCAAGTGTGTAGCTGCGGCTGGTCCAAGGTAACATCCATCAGAGGCCTAAAAATACATCAAGGGCGGATTAAGTGCTTGAAGGAGGTGAGGCCGGGACCTCGCATTGATCAGTATTTCCTGAGAGAAAGATCAAATCAGTCGAGTGTAGCTCAGTGGCAGGATACAACCCACAGTCCAACTAGCATCAATACCCCAGTGGCTAAGGAGAGTCATTCAAGCACAACATCTGAGAACCCGGAATCCAGCCAGACGCAGCCTTCTTTGGAGAAGAAGATGCAAGGCCACAGACATTATGTGAACTGGCCAAAGTCCAGCAGCAAGAAAGAGTGGGCAACAATCGACGCAGACCTGAGTAAGATCCTAGACGGACTTCAAGGAACAGTGGAGAAGAAACTGGAGAAAATGAGTGATCTGATCTACTCCTACGGGGCAGAAAGCTCAGAAGGCAGCGAGAAATCGAGCGCCGAATCAAAGAGAGAAGGGACCTGAAGAAACTGTGGAGAAAATCCTCACTGGAAGAAAGAGTGGGCATCAACCTCCTGCAAGCAGATCTAAAGGAATGCCTGGGAAGACTGCGGAGAGCAGAAAACCTCAGAACGACGCAAGAAGGAGAGGGCAAGAACATCCTTCTACAAGGATTCCTTCAGATTTGTGAAAGGATCTTCACAAAGGAAAAGAGCGGGTCACTTAAGGTGTCAAAGAGAGAATTGGAGGACCACCTGAAATCAATGTACACAGACAACCAAACATTTGAGCAGAGGGGGGTACCTCCAGACATGCCACCCATTCCTCAACCAGAACACCAGTTGGACAACAGCCTCCCAAGCTGGAGCGAAGTCGACAAAGCCGTAAGGAAGGCAAAGGGAGCTTCAGCTCCAGGACTAAACGGAGTTCCATACTGGCTGTACAAAAATGCTCCAAATGTTCTACGGTTCTAATGGAGGGAAATGAAGATAGCATGGAGAAATCAAACCATCCCAAAAGCATGGCGAAGAGCAGGGGGAGTGGTGATCCCCAAGGAAAAAGATGCCTCAAACATCGACCAATTCCGGCAAATCAATCTCTTGAATGTTGAAGGGAAGATCTTCTTTAGCATTGTTGCTCAAAGGATGATAACCTACCTGAAACAGAACAACCTGATTGACACGTCAGTACAGAAAGCTGATATACCAGGCTTCTCTGGATGCTTAGAACACACAAGCATGATATGGCATCAAATCCAGTTGCAAAAAGGGAAGGAAGAGATCTGCACGTCTTATTCCTGGATATAGCCAATGCTTTTGGATCTGTTCTGCATTCTCTCCTCTCGACAGCCTTCGAGTTCTTCCATGTGCCAAAGACCATTACAAACCTGGTCATAAACTACTTCCAAGACTTGCAATTCTGTATTACAACAACAGAATACACAACATCATGGCAATCACTGGAAGTGGGAATAATGGCAGGTTGCACCATCTCCCCGCTAGCCTTCACCATCGCGATGGAAGTGATCATCCGAGCTTCCAAGTGGGTCGTAGGAGGAGAGCGGCTGCAGTCTGGGCAGCGGCTACCTCCCATTCGAGCCTACATTTATGACATGACCACCCTGACCTCAACCATTGCATTTACCAAGCGCCTGCTGGAAAAGCTTCCTGCGAACATAACATGGGCCCGGATGAAGTTGAAACCCAGCAAATCCAGGAGCATATCCATCATCAGAGGAAAAATCATAGACAAGTGATTCCACATTGATGAAACACCTATTCCGATGGTGTCAGAGCTGCCAGTCAAGAGTTTAGGACGGTGGTACAATGCAAGCCTCAAAGACTCAGACCAGTGTGACCAACTGAGGGGAAAAAACCATCAAAGGCCTTGCTACCATAGACAAGACCTCGCTTCCTGGTAAGCTGAAACTGTGGTGTCTGCAGTTTGGATTGCTCCCCCGTCTGATGTGGCCTCTGATGGTCCACAAGGTCCCATCACCAAAGTCGAGAAGCTGGAGAGGGCAGTCAGTTCATACATCAAGAAGTGGCTTGGACTCCCACGTTGCCTCAGCAATATCGGCTTGTATGGACACAGCGCTCTGGAACTGCCTGTCTCTAGCCTCACAGAAGAATACAAATGCACCAAAGTGAGGCTGGACATGACCCTGACCGAGTCTCAAGATGCGGTACGAGCGGCTGCTCCCAGACTGGCGACTGGGAGGAAGTGGACCACAGCAGAGGCTGTACAGCAAGCAAAATCTGCTCTCGGGCATGGAGACATTGTAGGACAGGTGCAGCAGGGAAGAGTCAGGACTCGGGACAAGTCGACCCACATGGCACAAGGCAACATCCACCCAGAGAAGGAACCTGGTAGTTGCTAGGGCCCATCAGCAAGAGGAGGCAGTGAGATGTGCAAAGACAGTCTCACAGTCTATACAGGGCCGGGGACTACCTGGGAAAACATGGAGCATCGTAAACTTACCTGGAAGGATCTGTGGGAGATGGAAGGAAGCCGTCTAAGCTTCATCATCAGAGCCACCTACGATGTACTTCCCACACCCAAGAACCTAAACCAGTGGTTTGCAGAAGATCCATCATGTTCTCCCTGCCAAACCCCAGCAACATTAAGGCACATCCTCACTGGCTGCAAAACCAGTCTTTCACAAGGCCGCTACACCTGGAGGCACAATCAGGTCCTGCAACAACTGGCGATTACCTTGGAAGGAAGGAGAATTACCACCAATGCCGTCCCTCCCCCAACGCCTGGTTTCTCGAACACCATCTCTTTCGTAAAGGCAGGACAAATTACAGAGAAGCCACTAGCAAGAAAGGAACCGACCCTCCTGGACACTGCCCGGGACTGGAAAATGCAGGCTGATCTAGACCAGAAGCTCATCTTTCCACCAGAGATCATCACAACTAATCTCAGGCTGGACCTGATCTTGTGGTCAACCTCACAGAAGTCCCTGTACATCATGGAGTTAACTGTGCCTTGGGAGGCTGCAGTTGGTGAAGCGCATGAACGCAAATGTCTGAAGTATTCAGACTTAGCAGCCGAGGCAGAACAACGAGGCTGGCGCACACAGGTGCTCCCTGTAGAGGTTGGTTGTGGAGGGTTTGTAGCCATGTCAACAACCAGACTCCTGAAGGGAATGGGAGTTCGAGGACAGGCCTTCCGGCTAGCTGTCAGAGGCTGCTGAGCGAAGCAGCAACTGGCTGTGGCTTAAGAGGAAGGACTCCAACTGGGCTGCAAAATGACCAGCAAGAGGGGTAAAATGGAGGGGAGCGCACCTGGGACGCCAGGTGTTGCTGTTGAGCCCTCTGGAGGTGTCGTGGGCCTATCAACGAAACACCAAGGAAGGAGGGTGCCCACCTGATGACCCCAATGAAGTTTTTACCCCTACCCCCACTCAAGATAGTAAGAAGGTGCCAATTATAGTAGGGATTGTAATATCGTCCTATAAGCCCATCTTAGAAAAGACACAATGTGTGTGAGGGGGATGGTTGGGGGGGGGGGTTAGTGGAGGGGAAGAGGGAGAGAGTTTGATGGGGGGGGGGAAGAGAGAGAGAGAGAGAGAGAGAGTTTCCGTATCCCACAATACTGATTACTTTAGCACTGGCTCAATTTTAAGTAGCATCGATGGAAGAATAAATTGCAAAGATATATTAATCGATTAAGTGAATTGTTAAAACAATTGTAAGTGGATTTCAATGTAGATAAGTGTGAGGTCATCCACATTTGACTTAAATAATGTTGAACTGAGCAATTTCTTAATAGTAAGATGCTAGGAGTAGTGAAGATCTATTGATGCATAAGTTACATAAATCATTTCAGTTATAAACGGGCATAGAAAATAAGCAAGGAGCAGAAAGGAGTGCTAACTTTCTGCTTTGGAAGATGATCCCAACTGGTACAGGTCCACCAGCCCATCAGAGGTTATGGCCTCCATGAGGAGACCAACTGTACCAGAAAGATCCTCCTCGGCTGCCGAGATACCGGCCCACAAAGTCGACTATGGGAATGGATCTGCTACCTTCAGCTATACCAGAATCCCAGCTGCAGGCGGCAAATTCAAGCCACCAATTGGCCGCAGAAGTCGGCTATGGCAATGGATCTGCTGGTTCCAACCAGGCTGGAGTTCCAGATCCCTGGCTGGAGGAAGCAAATTTGATCCACTGATTTAGCGTGGCAGTCCCAATGAGGTAGAGATCCACCACCTTGCCCAGCCTGGGCTTCCGGGGGGGGGGGGGGGGGGGGGGGGGGGCAGTGGTTAGGGGTGGATTTCAAGTGTGCTCTCGTAATTTTGTCTGGCTTAAAGGAGGTACCGGACCACCAGTTGCCAGAAAATCGTTGGTGAACATATACAAGAAATCTGTATACAACTCTTGTAAATCCATCCAGGACACCAAGAGAGATTCCTAGAACAATCTCGGCTCCCTGAGATATCCACACAGATTCCTGCGGATTGTAACAATGCTCGCATGCAATAACAGGCTACAAAGTGAAGTTGGGCAGTATCACTAGCAACAATGAATCCCTACTCAACAAGCTTAATGCATTCTATGCTCTCTTTGAAAGGAAGGGCAGTGGAATGGTGTCTCCCACCCGGACAGTCTCAGGAGCAACTGATCAGATTAACCATCCTGAGAGTGAATCCATGGAAATCAACTGGCCCGGTTGGAGCCCTCTGCTGTGTCATCAGATCACACCATATCTAACCTGGTGCAGGTGTTTCAAATATGCTTGGGAATTGCTGAAACTTCTCATAAGGTCCAGAGAGTCAAGAATGTTTTATTGCTAGGAATGGAACAACCATTCCTACTTTCTGCAGCCTTTTATATTTAGTATTTTAGCAAAGCCAATTCCTCTCCTGATACACCTCTATAAGACCACCCCTCATCATCCTCCACTCCTAGGAATAAAGTCCTAGCCTGCTCAACTTCTCCCTATTGCTCAGCTCCATGAGTAATGGCAACATCCTCATGAATCTTCTTTGCACCCTTTCCAGGTTACCAACATCTTTCCCATAACAGTGACCAAAATTAAATACAATACTCTAAATGTAGCCTCACCAATGTCTTCTACATGACCTCTAACATGACCATAACTGTAACATGACCTCCCAACTTCAATACTCAATGCTTTGATTGTTGAAAGCAAATGTGCTGAAAGCCTTGTTGACCACCCTATCTAATTGTGTGTTTTTTTTTTTTAATATTTTTATTTATTAGAAGTATTGTACATTGCAGTGATATCAACCAAAAATAACATAATACATTTCTTGTACCACTTCTTATTTAAACTATAAAAAGAAGAGAAATAGAAAGAGTTAGATAAGATAGTGAGTGCGTGAAAGAGTGGTCCAGCGAAACCCGTAGGAACGTAAACCACAAGAAAGAGTTAAAAAGAAAACCAAAGAAAAAGAAAAAAATAGAGAACAGAAGAAAGTAAAATAAGATAAGATAAAAGGGATGTACCTACTTCGTATCTTTACACACCCCTCACTAGGTCCTGAAACCATTTATTTTCAAAGTTATGTTGCACCCTATGCTTGTAATAAGTCGATAAATGGAGACCAAATCTTTTGGAAATGGTCTGATTTGCCTGCTAATAGGAATCTCATGTCTTCCAGGTGTTAAAGCCCTGTCTCACTGTGCGAGTTGACCCACGAGTGACCCCGAGTGAAAGACTCGTGGTTGCGTACGAGACTACAAGTTTATGATCCAGAGTTTAACCGAGTTCCACGGGTATGTCTAAGTTTCCCGTTTACTTCTCATTTCTGCGATGTTCCAAGTTCGTCTCCCGAGTGTACCAAGTTCCTCTCCCGTTAATCTTGAGGCAACAATGTATATTGAAGTGTTGAAAAATCATCACACGTTCAAAAAATGATGTCATGCCAGCCAAAGAACGTAGAGACTATTGTGTTTGCTGCATGTGTTCTGCACAACCTGATCCGTATCAGAGGTGCAGCTTCAGGATCAGCAACAGCCATGCAGCACGGTGACTTAGTGGACAGTCAAACAGGGAGAATAACACTAGGTGCGTGGAGGAGTGGTACAAACGACGAGACTTTGGTGCCACTGCAGTGTTTTCGAGGTAACACGGGGACCAACAGTGCAAAAGAGCAGAGAGACCATCTCTGCTCCTACTATAATTCAGAATTGGGCAGTGTGCCGTGGCAGGACAGCTTATTTTGAGCGGCTGCCGACCACAGGTACATCACTGCATGAGGAGAGCCCACATGCAGAAACATCCAGTTAATTTCATGTTTAGTTTAAATCCTGCTGACTTTTCTTTGTTTAACTTTAAGTGTGGATTTTATTTTTTATTGTGGTGTAAAAGTAATTTCATTGCATCTCTCTTTCCTTTAAAACGTGGTTATCATGCATCTGCTTATTTGATTGTAGATCGCAAAACTTGTCATTTAGCGCATTGCATTGTATCTTTTATTGCCTGGATTTAGACTTGTGCATTTCTCAGCTGAATTAGTATATAGTGGAAATACTTTTATTTGTGCTTCATTTGTTGATTTTCATGTATGAGAAGCCCTTTTCAGACAGTGGTGTTTGCTGTAGTGCTACTTTTCTCAATATTCGCAAAAACGCGTTTTTTATATTGAACAAGAATAAAGACTTTGTTTCACATTCAAGACATTTGTTTCACATAAGACTCTTATTTTCTGATCTACTGAGAGGTGACAATTTTAAACATTTAAAAAGCACAGCATATGAGGCAGCTGTCCTTAAATCTCACAAATGATTGTGAGAATCAAGATGTGAATATATTTTGCCTTCCTCTATTTTGTGTTTTATGATGAAAGGAATATTACATTCAAGTCATGAGACTTTGTAGTGATATTAAAATGAAGACTTCCAGACATCAATTTGATCTTGATAGCAAAGAACTCTCTTTTATTGTGCAATTAAGTAAACAAACAGTGAGAATCAAACGGATCAGCAAAAAGCTTTTCAACACAACACAACACAACACAAATTTATATATAAACTTCAAGCAATTTTTTCTTTTCAACCCACTCTGTCACCTTATCAATAACTTGCTTAACTTTGTTAAGCAGAATTTGTCTTTAAAAAGTCTAAGTAACTGATATTTCTGTCCCTGATTATTGTTTCTAAAAAGAGTTCCCACGGTAGACTCACGAGTCACAAAGTTAAACGCACGGGCCACTACGTTCTTACAACGAGTTTAAATGTTTCAATTTTTAACCACAAGAGTACATTTTACTCGTGGAAAAGTTCAAACATGTTTGAACTTTTGCAAGAGTTAACAAGTTTCACGGGTACCTCCCGTTAACACCAAGAGTCGCTAAGTTGCGTCCACGAGTTCAGACGTTTCCGCTACGTTAATTGTACGTGATTACCACGAGTTAAATTTGTTTTAAACTCGGGGTCACTCGTGGGTCAACTCACACAGTGAGACAGCCCTTTAACAGTTCGGACATATTTGAAATCCACATTTTTATCGTTGGTGTGGGAGCGTTTTTCCAGAATTTAAGTATAAGTTTTTTTGCCATAATTAAGGAAACACTTTTGGAACGAAGTCAGCTCAAAGCTGGCTTCCATTGTTCCAAAAATAATCAATTCTGCGTTCAGTTTCAGTTTTATTTTGAATAATTTTGTAAAAATTTCAAAGATTTAATTCCAATTTTTTTGGATTTTTATACAAAAAACAAAGGAATGTGCTATAGTTGCTTCTTGGGATAGACATGTATCACAGGTGGAAGAGACATTTGGATAAAATTCAGTTATTTTAGTTTTTGAGTAATATAGTCTATATTAGTTTTAAATTGGATTAGAATATGTCTTACATTGATCGAGCATTTGTGCACATATAGCAAGTGTTTATCCCAACTCTCTTTCGAGATTTGTATAGCTAGTTCTTGTTCCCAATCTCTTCTAATTCTATCGGATGATGGTATTTCTATATTTAGGATAATATTATACAAGTATGATATTAAATTAGTTGATTCTGCCTTTATATTCATTGCATCGTCTAATAGGTCTGGAGACAAATTTTGTTATTCTTGTGTATATTTTTTCAAATAGTCACGGATTTGAAAATATTTAAAATATTGATTACTTCTCAGATTGTATTTGAGTTGTAGTTGGTGAAATGATAAAAAAATTCCATTATCATACATCTCCAAACATTTTAATTCCTATTCTATCCCAGTGTGTAAATTATTTATCTATAATTGATGGTTTAAACGATGGATTATTAACTATTGGTGAGAGAAGCGATAGGTTTCTTAATTTTAAGGTTAATTTTATTTGTTTCCAAATTCTAATTGTACTATGAATAATTGGATTTTTACTGTATATTGTATTCAATTTTGTTGGTAAGAGAAGGATCGCTCCTATATTAAAAGGGGAGCAATCCTCTCTCTCCATTACTATCCAATCCACCTGCTGGACAGTTGTAAGTATATTGGTATTGATTGGTAAGTATATTGGTATTGATTGGAATAGATATAAAATTTGTGGTAGAAAGATAATTTTTATAGCATTTATTCGGCATATTAAAGACATCGGAAGAGTTTTCCAAAATTTAATCAGGGCGTTTAATTTATTAAGTAGGGGCATATAGTTTGCATTAAATAAAGATTTATATTTTCTAGTAATTTCAATTCCCAAATATTTAAATTTTTCTGAAGCAATTTAAAAAGGGAATTTTAACAGGTGTGTTGCGTCTTGAGGTTTTATCGTCATAATTTCACTTTTATTCCAATTTATTCTATATCCTGAAAAGGATCCAAATTCCTCTATTAGATTTAATATATTTGGTATACTGATTTGTGATTTTGTAATATATAATAGTACATCATCTGCGTATAATGATATTTTATTATTTAAGTATTTTGTATTATAACCATAGATATTCGGATGCGTTCTAATGCTTTCAGCTAAAGGTTCTATTACAAGAGCAAATAGCAGAGGTGATAGTGAACATCCCTGTCTATTGCTCCTTGATAATTGAAATTTCGGGGACAACATGTTATTAGTTAATATTCTAGCAGTGGGCCGGTCATATAATAGTTTTACCCATGAGATAAAATTCTCTCCCATTTGAAATTTTTGCAATACTTTAACAAGGTAGTCCCATTCCACTTGATCGAATGCTTTTTCTGCGTCCAATGAAATAATTGATAAGTCTTGTTCTTCGGTTTTATATGAATGCATTATATTAAACGGACGTCTCAGATTATTGCATGAGTATCTCTTGGGTATAAACCCCGTTTGATCCACATTTATTAATTTACTAACATATTTACTTAATCTTCTAGCTAATGTTTTTACTAGTATTTTTGTATCTGTATTTAACAGCGCAATGGCTCTGTATGAACCAGGGTCTTCTAAATCTTTATCCTTTTTAGGTATAAGTGTAATCGTTGATTCCGCTAATGTTTCTGGTAGTGTTTGTTCTTTGAAAGCATATGTATACATTTTATGTAAACGTGGTATAATTATCTCATAAAATCTTTTATAAAATTCATTACTAAATCCATCTGGTCCTGGTGTTTTTCCATTCTTTAGTGAGTTTATTGTTTCTTCTATTTCCTTAATTGAGATTTGTGCTCCTAATACCTCTTGTTCGATCAGTTTAAGTTTTGGGAGATTACAGTTATCCAAGAACTCTATAACTTTAGTACTATCTGCTGACGTTTTAGATGTATATAAATTTTGATAAAATTGAGCAAATCTTTTATTAATATCAGGTAGTGTTAACAATTCACCTTTATCTGATTTAATCTTTAAAATCGTATGATCTTTTTCCCATTTTTTCAATTGGCGTGCCAAAAGTTTATGCTATCACCAAATTCAAAATGTTCCTGTTTTGTAATTTGAAATCTTATCATTTTTGCTGATAATATTTTATTTTATTTAAATTTCAATATTGTTATTTTATTATGTTTATCTATAGTTGGCTCTTTAGCATTATCTAGATCCAATTGTCTAATTCGTTCTTCTAACTGCCTTTTATTCATTCTTATTGTTTTTATTTAGAAAAGCTTGATATGAGATTGTAGATCCTCTAATAAATGCTTTAAAAGATTCCCATAGTAAAGTGGGTGAAATATCTGGGGTGTCATTGGTCTCGAAAAAAGTTCCATCTGTTGTTTTAAATATATACCACCTTGTGGATCATTTAGAATTTGAGGATTAAACCTCCAAAACGATTTTTTATTAGGCATTCCTTCAAGTTAAAAAAAAAAAAAAGTTAACGGGGAGTGATCAGAAATAATGCTGTTGTGATATTTTGGGTTCATTGTATAGGGAATTAATTTTGTGTCCACTAGAAAATAGTCGATACGTGAGTAGGTTTTGTGTACCGTTGAATAAAACGAGTATTTTCTTCCAGCAGGGTTAGCGATCCTCCAAACATCTGTTCTATTTGTATTTTTTATGTATTTATTTAGGAGTGCACTAGTTTTAGATTTTGTGTTACCCCTCTTTTGTTGTGTAGATTTATCCAGGTACGGATCTAAAACACAGTTAAAGTCTCCCCCAATTATCACGTTTTGATAATTAAACTCTGAAATTATATTCAGGATTTTATTAAAAAATTGGGGATTATCAAAATTAGGCGCATAAATATTTACCAAAGTGATTGGAGTAGCATGAATCTCTCTGGTAACTATGAGATATCTCCCTTCCTTATCTATTATGATATTCTTTGATTTAAATGGTATACCTTTGCGAATAATAATTGCCGTACCTCTAGATTTAGAGATATATGAAGATTGATTTGTTTGGCCTATCCAATTTGCCTTCAATCTAGTCTGAGCTTGCAATTTCAGATGTGTTTGTTGTAAGAAAATTATGTCCGAATAGAGCGACCACAATTATGCGAAAATCTTACCCCTTTTAATAGGTTCGTTAGCACCCCTTATGTTTCAACTGCAAAATGTGATTCCTTCAAGTTTCTTTTGTTTATCGTCTTGCATTTTAAATTATTTTAATACCTTTGAGTCATATGGTGCAACCAATACCCCAGGTCTCTGGGTGTTGGGGGAGCATTTGCGCTATTAAATTCTGTTGGTACATCCCTTTTAAAATTGTCCTTAAACAAAAAAATGTGAATTATTGTGACACAACATTTTTTTTTTTAAAGTGATATTACAGTGTCTAAAAATAACGACACTAACAAATTATCCACCTAATGGTGGTAGTTACAAATTTGTTGCCTTCCGTTGTTGTTAATCTACATTTAGCTCCGCTCCCTTGAATAATCTTGCAAAACGGAGTTGGGGCCAATTCAAAGCCGAGTTATATATATCACAATTACAATATATATAGATTGTGCTCTTGATTTTGCTCTTTGCACCCGATGTGCCACTTCTATTTTCGGTTCGACGGTCAGGTCGAGTATATGTTTAAGTAAGTTGCCAGCGAACTCACGAGTCTCACTCCCCTCCTTTCCCTGTCACTCCAACTATTCTTAAATTCTGCCGTCTTGAACGTGCTTCCAAATCAAGGCATTTATCAGACATTTTAGCCAACTGCCCCATGACACGCTCCTGATCCTTCTTCATTCTCTGCATGTCTTCAGACATTTGTAACATAGATGTTTCCATATCTTTCATAGCAGTCTGATATGATGTAACAGTTTGGAGAACAGAATCAAACTTCTTCGTGCAATCTTCTTCCACCCGATCAATTTTCACAGTTAATTCACCTTGCACATCATCAATTTGTTTATTTAAATTACCAATTGAGTCAATAACTTTCTGATTCCCATTGTTCATGCTCTCCATCATGCTCTCCATCATACTTTTATTCCCAGCCACAATCTCATTTCTTAAGTCTCTTACCGAGTTCTTTATATCCTCCAGCTCTTTCTCCTTTGTAACCATTTCAGTCTTTGCCCTTGTAGCCATTTCAGAGGCTAATTCAGGAGTTAATTCTTCAGATTTTGGCTGATTTTCCGAAGATGTTTTGTGACAGATCTCTGAGGGCTTTGGCCAGGAATCACTTTTTTCATTTAAAAGTACCTTAAACCACCATTATTTTCGCAGCGATTTCTGATGACGTCATCAGCGCGACGTCAAACAGCTCCGGAGAAAGGTTTCGACCTGAAAAGTTCCTTTTCTCCTGAGATGCTGCCTGATCCGCTGAGTTATTTCAGCATTTTGTGTCTATCTTCAGTGTTCAACACTAAATCTAGTTGCTGTTCCAGACCTACTGTTCTAATATTATTGAACCTGTGTTGGTCTCTGGCTTGAAAGTAATGGTGGAGTGAGGGATATACTGCGCCCGACCATTTGTGGAAGAATCGATTAATGTTGCTGTTGATGGCTTGCAGTTTTAAATGGATGGTTGTCATTGGAAGTTTGATCTATGGTAATTCCATTATATATAACATGGTGTATTTCCACATGACACAATGGTGAGATCTCAGTTTGAAAGCAAGATTTTAGAAACATAGAAAATAGGTGCAGGAGTAGGCCATTCGGCCCTACGAGCCAGCACAGCCATTCAATATGATCATGGCTGATCATCCAAAATCAGTACCCCATTCCAGCTTTCTACCCATATCCCTTGATTCCCTTAGCCCTAAGATCTAAATCTAACTTTCTCTTAAATGATAATGAAATGTTCATATACTGGCTTAGACTTGTTGCATTTGTAGGGTTTCCTACTGTGTCATTTGACTAAGTTCTATTCCCTATTGATACTGTGAACAAAAGCAAAACATTTCCCACTCATCAACAATGAATAAGGAACCATGTTATTCCAATGTGGATACAAGGAGCTGCAGATGCTGGTTTACGAAAAAAAACCACAAAGTGCAGGTGTAACTCAGTGGGTCAGGCAGCATCTATGGAGAGCATGGATAAATGACGTTTCGGGTCTTCTCCAAACTGATTGTGGAGGAGGAGGGGAGAACAATTTGAAATTCTTCAATCATTTTGTCTCGCATATTCTGTCTTTTCATCTTTGGCTTTGTCCACCATCTGCCTATCAAAAACCTCCTTCATCTGTATCAAACTATTACCTGCTAGGGCTGCCCCTCCACTCTTCTAGCTTTCTTTTCCCAAGCCAGCTACAAACAGTCTGAAGTAGGGTCCCAACCCAAAATGTTACCTATCTATGTTCTCCGAAGAGGCTGCCTGACCTGATAAGTTATTCCAGTACTGTCGTTTTCTATGTTATTCTGATTCTTGAATATCTGGGGCCTTGACATTTCATGATCAATTTTGATGTTCATAGATATTAATTTACTATTTCACAATTACAAACATGCTATTGGAAAAATTACCTAATTAGTATTTTGTTGAAAATAGTTCATCTTTGGGCTAAATAAATGTATTCACTGCTGTAGGGCCATGAATAATTGAAAATGGTGTAGGTATCAAAGTTATACTGGTCAATATAATTAAGATATAAATCTTTCAGATGTAACAAATTTCAGAGCCAGTTTTCCTTTTAAGAACACTGCAGATTTTAACTACCAAGGTTGTATTATCAAATGAAATGAAAATCAACCGAGTGGAGTGATTGATGGGGGGAAAGCACAAGGTCGAAAAACAAACACAGCACTTGATTATCATTTTCACCTCTGGCACACCATATATGAAAGCGCTCAACTGAATTCCGGATTATCCATTTTAACAGCACTTATTGATATCCCACAATCTCCAATATAGTGTCTACTTCCATTAGCAACTCTATCCTCTCAAAGTGATTTGTAAAAAAGTTATTTCCAAAGTGCACTTCAGAAGATTCTGAAACAGAAGGGAGTGCATACCATAAGTGCACGACCTGTGTACTATTTTCATGAATATGCCTTGTGTTGGACCAGAGTTTAGTTTAGTTTAGAGATACAGCACGGAAAGAGGCCCTTCGGTTCACAGAGTCCGCACCGACCAGCGATCTCAGCACATTAACTATACCCTACACATGCTGGGAACAATTTTTACATTTACATCAAGCCAATTAACCTACAAACCTGTATGTCTTTGGAGTGTGGGAGGAAGCCCACAAGGTCATGGGAAAACGTACAAACTCTGTACAGACAGCGCCCTTAGTCAGGATCAAACCCGGGTCTCTAGCACTGTAAGATAGCAACTCTACCGCTGCGCCACTGTGCTGCCCACATTTTATACCGGGTAAATAAACAGTGGACACAGTTCAGCTCCATAAGAGTCATACAGCAAGGAAACGATTCAGCCCCCTATGTGCATACAGAACCCATCCAAATGAATCCCATATTCTTTCAGGTTTTTATTTATTTGTTTTTTGGGGATCTTGGCATCAAGGCAGCATTTATTTCTCACAGCTGTAGGTTTAAGGGTGGATGGCTATGGAGGCCAAAACATTAGGTATTTTAAAGCAGAGATTTTTTGGTTCTTGATTAGGAAGGGTGTCAAAGAATATGGGGAGAAGGCGTAGAATGGGCTTGAGAGGGGAATAATAGATCAGCCATGATTGAATTGTGGAGTAGACTCAATGGGCCGAATGGCCTAATTCCACTCCAATGTTTTATGGTGTTATGGACATGAAGACGAGAGAAATTGGGACTGTTATGGAGATGTCTTGAGGACAATCTGTATTACAGTTTAGTTTGTCCTAATAGCTATGAAAGTAAATAAATCACCCGGGCCTGATTAGGTATGTCGAAGAACACTTTAGGAAGTGAGAGAAGAAATTCTAAGAATCGTAGCTGAGTTATAGGAATTATCGTTGGATATAGGTCAAGTGCTGAAAGACTGGAAGGCGGCTAATGTTATGTGTCTTTTTAAGAAAGGCTGCAAGGAAAAACCTGGAAACTATATACACCAGTAAGCCGAACATCTATGGTTGGAAAGTTACTGGAGAGGATTGTGAGGGATAATATATATACATTCATTTGGAAAGACTGGTTGATTAAGAATAGTCATCATGATTCTGTGCATGGAAGATTGTCTCTCATGGATTTGATTGATTTTATGAAGAAGTAACCAAGAAGATTGATGTCAGAGCCTTAAACAATGTGGACTTCATCAAGGCCTTTGATAAGGTTCTTCCTGGAAAGCTGCTCTGGAAGGTGAGATTGCACGGAATCCAGAGAGAGCTAGCTAATTGGATACAGAATTGGCTTCTTGGTTGGAAACAGGGTTGTATTGGACTTTAATTTCTTGGTGAAGGCCTGCACACTGTATCTTCCCCTGTTCTATCTACTGTACTTGAGTTTGAACTCATTGAATCGAAGTATGGAATATCTGATCTGTTTGGCCAGCATGCATAACAAGCTTTTCACTGTACCTCGGTACACATGACAATAATAATCTAACCTAACCTGACAACGTTTCGGGTGAGGATTATCAGTTTTAAGAAGGGTCCCAACCTAAAACATCGTCTTTCCATGCTCCAGCACATTGATTTAAAATCCAAAGGAAGATTGATTTGTTATCATCATAATACACTATTTAAACTCATCCAAGGTCAGGAAAATTGGAAATGATCTTGAACCAACAGAGATTTGCCTATTTATAATATGAAAGCTGAGAGTAAAGAAAGTACAGTAAACCCTCGTTATAATGGACCATTGTAGGGGGAATGGTGTCCGTTATTGCTGATTATCCACTATAACTGAGTAATGAATGATCATTGCATAAGTAGTAGAAACAAACAACTGCTGGTTAATGCACAAAAGGCACAACGTTCTGGAGTAATCCAGCAGGTCAGGCAGCATCTCTGGAGAACGAGTTTGAGACCCTTCTTCAGACTCTCGATCTGGAACTTGGCCTGGAGTCCAGGTGAGTTGACGGCCAGGGGAGAGGTGAGGATGGTCGTGGCCTGCAGGAAGCCCGAGTGCAGGTCAGGGGTGATTGTGGTACCCATGCTGGCAGTCTGGCTTGGAAACGGCCGGGGAGACATGCCTCCCAGCGTTGGCGTTGGCAGTCCGGCCCTGCAGAGAAGTTCGGTAGATCTGTCCACCATAACTGAAATCCGTTATGAAGAGGTCCGTAAAAACCTGGGCTTACAGCAGAAATAATGGAAGTTGGAATAAGGAACTCTTAAGAGTCAGTCTTGATTTTTGGTCAGTGAGATAAGATGGAAATGTATGCATAAGATTCAAAGCTAACATGGTTTGTATCCAATCTTGCAGAGCTTCAAACAATTAGCAAGCTAACCACGTAAGGCTTACCACATCCAGGTTGGCAAAAATGAACCGAGCTTTAATAATTAGGTATCCGGGTAACAGGTGATGGAGTTATCAGGGTTTCAATACACCACAAAGCTGATAGAAATAAAAGTTTGCCAAGGATGTTGGAATAATGGAGACCTATAAAACCATGAGGTGCTCTTCTTATTGTTTAGGAGCTCTCACATGTCCTAGTGAACAATAACAAGCTTTAAAACAGATGATGGTCAGTGTAATTAAAATGCTATGTATATACTGTAGCTTATTTTAAATTGGAAGCTTGATCACATCAAATTTCTGAATAAACCAAACTATATTAATTGCTGAAGTCTGAAGAAGGGTCCCGACCTGAAAGTCATCTATCCATGCACTCCAGAGATACTGCCTGACCCGCAGAGTTACTCCTGCACGTTGTGTGTCTTTTTTTGTGAACCAGTATTTGCAGTTCCTTGTTTCTCTGTATTTATTGCTTGTCATTTGATGCAACACAGTACAAAAGTTATATACAATTATAACCACTGGATTTCTTCACAACTTCATGGATGCATATTCCTAAAGTTAACTTCCTTTTTTATTAATGGTAAGCATTCATCATCTCTCTTATTCTCATTGCCTATTCCTACCATTTATTCCCACTGCCTGTTCCCATCGCGAGTTGTCTGTAATTACATTTATACTAGTAATCTTGTCAGCCTTAACATTGCTATTATTCTGTAAATTCAAATATTTACTGCAATACTGAGCAGATTCCAACACTAACATTACACTAAGCGGTAGAACGTTGCAATAGAAAGGATCAATTAGACATTGCATTAAATTGCATTAGAGAAAAATAATCTCCCAGGTATTTTTGTAGTCTTAGCAAAGAGTTCCATTATTTTCCTGTAACTGGCTGTGATGATTTGTATGAGTGCACTATAATAAAATTAAATAGATTAAGTATCCTGATTTTCATTATCAGTGCATCAATTTTTCTATTCAGTAAGAAAGGAAACTGCTGACTCAGGATATCTGTATTAAAAGCTGCAGTGCACACCAACTTAGTCCTTTGATGGTCATTGGAAAGCTCTTGTTGAGCCTGGCTGAATTTTTTATCTCTGTATTGTGAACTTGGCTGTTTCCCAGAGTCATTTTGACAGCCATGGTGGCCATTGTAGGGATACAGAGTTGAGGGAGCAAGGAGGAATTTGTAGTCAAAGTGGCTTGAGCAGACTTTTTTTGCTGTTTAAAAATTTAATGTAGTCCATGGACAGCTGTATTTTGATAAAGCTATTTGCACATCATTGGTTTTAGCCTTGGGGCACTTCCACTGATCTTTGAATGCTGGAGAGCTTTGCTTCACAGGTATTCGCTGAAACCAGCATCGCAAGAACATGTGGTTGTAATCGGACGAGGGCAAGCACAGTAACAACCACCACCACTCCAGCTGTACAGCTGGCAAGGGACTACAGGGACATGTGCAGCACAGCTTTGAGTTGCTTTCCACTTCACTTTAATTTAGTTTTTAGTTTAGAGATACAGAGTGAAAACAGGCCCTTCGGTCAACTGAGTCCGCACCGACCAGCGATCCCAGCATACTAACACTATCCTACACACACTAGGGACAATTTTCATTTATACCAAGCCAATTAACCTACAAACCTGTACGTCTTTGGAGTGTGGGAAGAAACCGAATATCTCTGAGAAAACCCACGCAGGTCACGGGGAGAATGTACAGACTCCGTACAGACAACGCCCGTAGTCAGGATACAGTAAAGCAGTACCTCTACCGCTGTGCTATCGTGCCGCCCCTAACTTACTGCAAACATGGGCTTGCACGACAAGGGAAAAGAGGACTATAGATGTGGGGCTGCAGACAGGGCCGGCCTTAGGAGGTGTGGGGCCCAATTGGGAACAATTTTGGTGAGCCCCAGGTTCCCAGCCAAGGTCTGTACAATACAATACAATGCAATACGGTTTTATTCGTCACATTGCACATAAAGTGCAAGTGAAATGTAGATTCATAGAAATATAATTAAAGTCCTTTATAGACTTTATAACTCTATGGTAGAATGGAAAGTAATCAAAATGTGCGCTTAAAAAGTGCCTGCGACTTAATGGACCTAACAGATCTAAGCTACATTTTAATATAAAATTGCATACATGTAAGCCTACAAGTAACAAACAAAATGTGTAGATCACCTCTGAAAAGTACATAGTTACAATACCACTTGTTTTAGTGACTGTGAAATGATTTTTTTTTTTTTTAAATTAAATAGATCCTGGAAAACCAATAACCATTGGTGGAAAAACCAGTCCAGGCATTAAATTTTGGGCTTCAGCCCCATCCTACCCTTTGGGCTTCTACCCCATCCTAACCTAGTTGTGTGTGTTAGTTGTCTGTGCGTTATGTGTGTGTTAGTTGTCTGTGCGTTATGTGTGTGTCGGAGGGAAGGGAGGGAGAGAAGGGAGGAAGCAAGGGAGAGAAGGGAGCGAGGAAGGACAGGAGGGAGGAAAGTAGAGAAAGGAGGGAGTGAAGGAGAGAAAGAAGGGATGGAGCGAATGAGAGAAGGGAAAAGAGAGAGAAGGGAAAAGAGAGCGAAGGGAAGGAGAGAAGGAGAGAAGGGAAGGAGAGAAGGGAAGGAGAGAAGGGAAGGAGAGAAGGGAAGGAGAGAAGGGAGGAAGCAAGGGATAGAAGGGAGCGAGGGAGGGAGGGAGGAAGGACAGGAGGGAGGGAAGTAGAGAAAGAAGGGATGGAGCGAATGAGAGGAGGGAAGGAGAGGGCCGGCGGCAGGAGCGGATGCCGGGGTCCAGGCGGACGGGTGTGAGCCGAGGCCGATGTTTGTAAACGTTGCTCCAACCCCCGGCCCGGCCCGGCCCGGCCCTCCCTGTATTGTTCACCGCATCTCCCCGGGGAGAGTGAGGGGTGGTGCCAGGGCTGTGTGCATGAAGCACAGCGACTGGAGGGGCAGGAGCGCTGCCGTGAGCGAACGACCCACCTCCCCCTCTCCCCCTTCTCGATTCCCCCTTCACACCCCCCCTTCCCGTCTACCCCTTTCTTCCCCCCTCTACTCTCTCTCCGCCCCTCTCTCCCCCCTCCACCCGGGGTAGATCTACCCGAGCCGAGAGCAGATTACTCTGGCGCGGGGCCCAAATTGGCTTAAGGCCGGCCCTGGCTGCAGAAGGTCCACTGCAATTTCTCACATGTTCTTGCAATGCTGATTTCAGCAACCACCTTTGAGGCTCCCAGTGGACTGTGGACTGCAAGGAGTGAACCGGCCACTGGTCGGAGGTCCTGATGGACAGCGGCTTGCAGGAAGAGAGCCGCCGAACTGACCCGTGCTCGTCTCCCACAGCCAAACGCAAGATCCAGTGGTCCGCAGCCTACAGGAGGAAAGTCGCCGAGCCGGCCCCTGCTCTTCCCCCAAAGTCTGGAGATGGAGGATAGAGCAGTTGTCGGCAACATCAACAGATGCAACGGGCGAGGAGCAAGCCTGGTAGTAGAGGGAACCGTGGTCTAGCCTACCATGTCCTCGAGGTCCACTGCGGGAGGCGTCCCCAGGGCACAATGCTAGAGGGGTGAGGAGAAGGATGTCACGTCCAAGGAAGGCACTGGCTGGTGGCCCGCAGCAACTTTGGGCTTGCCTCGATTGGGCGCCGCTCATAAGAACCAGAGTCTTGAATTGAATTTGAAAATGGGGTCAAAACATAGCGCCTCTTGCATGCAAGCGCAGTGGACTATTTCTGTACACTTGCTCATCGAAGATGTGCTTGGGTCTGGGAATACTGTACTGGACTGTATGTGAGAATATAATTTCACACTGTGTTTGCACATGTGACAATAATAGCACCATTGAACCATTTCTCAGAATAAATTCCAGGCCACAGCTAGTTTTCTAGATAAGATTCAAGGAGGTATAGATTTAAATTAATCAAAGTGGGATTGGGGGGAGCTGAGAAAGGAATGTTTCACTCAATGTGTGGTGAGGATCTGGATCCCATGACCTGAAATCCTCACCATCTTTAAAAAGTATCTGGATGAGCACAAGGACAACAATCTGCAGTTTCACTGAGTCTACACTAACCATCAAGTACCATTTACAATAATCCTACACCAATCCAACATTCCCATCAGCTACCCTGCCCTCCTCTGCCCTGATTCTAGCACTCGCTTGTAACGGTGATGAATAACTCACCAACCTGCATGTCTTTGGAATGTGGAAAGAGTAGAGGAAACCCATGCTGCCCTACGGAAAACATGCAAACTCCACACATGCAATTCCGGAGATCAGGATTTACCCCGGGTAACAATTGGAGCCAGATTGACAGGGTACTGTAAACTGCCCCTTATGTAGTTGAGTTGCAGGGAAAACTTGTGGGGGTTGACGGGCATGTGTGACAGAATAGGTTGCAGGATAGAGTAATACAGGAGGCACGGTGGCGCAGCGATAAAGTTGCTGGCTTACAGCGCCAGAGGTCCAGGTTTGATGGGTGCTGTCTGTATGCCGTTTGTATGTTCTCCCTGAGAAGTTGGCTTCTGTAAATTGTCCCTAGTGTGCAGGTTAGAACTACTTTATGGGGTGATCGCGAGTTGGCGCAGATTCGGTGGGCCGAAGAGCATATTTCCACGCTGCATCTCCAAAGTGTAACGGTTAGAGGATAACTAGACTGTGCAGCTTCTCCCCCAACACAATATTCCACCACTCGCGCATAGCCCCCAACTGCGCAGATGCGGCTCATTTCCATTCATCCCCCAGCACTACCTCCCCCTCCTCTTCATCCTCGCTCTTCTTTCCCCTCTCCTCCTCCCCTCCTCAATCCCTCCCTCACCTCTCACTTATTTCCCCTGCCCTCAGTCACTCCCTCCCGCCATAACTGCTCTTCCCTCCCTACTCCCCTCCTATCCCTCTATTCCCCTCTCCTCACCTTCCCCAAACCCCCCCCCCCACTATCCCTCCCTACCTCCCCCACGCCCCCTCCTCTCCCTCTATTCCCCACTCCCTACCTCCCCCACTCCCCCCTCCTCTCTATCTATTCCCCCTCCTCCCCCACTCTTCCTCCTCACCTCCCCCACTTTCCCCCCTCTCCCTCCCTACCCCGTCCTCTCCCCATCCCCCACTGTCCCTCCTCACCTCTCCCTCCCACTCCTTTCCACTACCCTCAGTCACTCCCTCCCTCCCTCCATAAAAAGCAGCATCTGCAGTTCGTTTCTCCACAGGTCATTCATTGTTAGCTGTGGTTTAGAACTCGTTAACTTGACACGTGCGTGTGCATGCATGTGCGTGTAGGCGCGTGCGCTCTCTTGATGAATACTCAGTAGATTTCAAACATCTTTGGAATAAATGTTATCCTTGATTGCTTTGCTCGTTGGACACGATGGTCTCTGATATTTTCCAATTGCTTTTAAGAGTTTTTATTCCAGTGAATTTATGCACATCAAGGTGAGATACATCAGTGAGATATCGTAAAATATCCCATTTGAGAATCCATTATGAGCATCAAGCACTCCCAAGGCAGGTATAAACCATTCAAGTGCAGGTAAAAAGCTTCTTCGCTTAAGTCATACACACAGAAGGTTATTACCTACTACATTCATGTCATATTTTATTTGATCTGAGTAAGGCAACTAGTGTGACATTGTATATTCCATGCCTATCAGAGTAAATGGTGATCTATACTTATTTCAGTAATCATGAAAACCAGCATATTTGAACACCCCCAGATTCGGGGACAGTTTCTTCCCAGCTGTCATCAGGCAACTAAACTGTCCTCTCACCCACTACATTGTGGTCCCGACGTACCATCTATCTCATTGGAAACCTTTCATCAGACTTTGTCTTGCACTAAATAATATACCTTCATCCTGTATCAGTATACTATGGAGGTCTTGATTGTAATCATGTACTGTCTTCTTATTGACTGAATAACACACAACAAAAAAGCTTTTCACTGTACCTCGGTACACGTGACAATAAACACAACTAAATGAGAAGGGCTAAATTGAAGCAAAGCACAAACTTGTAAAGGAATTATTGTGGAATGATAAACCTGCAAACCTTCATTTTCTTGCTTGCAGGATGACAAATCTGGACTATTTTTATGATTACTACATCTCAAAAAGATATGTTGTTGTTTATTGACAGCGGGGTCCCGACATCACAATTTTTTACCAGTAGATACAGGCCATTCAGTCCATAGGGTTTGTGCCAGTGGAAAAAGACCCACCCAGCCTTGCCCCACTTTCATGTTTTAAATCTATAACCCTGTAAGTTACAATTTCACCAATACATATCCACTCTATAGACTATTATCTGAATGGTGGCCGATTAGGAAAAGGGGAGATGCAACGAGACCTGGGTGTCATGGCACACCAGTCATTGAAAGTAGGCATGCAGGTGCAGCAGGCAGTGAAGAAAGCGAATGGTATGTTAGCATTCATAGCAAAAGGATTTGAGTAACAGAGCAGGGAGGTTCTACTGCAGTTGTACGGGGTCTTGGTGAGGCCACACCTGGAGTATTGCATACAGTTTTGGTCTCCTAATCTGAGGAAAGACATTCTTGCCATAGAGGGAGTACAGAGAAGGTTCACCAGACTGATTCCTGGGATGGCAGGACTTTCATATGAAGAAAGACTGGATAGACTCGGCTTGTACTCACTAGAATTTAGAAGATTGAGGGGGGATCTTATAGAAACTTACAAAATTCTTAAGGGGTTGGACAGGCTAGATGCAGGAAGATTGTTTCCGATGTTGGGTAAGTTCAGAACAAGGGGTCACAGTTTAAGAATAAGGGGGAAGTCTTTTAGGAACGAGATGAGAAAATTATTTTTCACACAGTGGTGAATCTGTGGAATTCTCTGCCACAGAAGGTAGTTGAGGCCAGTTCATTGGCTATATTTAAGAGGGAGTTAGATGTGGCCCTTGTGGCTAAAAGGATCAGGGGGTATGGAGAGAAGGCAGGTACAGGATACTGAGTTGGATGATCAGCCATGATCATATTGAATGGCGGTACAGGCTCGAAGAGCCGAATGGCCTACTCCTGCACCTATTTTCTATGTTTCTACGTTTCTATAAATGTGATGTTTTGGCGTTCTAATCATTCCAGGTTGTGAATTCCAAATCTCTATCGTCCCTGGGTGAAAAATATCTCCTCATCTACACTCTAATCCTTCTACCGATTAGATCCATGTACCCGGTTTTAAACCTCTATATGCCCTTCCTATTACTTGACTGGGGTCCAGAGAGTACTTTATGAATTTAAGCCGTTTTGTGGATGTTTGAGAAACGTTTCTAGCTAAACGTTTGAGAAAGTGGTGTATTGGCTTAAAAAAATATATATATATTTGCAGAATTTTTTGGTGAAAGAAGTATGGTACAGAAGGGAGAGATCCTGCATCTGCACAAGGCATCAGATCCTCAAGAACATGCCCAGGAAACAATAGAACAAAGAAGAGTAGAACAAAAATATTGCTTTTTGGGTGAAATGTAGAAAGTAGGTGAGTAATATGGTACAGAAGGGAGAGATCCTGCATCTGCACAAGGCATCAGATCCTCAAGAACATGCCCAGGAAACAATAGAACAAAGAAGAGTAGAACAAAAATATTGCTTTTTGGGTGAAATGTAGAAAGTAGGTGAGTAATTTCAAGTTCAAATGCCGCCATTGGATCCAGTGACTCATCCACCTATAATATCTATCAGTCGGGACTCTCATGCATAGACTAGGGCCTCGTATTATCAGCACATTCTTCTATTGCAAACTCAAACCCATATCCCAGCAGTTTGCACATCCTCAATCAGACACAATGTAGGGTATTTGGGCAAACATTGCAGAAAACTTTGGGCAGCAAACTAAAAAAACATTCATGTCGTTGTAATTTAAGCACAAGATGAGAGCAACCCTACATCAGTTGTAAAGGCATCTCTGAGTCGGTTGGCACTGAAGCAATCAATATTGATGATATCTGAGTAATTAATTCTCCTGCTCTATTTTTATTTATCCCACACTCTCTTCCGTCAAGGAAGCTACAAAGATGATAAACTTGCACAAAGTAGTTTACCCTAACTGAAGCCTTGTTATCATAAACCTGCACAGCTTACCATAACTCAAGCCTCGTTACCATTTCATTTTCACCTACCTGAAAACTTTGGGGGGGAAAATAAAGTTTGAAAGCACACTGTATCTTTAAATAGAAAACCCCCCATCTCATCTGATGATGTAGTTGAACCTCCACTGGACTTCTGCGCAGATATACTGAATGAAAACATCAGAAAAAGAAAGAGGAATAAGGCATTCAGTGAGATCATGGCTGACCTTTTAGCTCAGTGCTGCTTTCCTGCACTAACTCAACATCCCTTGCGTTTCTGAATATGGAAGGCAAACGAGGGACTGTTACCAAGTAGAACTGCAGCCCACATCGGAGCCCAAGCAGGTCAATGTGATTGACTCAGGAAGGTGCTAATATGTCTATTCATGGTATATCTTCCCTGAATGTCTTATTCACAGCATTGGCAATAATGTGCTTCACCATGATATTTCCATGTGACCCATTCATATATTACAAGGAAACTTTGATCACAGTTCCATTTTGTAGTTCTCCGTGTTGTGTGAATCCATTCCTCACAGCTTGTTTGGTGAACAAATTCAGGGTTGGTTGATGCAGTTTTTTTTAATTCTGAGTTTCTGTTCAGCTTCTCAGCTGGGTATAATGTATGACTGATTTTTGCTTCAACTATATAATGATCTTTGAATTACTCATCCTAAATGATAGGAAAGAAAACAAGATCAAATACAGCTTTTCACTGTGGTGGTGATATTTCTGTGAATACCTTAAGCACTTAGCTTTCACAATGTGCTTGAAACACGGTGATGATTCACTGACCAACTCAATCACCTGAAAATAAATGTAAAAACTGGATTCATTGATCGGCGTTCCAGCGTATTTCAGACTTTGGATCTCTGAGGCAGCAGTCCCTTTTAACATGTTGCCCACCAAAGGTACAGTATATTTCAGGAAAGCTGCATTTATAAAGAGCTGTTCACATCCCTGAAATGGTGCAAAAACGCTTCCAGCCAACTACCTATGGAATTGTAGTCGCTGATGATATATTGGCAGACTTGGGAACTACTTTTAGATTAGAGATACAGCATGGAAACAGGCCCTTCAGCCCATCGATTCAATACAGACAAGACCATCGATCATCCATTCACACTGGTTCTATGTTATCCCACTTTCGCATCCACTCTCTACCTACAGGGGACAATTAACCTACCAACCCGCAAGTCTTTGGGGTGTGAGAGGAAACCGGAGCATCCTGAGAACACCTATGTAGTCACAGGAAGAACATACAAACTCCACACAGACAGCATCCAGGGTCCACATTGAACTAGGCCTCTGGAACCATGAGGCAGCAGCATTTCCAGCTGCACCACTGTGCCATACATTTACAGCAGACAAGATGGCAAAATCAGACTGCAGACAGGGCCTGCCTTAGGAGGTGTGGGGCCCAATTGGGAACAATTTTGGTGAGCCCCAGGTTCCCAGCCAAGGTCTGTACAATACAATACAATGCAATACGGTTTTATTCGTCACATTGCACATAAAGTGCAAGTGAAATGTAGATTCATAGAAATATAATTAAAGTCCTTTATAGACTTTATAACTCTATGGTAGAATGGAAAGTAATCAAAATGTGCGCTTAAAAAGTGCCTGCGAGTTAATGGACCAAACAGATCTAAGCTACATTTTAATATAAAATTGCATACATGTAAGCCGATGAGATGCATCTGAAGGGAGTTAGGGTGAAAGCGGTGCTGCCATTTTGCAATGCAAACAACTTTAACAGATGATCAACTAATTCATCTGCTTTGGTAGTTTTGATTAGCAGACTAATGCTAGCGAACACATTTAAAAAGTCCTGCACAATGGCTCAAAGGTCCAAAGGTAGCTTTGCAACATTTTTGCAATTGTTTAGATTTGTTTAGAGATTTGATTAACAATTTGATATCTGTGATAAATTTATTTCAAATAGCACCAAACACACATGGCTTAAATACGTCTGGGAGTAATTTTAAAGGCAAAATTGAAAAAGTGACATTCTAAAAACTGCTGGCTCATTGTAGTTTTCAACAAAATGCTAATTTATTTTAGAAGTCTCTCGAGAGAATAAAACTTCTCGTGTTTTGTGAAAACGTGGAGACATTGTGCACTTGGATCGCTAACTGCATCTGAAGTGAAAACTCCCATGGGGCTATCCTTGTTTTTCTAGGTAATATAACTTGAGGAGTGGTGTTTGTTTAAAATATAATTGCATCTCAGCTAAGATTCAGATTTTGTTTAAAAATAAGTCAACTCTGCTGGTTAGATGGTTGAATGATGCACAGTGTAGCTTTTGGATTGCTGAATGCAAAAGAAAATCAGCTTGTCTACCTGTGTAAGAAAATTTAATTCTGAAACTCATTGAGAGGACCTTGTGTTGCATAGGGTCAGAACTGTGAGCTGCGTCTCTAAGAAAGAAAACAAATCTGTATTAACTGGCCATTTGTGCTTTGCAAGACAGGAACTTTCAGATCAAATCTAGTTTGGAAGGTCAGTTTTGCTTTGTTACAGGGCTATCATATTTACATTACAGGGGTTCAAATCAGTAAAGTTTGGGATCCCTTGCTGCCTACAAATGTGTGGTGGCAGCAGATTATTCCAGTTTCTTCGAAGATAGACAGAAAATGCTGAATAACTCAGTGGGACAGGCAGCAACTCTGGAGAGAAGGAGTGGGTGATGTTTCAAGTCTAGACCCTTTTCCAGTTTCTTCCATCTACATCCATATATTTTAGGTTGAAAGCTCATGAAAGTTTCATCAAAACTTCTCCATGAAACGCATTCAATTTTAGGATAGTACCTGACTCTTTAGAGGTGATAGAGATTCTTGTCAAAATCATGTTAACAGATTCTAGCAGCAATTTAAAGCTTGGGATTCTGAGATCTGATAATGTCTGGTCTTAGCCCGAGTAATGTGAATCTTCCATGTGTTATCCGAGGGCACGTCCACAAAGCACAAAGTAACGCAAACCTGAACAACCTAATAGTTGCGGTATTGATGGTAGTGTCTACAGGTTATTGTTCTCAAATGACATCTTAATGGACCAGTAGATTTATTTGTGCCCAAATGTATGCAAAACTTTTGAATCATTTTCTAAGTAAAAATTCCAGCTAGTTACATACCTTTCTCAAATTGCATTATGGAGAGATATGACAACATTTAAGGGTGGCTTTAAAAAATGTACGGGTATGGATGAAATAAACTGTTATAGACTGCTGCCATATCACATGTTTGCAGGCAGCAAAGTATTTCTGTCTCAATGGGTTTCAACTCCCATATACTGTAGCTGGTAGCCTTAACATTTGCTTATGTTGTGAAAAGTGAATTGAAGGAAACTAACAGCCATAGAGTCATACAGCATGGAAACAGGCCCTTCGGTCCAACTTGCCCACACTGACCAAGTTGTCTCACCTACACTAGTCCTACCTGCCTGCCTTTGGCTCAGATTCCTCTAAACCTATTCTATCCATGTACCTGTCTAAATGCTTCTTAAACATAACAATAGCACCTGCCTCAACTACCTCCTCCAGCAGCTCATTCCATACACCCACCACCCTTTGTGTGAAAACGTTACCCTTCAGGTTCCTATTAAATCTTTCCCCCTTCACTTTAAGCCTATGTCCTCTGGTTCTCGATTTCCCTGCACTGGGCAAGAGACTGTGCGTTAACCTGATCTATTCCTCTCATGATCTTGAACACCTTTTTAAGATCATCCCTTATCCTCCTGCACTCCAAGGAATATCCTAGCCTGTTCAACCTCTCCCTATAGCTGAGGACCTCGAGTCCTGGCAACATCCTCGTAAAGGATTGCCCTTCCAAAAAGATGTGTAAAGATAAAGTAATAGTTGGAAGTGGCTGCAGTGATACACAAACTTGTTTGGAACTTGCAAAATCAGTAGGTGTTGATTTAGATGAAAATACTAAGTATTACTTTGCTGTGCTTTGCTTTCATAGACAGGACCTGTACAATCTCTCATAAGATTAGAGCTGGAAGCTGTTGGCTGTATCTAAAATCACTGAGCCTATTTTGAAAGATGCAAGGAGATAGAGAACTGACAGATCTACTGTGTTAAAGTGGGAGCAGGGACCAAAAATGGTTGACATTTTTGGGCAAATCTGTCAGGGGAAAAAAAAACAAGCAAAGAAATAAGAGTGCATGCATTAAAATAGGTTATTTTAAAAAAAATAAGCAGACTATCCTTGTGATAGGTGTGTCTTCATACAATTTGAAACTTAAATAGCAATTTAATGTACCACAGATCCATTTTGAATGCATAAGATAACTAGTTACTGTAGAGGGCAGAGTGGTATCTCATAAGTTCTACCAGCAACCAAGTCACTGTGAATTTCACTTGACAGGGAGAGGCAGATGCTCCATCAAATACATTGCCGTAAATGTCGTTCCTGGCAAAACCAGAAATGATTTAATTATGATCAGATTTCATTTTTTAACTGCTAGGTGTTGTCTGAGCATGTGATTTCTATATGTTGTGCTTACATTTGTAGATTATTTGCATACAATTTTGCCCATGGAATGTCAGGCATAATTGATATATTTTTACCCTTGTGTAGGAAGGAACAGTAGATACTGGTTAAAACCAAAGATAGACACAAAGAGCTAGAGTATCTCAGTGGGTCAGGTATCATTTCTCGAGAAAAAGAATAGGTGATGTTTCGGGTCGAGACCAGTCTTCAGAATGCGAACCCTTCAGACTTCCCCTGATGTAGACAAACATGCTGGAGAAACTCAGTGGGTGAGGCAGCATCTATGGTAGCGAAGGAATAGGTGACGTTTAGGGTCAAGACCCTTCTTCAGACTGATGGGGGGGGGGAGAGCGCGGGAAGAAGAAAGGAAGAGGCGGAGACAGTAGGCTGTAGGAGAGCTTGGGAGGGGAAGTAGGGAGAAAGCAAGGACTACCTGATATTGGAGGTCTATGTTCATACCGCTGGGGTATAAACTACCCAAGTGAAATATGAGGTGCTGCTTCTCCAATTTGCAGTGGGACTCACTCTGGCCATGGAGGAGGCCCAGGACAGAAAGGTTGGATTCGGAATGGGAGGGGAAGTGCTGAGCCAGCGGGAGATCAGGTTGGTTAATGTGAACTGAGTGGAGATGTTGGGCGAAGCGATCGCCAAGCCTGCGCTTGGTCCCACCGATGTAGAGCAGCTGACACCTAGAGCAGCGGATGCAATAGATGACGTTGGAGGAGGTGCAGGTGATCCTCTGCCTCACCTGGCAAGACTGCTTGGGTCCTTGGATGGAGTCGAGGGGGGGGGGGGGTAAAGCGACAAGTGTAGCCTTTCCTGCAGTTGCAAGGGAAAGTACCAGGGGAGGGGGTGGTTTGAGTGGGAAGGGACGAATTGACCAAGAAGTTACAGAGGGAAGCGGTCTCTGCGAAAAGCCGAAACGGGAGGAGATGGGAAGTTGTGGCCAGTGGTGGGTTCCCGTTGGAGGTGGCGAAAATGTCGGAGGATTATCTGTTGTATATGACGGCTGGTAGGGTGGAAGGTGAGGACAAGGGGGACTCTGTCCTTGTTACGAGTGGGGGGGATGGGGAGTGAGAGTGGAGCTACGGGATATAGAGGAGACCCTGGTGAGAGCCTCATCTATAGTCGAAGAGGGGACCCCCGTTTCCTAAAGAAAGAGGACATTCTTCTGATGGGGACATTCTTCCCCTAATTCTCAGTCGAAAGGGTCTCGACCGAAAATGTCACCTATTTATTTTCTCTAGAGATGCTGCCTGACCCGCTGAGTTACTGCAGCTATTTATGTTTTACCCTTATGTCTGGGGAGTGGCTTTTAGGAAGAAAACATTTACTAATCAATTTAGAGTGGAATTATTTTGAAATCAATTAAAACAGAATCAGTATGTATCTCAAAAATCTGCATGGAAATGTTTAGTATTCTACCTCATCTGCCCTTTGATTTGAATTATAGCTTTTGAATGTGGTAAAATGAGTCAAGACTCACAGAATCCAGAAAACCCTTTTGAAACAACAATTGCAACTGAGAAAAAGCTGCAAATAATGTGCCATAAAATGTATGAAATTGCTGAAAACATGCTGCAAAATAGTACAGATATGAACTCTGTACTCTACCTACTCTGCTTTAGTATTAAATGTAACCTCTCTTTCTGATTCTGATCAGCTCTATTCACAGTTCTCTCTCACATGTATGACAAACTTTGTGTGTGTTACTTTATAATCTAAAACAACACCCATTCCAATCTGAATGATATAACTCTTTCTTCTGATTGTACAATCTGCATCCTGTTGTCCTCGACAAAATCATAAACTGTCCAGTATATGTACGTTTGATATCCAACCATTAAGACAATAAAGGGCGGCACAGTGATGCAGCAGTAGAGCTGCTGTGGTGCCAGGGAACAAGGTTTGATCCTGACCACGGATGCTGTCTGTGAAGAGTTTGTTCGTTCTCCCTGTGACCACATATATTTTCTCCGGGTGCTCCGGTTTCCTTCCACGATCCAAAGGCGTGCAGGTTTGGAGGTTAATTTGTCTCTATAAATTGCTTCTAGTGTGTAGGATGCAAAAGTGGGATACTACAGAATTTGTGTATGAGCGATTGTTGGTTGGCGTGGACTCTGTGGGCCGAAGGACCCGTTTCCACACTATCTATAAACTAAACTAAACATGCTTTTGTGGGGAAAAAGCTTGATTATCCATTCAAACCCCAAAGCTCATATGTTTGAGAAGGAACTGCAGATGCTGGAAAATCGAAGGTAGGCAAATTTGCTGGAGAAACTCAACGGGTGCGGCAGCATCTATGGAGCGAAGGAAATGGGCAACGTTTCGGGCCGAAACCCTCCTTCAGACTGATGCTGCACCCGCTGAGTTTCTCCAGCACTTTTGTCTACCCAAAGCTTATATGTTTGACCAAGCCTTCTAGAGACACGAGGGACTACAAATGCTGGAATTTGGAACAAAAAGCAAACTGTTGAAGGAACTCCAGCAGTTTTTAAAAAAATAATTTAAGCAGTGTAGGAATTTGTCTGATTTGTGTCAGTTTCTCCTATGCCCCAGTAGCTGATATTTTCTCTTATAGCTATGTCACAAATGAAGATTGTCCTCTATATTACCTTTATTTAGAAAGAAAATTGGGAGCTGCTGTATCACTTCAACCTATTGATTGCTGTGATTCAAAGTTGAAAATCCCACTAAGTCAGGATATTGGTGGGAAGTGGCTGCTTGGTTATTAAAATTGGGCAACAGTAGGTTGCTATTAGGAATTCATAGAGCCATACAGCATGGAAACGGGCCCTTCAGCCCCACCCATCCGTGCCCACCAAAATGCTTCATCTAAGTTAGTTGCATTTGCCTGAGTTTGGTCCATATCCCTCTAAACTTTTCCTATTCATGTACCTGTCTAGGTGTATTATAAATGGTGATCAAAAGAAATTGTGATTGTTACTGCTAAATGACTCGAAGTATAACAATGTTTAAGAAGGAACTGCAGATGCTAGAAAATCGAAGGTAGACAAAAATGCTGGAGAAACTCAGCGGGTGAGGCAGCATCTATGGAGCGAAGGAAATAGGCGACGTTTCGGGTAGAGACCCTTCAGACTGTTGTGGGGGTGGGGGAGGGGCGAGAAGAAGCGGAGACAGTGGGCTGTGGGAGAGCTGGGGAGGGGAAAGATGGAGAAAGCAGGGACTACCTAAAATTGGAGGTCATTGTTCATACCGCTGGGGTGTAAACTACCCAAGCGAAATATGAGGTGCTGCTCCTCCAATTTATGGTGGGCCTCACTCTGGCCATGGAGGAGGCCCAGGACAGAAAGGTCTGATTCGGAATGGGAGGGGGAGTTGAAGTGCTGAGCCACCGGGAGATCAGGTTGGTTATTGCGAACCGAGCGGAGGTGTTGGGCAAAGTGATCGCCAAGCCTATGCTTGGTCTCGCCGATGTAGAGCAGCTGACACTTCGAGCAGCAGATGCAATAGATGAGGTTGGAGGAGGGGTAGGTGAACCTCTGCCGCACCTGGAAAGACTGCTTGGATCGTTGGATGGAGTCAAGGGGGGAGGTAAGGCGACAAGGGTAGCATTCCCTGCGGTTGCAAGGGAAAGTGCCAGGAGAGGGGGCGGTTTGGGTGGGAAGGGACGAATTGACCAGGGAGTTACAGAGGGAGCGGTCTCTGTGGAAAGCAGACGGGGGAGGAGATGGGAAGATGTGGCCAGTGGTGGTATCCCGTTGGAGGTGGCGAAAATGTCAGAAGATTCTTTTTTGTATGTGACGGCTGGTAGGGTGGAAGGTGAGGACAAGGAGGACTCTGCCCTTGTTAAGAGTGGGGGGATGGGGAGTTAGAGCAGAGTTACGGGGTATAGAAGAGACCTTGGTGAGAGCCTCATCTATAATAGAAGAGGGGACCCCCGTTCCCTAAAGAATGAGGACATCTCCGATGCCCTGGTTAAGAACATCTCATCCTGGGTGCAGATGTGGCGTAGACGGAGGAATTGGGAGTAGTGGATGGAGTCGTTACAGAAAGCAGGGTGGGAAGAAATGCAGTCTATGGTATAATAACCTCTGGTGGGAAAGAAAATATGGAGTGAGGAGAAAAAGTACTTATTAATTATTTATCATTTATTCCATTTTGCCAACTTTCTCATAACACCAACGACAGACTCTTAAAGGCCTGTCTCACGAGTCTGCGGTCATTGGCGGCGAAACGGGAAGAATCTGCCGCCATAGACCGCAAACTCGTGAGAACGTACAATTCCCGGGCCGTGCGGCGGTGTTTCCAACACCGCGCGATGCTAAAATAAAATCGACAATGTCCAAAACCAAATACTCACCGCACAACCTCCACCAGTGATGCACAAGTGCGGCACGGCCGCACGCACGGGCCGCCGCCAGTATGGCTCGAGCGCCGTGTGTCAAACCTCCACTGCCACAGCCTCCGCCAGTGAGGCACGTGCTGCCGCCAGTGAGGCACGTGTGCTGCACGGCCGCAGGCACAGCCACCGCTACAGCGCCGCGATCAGGATGGCCGCCGCCACAGCCGCCGCTGGTGAGTCATGTGCGGCGGGCCGACGTCATCGCAGTCGGCCCGCCCTTTTATTTACTTACCGCAAGCACGTGGGACCCGCCGTGTTTGAATTAACTTGGCCCCCGTGCAGCATCCGTGCGGCGCTCCGGTGGATAGGCTCGACGCTCTCGCCGTTGCCGCGCGGTCCTCGCTACCGGCGACGCCGCGCTTCACGCCGATGACCGCAAACAGGTAAGACAGAGCCTTTACTCAGGATTTTAATTTATTTAATTGAACTTGTTTGTATTTTTAATCAAGTTTGTAAAGAAATCTAAGATATATCTTGGCTGGAAGGGACTGCAGAGGCTGGTTAATAGAAAAAAGCAATGCTGTTGTAACTCAGCAGGTCAGAGAGCATCTCTGGAGAATGTGGATAGGTGACGCTTTGGTCACGACCCTTCTTCAGACTGTTTATGGTGTGGGGGAGGGAGGGGGGAGACAGCTGAAAGAGACGTGCACCCATTTCTCACTTCTCTTCCAGCTTTCTCCTCCTCCCCCCCCCCCCACCTGCATAATCTGAAGAAGGGTCCTAATTTGAAATGTCACCTCTCCATGTTCTCCAGAGATGCTGCTTAACCCCCTGAGTTACACTAGCACTTTTTGTCTTTTTAAGATAAATCTTGCTTCTATTAAGGTTTGCTGTGGTGAGGACAAGATTTACTATATTATGTGGAAATTTATACAGAGTATGAGGTGCTGCCGTTGATTGTCGTGGACTTCTTGCAGAGTTTAGGTGTGTCAATAAATGTTGGCTTTTCTTTTCAAAAAATACGATAACATTATTGGCTTAAGTTATAAAGATCTTATCAGTAAACTTAGATTGCTGAACATGACTAGATAACATAGTTAATATTTCATTTCTATGGTAATTCCCAGAGTCACTAGCTTGGTGATGCATTCTGATATTAAAACACTGAGTTGAAGGAATTGATTTATAAAACTTCTGCAGTAGTGCATTGAGTTAGGTATCACGAGTAACTTTTTTGTGTATTTTATTGGCTGGAATAGATTTACTGCAGTTTCATGTTCCAATAATTTGAAAGAAATTGACTTTCTATTTCACTATTCTTTTATTTTTCTCTCTCTGCTTCTGGGGCAAAGATTCATGCAGGGGTATAATCCCACCCTGATGCCAGCAGCAACATTGGCCCTCACTTAAAGTGGCCTTTGGATGAAATGCTCAGAGGTAGCTGTTAATGAGCTGTGCAGTCAGCACGACACAGATCATTATCTCCTTACCAAAGCTCCACAATTTTGAGCATTAGTCATTAACCAGAAGTAGACTTTCTCAGTGATACAACTCAATCCACTCCCTCTCCACTCCCTATTTCAGGGTATCAAAACCATTTCCACACCTTGGCTCTGGCTGACTCAGTAGACACCAACGATTGTAGCTGATATCCCTGGCACACCATCAAATGTAAAAAACAAATTTCCTCTGTGCTATAATGAAATAAAGAAACTAAGCTTTTAATGTGTTGCTTTTTGTAATTGAATTACATTTTGTTCCAGAAAATGGATTCCCAAAAGCTTAATTTTCCAGTCAAATCGGTAGTGCGATGTTAGCATATATTTCAAGAGGATTTTAATATAAAAACGTCTGAGGCTTTATAAGGCACTGGTCAGACCATATTTGTGAGGAGTTTTGGGCCACATATCTAAGGAATGATGTGCTGGCATTGGAGAGGGTTTAGAGGAGGTTTACGAGAATGATCCCAGGGATGATTGGGTTGACTTATGATGAACATTTGGTGACACTAGACTTGTACTTGATGCAGTTTAGAAGGATGAGGGGGAATATCATTGAAACTTACTGAATAGTGAAAGGCCTAGATAAAGTGGATGTGGAAGGATATATTTATTTCTTCAACATTTGGTAGTTACTATTTAAAACATACTTATTGCCTATTCTTCCTATGAAAGTACATCTTCTCATGTGTTCCTACAATATGTTCAGTCTCATTCTTATTGTTCACTTGTTTCAGCAATCAATATCCCTCTGCATACTTTGAATCCTCTCCAGTTTACCTAGTTATGTATCATCAATTAACCTGAATACTGTACTTTGTCTTCATCTATCATCAACAGAGACTGTATAAAGCTGAATGCTCATGTTGGAACCCACTGGTAGCTGATTACCACCTTGCAAATGATACCTTCTCATACCCACATTTTTTGCCCCCATTACCAATCTTTTTAATTCCTTGAGCCTTCCTTCATGTAACAATCTATTCGGCGAAACCTGATCCAAGTTTATTACATCCATTAGTTCTCTCTTATCTCTGCTAGTTGTATCCTCAAAGCTTTTAGATTTGTTAAACACTATTTCTCTTTCCTAAATAGAATCTATGCTTAAAAATGACAGTTTATGATTCATGGCATTTAACGTTATTTCATCTCTCCCCCACCCCAAAGTGTTTCTTATTCTGTTTGTATATGCCCACTGGCCTGATCATTAATAAATAGCACTTTACACATACGAAGAGGCATAATGTGCTCAATCTGCACTCATTAACCCACTTGGCACACTCTTTCAGAGATAGTCCCTCAGTTCTAACAATCCATCACACATCTTCCTACAACCAAGTTGGAGCATCCCTCTATCACCCAATGCCACAATCTGCTCTGCAGCACTCCCCAGAGCCCTACTGTGTATGTCCTCTCCATGTTAGTCTTCCTAAAATGCAACACCTAATATTTAGCAATATTAAATTCCATCAACCATTGTGCAGCCCACCTGCCCAACCGGTCAAGATCCTGCTGATATTTGTGACAACTATCTTTACTATCTACAATACCACCCACTTATGTCATCTGCAAACTCATATCACAATAGTTAGTCTTTAATTGACTTCCATTATATGCTATATATATATAATCCATATTCACATGCAGCTCTTCTACAAGTAGTCCTACATATCCCATATTTTTAGTAAAGAGCACTGATCTTGTCAATGATTATTGATGGCAGATCTCCATCACCCTGTTCTTCTTCTGATCGAGTCCGCACACAAGATTAGAAGTTGTTCAGCCAGAGCTGAACACACTTCTCGGCATCTGCATACAATGGTGTCTGCCTTGTCGCTTCTTGTGTATGGTGGTGGAAAGATTGGTGGAAACAGGGCCGTGACTTGAACGCTCTTTCCTTGACCCCATCACCCTGTTGAACTATTAATTGTATTTAAATTGTGATATATATGTTCTTTCCTCTGCCAGTTGTCCAGACCTGCCGTGTGTGGAAAGATTTGGCATCCCATCCTGGATGAACCAGCCTTCTCATGAAGATAAGGTTCTGAAGCTTCCTGGACTGGGCACAATAACCCAGCCAAGAGACGCATCAATTTGCCTTTAATTTAGACCAAGCCTCAATTTTGACGATTTGTATGATAATAAGCATCGACAATACCTTTAAAGATTAAGGGGAAAGTGCATGCTGGAATGCAATTGATGTTGGTTTGTGACCTGAAATGCATGTTATTGGACTCCCGTAATGCAGTAGCTGGGTCGGACCGAAACTTTAAAGGTTACCTCACTCCCGATGAGTTTGAGTAAATATTGGACGTTGGTTGTAAAGGCACGGAAGTTGATGTGCTTCGGGCATCTACCTTCCAGTGGCGATGTTTGTCCACGGGAGTTATTGGTTACTGTGGTCTGAATAAGGGTCCCGACCCGAAACGTTCATGTGTTCCAGGGATGCTGCCCGACCCATCGAGTTACTCCAGCACTTTGTGTCTTGTTTTTGTGTAAATCAACACTTGCAGTTTCCTGTTTCTACTTCAGTGATTTATTGTCGGACCAAAGTTTGGAGGTGGGAAGAGCAAACAGTGATCTGAATGTAATTGTATACCAAAGCAATTGAAGCAACCCATTTTTTAAATCTAATTGTCCGCCGTCATGTATATTGGTTCTTTGTTACAATTGTCTGCATAGTTTTGCGATGTACACCAGATGGTGGCCGATTAGGAAAAGGGGTGATGCAACGAGACCTGGGTGTCATGGTACACCAGTCCTTGAAAGTAGGCATGCAGGTGCAGCAGGCAGTGAAGAAAGCGAATGGTATGTTAGCATTCATAGCAAAAGGATATGAGTATAGGAGCAGGGAGGTTCTACTGCAGTTGTACAGGGCCTTGGTGAGACCACTCCTGGAGTATTGTGTACAGTTTTGGTCTCCTAATCTGAGGAAAGACATTCTTGCCATAGAGGGAGTACAGAGAAGGTTCACCAGACTGATTCCTGGGATGGCAGGACTTTCATATGAAGAAAGACTGGATAGACTCGGCTTGTACTCGGTAGAATTTAGAAGATTGAAGGGGGATCTTATAGAAACTTACAAAATTCTTAACGGGTTGGACAGGCTAGATGCAGGAAGATTGTTCCCGATGTTGGGGAAGTCCAGAACAAGGGGTCACAGTTTAAGGATAAGGGGGAAGTCTTTTAGGACCGAGATGAGAAAAACATTTTTCACACAGAGTGGTGAATCTGTGGAATTCTCTGCCGCAGAAGGTAGTTGAGGCCAGTTCATTGGCTATATTTAAGAGGGAGTTAGATGTGGCCCTTGTGGCTAAAGGGATCAGGGGGTATGGAGAGAAGGCAGGTACAGGATACTGAGTTGGATGATCAGCCATGATCATATTGAATGGCGGTGCAGGCTCGAAGGGCCGAATGGCCTACTCCTGCGCCTATTTTCTATGTTTCTAAAGATGTGGATCGTTCTCTTCCATCTGTTTCACTCGCGGAAGAGGGAATTCCCCTGGTATGCAGGCGCTGAAATTTCCGCTGTCTCTGGTGCTGAAATTGCAGCCGGCGTCCTACAAGTCGGAAGTGCAAAAGCACACGCATTGAAAGGACACGCCAAATGGTGTTGTAAGTTTGCCTGCTGCTGTAGGAAAATAATTAGCACCCCCATGCACGGTGTTGAATGTAATTTTTAAAGAATGTGGTTGCCAAGGGGAAGCAGAGTCGCCGCAACGCACAGCTATGACAGGAGAAATTACTTTGGCGCAATTTGTAACATTTTTCGGGGAAAGGAATCTGTAGCGACTGTGCTGATTGTAGGGGAGTCGGCAGCGTCAGTGGGCGCTACTGCAGTCGCAGCTGTGGGAGCTTGGATGGAGGACTGAGAGAGTGAATGAGCGGAGCCGGTGCATCCAGCCGATACATCCTCCCACTCTTGGTACTGACTCACCTGCGACCTGTATCTGGTCTCCTGGAGAACACACACACACACACACACACACACACACACACCAAATAAACAGCCCCTCTCGTCCCACCCACACTGCCAGCTAACATGCTCGGCACTGTCTAATTCTCCTGTCGTCGGCGCTGTAGAAGAGGAAGGGAAAGTCATATCTCGGTTGCTAAGGTACGAAATAGGCCAGATGATGCAGAGAAAAGTGTGCGTGTTTATGTATGCAGCTAATTTGTTACTTCCTTGAGCATCACGGCATCATTTATGTAGAGTTGTTATTTATGGATAATGATTCGTTGTCTTATTTTTGGTCTGGGAGACAATTTCTTGTCACCACAACCCACCCTGTTTCAGGCGAGGAGTTAAAAATAGTTTGGAGCCAGTGCACCGGGGTTGGAGTTCGGATGCAGATCGGTTGAGGGATTTATGTACAAAGCAAGAGGCAATAAGACTCGTCGGCAGTCCGAGTGGCGAAGCCGTTTCATTCGCAATTCCGCACTTTGCCATCCGAGCTGAGGTGAAGCGGGCGCTTGTTAATTCAATGGGTCGCCCGTGTGTGTGTTTGACCCGTGTGGACTGTCACCCATTCCCTTTGTTCTTCTTTGTAGAGTTCAACTAACGGTCCCGAGATGGCTCAAGGCTCCTCCGAGCAAATTGTGTCTGGGGGCAGCGAGTTGGAGGAGACTTCCCCCAATATGCTCGTGTACCGAAAGGTAGGCACGCGGATTTCATTCCCTACAGGAATTTATTTTCCTTTTTATTGTTGGGATTTGGGTTTTGTACCGAAAAGTTGGTTGCTGTGAAATCCATTCAGTGGATGGCTATCATGATTAATGTTGGCGATAATCAGTGTCCTTGCCTTGCTGTGGTTTCAGATAAACTTTTGGGCTGCAAGGCTTATTGCACAAATATCAATGCAGCTGTGTTATTTGGCATCCCGTACTGTTATTTTAAAAGTGTACTTTAAAAGATGACATGGATTCACAGTCAGTTGAACTGGAAGTTCTCCCGGTATTATAGTCCACCGGATCCCATCGAAAAACAGCACATCGCTCCTTCTCTTACTTAGCCTTGGCCGTGTGTGGGCTGGGGGGGAGAGAGGGGGAGCAGGCACCGTCCGGATCAAGTGTTTACCCACTCGAAGACAGTACTACGCGTAGGCAAGTCGTTGTGCAAATGTAGCTATCGCTACATGGACAGGGCTAGCCAAACAAATTAGTGTTTGTTCTCACCGGGGGAAGAGCGTTATTTACCTGGGGGAAATGTGAATGCAATTAACCCGCTGTATCGGAGTTTGCGAGGCGCACGATTCATTTTTTTCCCAGCAACATACCTTACTTAGGCTGCAGGAAAAGCTTCAGCACCATTAACACAAAACGTCGCCTGTGTTAGTTTGATGCTTCTCTGTAAAGTATTTTGTCAGTAAAATGTTTATTTTCCGACATTGCCAATGTGAGTGGGGGAAAAAATGCGTTGCTTGTTTAACGTGGAACACGTTTGCAATGATCTCGCTGGTTGGTATCTGAGGGAGGTTAATACATTGGAGACCCTTTTGACTACCTTGAAAAGCGCTATATAAATAAAATGTATTATGATTATTATTATCTCCAGCTGATGTTTGATCACATTGCTGAACATACGTTGGGGCATTGGCCCATGAAGCTGTGAACTGATGAACGAGAAAATTCTTTGGAGGACGTGTGTAGGGAAGGAACTGCAGATGCTGGTTTAAAATAGACATAAAATGCTGGAGTAACATAGTGGGACAGGCAGCATCTCTGGAGAGAAGGGATGGGTGACGCCACCCATTCCTTCTCTCCAGAGATGCTCCCTGTCCAGCTGAGTTATTCCAGCATTTAGTGTCACTCGTTGGATGGACTCTCGGCTTTAACTAGAACTGTATTTATCCCATGAGATATTGCATCTGCAAAAGTGACTATTTTAAAATTTTACATTCTTAATGCAGTTTGAAAATCTCACTGCAGTAGTTGGAAGAGAGCGGAGTTGCTTTAAAGATGGGTGTTCACTTTATATATGGTGGCAAGTTTAAACCAGTGTATCTTACCTGATTCGATTCATTCAGAGCAGAAATGAATTTCCACTCATTTAAATCTTCCCCCAAAAAGAGACCTATGGGTCATTTTTGGGGGAAATGGGAAAAAATGGGGGGGAGGGGGGGGCGATTTAAATTTAAATCTTCAGATATTAAAATAGTGTAAGCGGAGAATTGTAGTCTTCGACGTGAAACTGAATGCAGAGTAATTCCGAATATTAGATGAACAAATGCATTGGCAAATTTTGGACTTTAACGGACATTGACACCTCCCGACAAAGTAATCAATGCTTAGCTTTTCATGGGTTGCTGTTCAGTAGTATTGATAATGGCAAGAGCAGAGAGCTGTACAAAAGCAATGATTTTTTGGATGAGGCGCTGCCTCGTGTTCCAAGTGTAAGAACTTATAACTCAGATTCAGTTCCCCTGTAACTCAAAAATGACCAATTACAGTATTGAAGTCTTTGGGACTAGTGCAAGTTGGCAGCTAGACTTGAGGATACAAAATGCTGGAGTAACTCAGCGGGTTGAGCAGCATCTGGGGAGCACATGGATAGGTGATATTTTGGATTAGGACCTTTCTCTGACTGATTGTCGTGGATGGCGGGGTGGGGGGGGGGGGCCTGTGTGGAGGTGGTGGAAGAAAGCTTGAAGAGAGGAGAGGCAGGACAAAGCCTGGCAGGTAATAGGTGGACACAGGCGAGGTTTTTTTTTTATAGACAGATAGTTGGAACGAAGGCCAGATATAAAAACAGGAGGTGTAAGAGTAGCAAATTATGAAGCTAGAGGAAGGAACATGGGTGAGGCAGGGGGAGGGGGAGGAAAGAACTTGGTGCGAGTCTGGCGAATCAGTCTGAAGTAGGGTTCTGACCCAAAACATCACCTATTCATGTTCTCCAGAGATGCTGCTTGACCCGCTGAGGTATTCCAGCATTTTATGTCCTTTTGTGTAAACTAGCATCTGCATTTTCTTGTTCTTACATGATGCGAGCTGGTTTTGTGGTTAAGTAATGAAAGTGAAGCTGAACAGAGTGACTGCATTTGGCAGTCTCTGTAAATGGGAGAAAATGTGTGTTAAGAGCAATCAGCCCTTTACTGCTATAAAAAGTGGCTGAATGATGCTTTCATTATCTGAAGGGATAGCTGCATATGTTCTTCCTAAAGCAAGATCACATGCCAATGCATCCAATTTACTTTCGGAAATGTTGTCCCACTCTTTATTTAATTATTCATTTCTGTGTTATCCTTGTTGTGTTTATCAGAAGCAACCTACATTTATATAGCACCTCTTAATGTGGTAAAGCACCTGAGTTCTTCAGCTACATAAAGAACAAAATTTGGCTCCACTTCCCTTGAAGAAAATTCACAAACAGTTTCTCTGCATTCTTCTCTTTTTTTTTGTCAGTTCGCTATCTATCCATTAAAGTGGTTTAGATCTTATGGTAAGGAGTATGTCAGTAAATAATTCAAATATACATTAAGCAATTCATTCCTTTCAACCATTTGTGGCCATGAAGTTGAGATAGCTAGTTAAAGATTGAAGGCAACCACTGAATAAATAACTGAGTAGCTAACTACTTTTAATACACTCCCCTCAGGAATGAGATTTGGAATATGTTGTAGACCATTTTGGATTGTGTTTCGTTTTTCAGTTTAGAGATACAGTGTGGAAACAGGCCCTTCGGCCCACCAAGTCCACGCTGACCAGTGACTGTACCACTAGAAATTATCCTACACATTTAGGACAATTTGCTATTTTTAACAGATGCCAATAAACCTATACATCTTTGTAGTGTGGGAGGAAACCAGAGCACCCAGAGAAACCTCACGTGGTCACAAAGACAACGTATGGACTCCGTGTAGACATAACACATAGTCAGGATCGAACCCTGGTCTCTGGCGCTGTAGGGCAGCAACTCTACCACTGTGCCATCTTTCCACCCCTTGTGATGAGGATAAATCTAACTCAGACGGTGTAAACTTCTGGAATGCAGTTGAGGACAGGGAGTGAGAGAGAGGGTGGAGATTTAGCCTTGCAGAAGTTTCTTTTTATATCTATGGCTGACAATCTTTTATTGACATAAATATTTTTCCATAATATAACACCGCCTTAACTTTTGCTTTTTAAAACCGTTCCTTCATATTCAAAAATTTTCTTTTTGTAAATTAATGGTATTAATTAAATTTCATAATTTAAATTTTAACTTGTTATTTTGCTATATGAGCAACAGAGCACAATCTATTTTGAGAATTGCGTGTTGCCTTCTGAGCACATCTGGTGAAATTCACCTGCGCTTATTCCCTTTTTGTTTATTCTGCATGATGAGTTTAAGTTAATTATTCTATTAAATTAACTGGGAATTTGCCCAATGTTTAGAATGCAAAAGACTATACAATCAGGATATTTAATTGTCACATGCATTGTTTAGCACCAGCACTTGAATTATCTTATAATGGATGAAGTAATTATTGAGTCACTCTTAAGGGCCTGTCCCACTTGGGAGTCATTTGCGCGTCACGCAGGATCGAACCCTGGTCTCTGGCACTGTAGGGCAGTAACTCTACCGACAGCGCGTCATTGCCTACGCCACCACGCCTCACCACGCGCCATGCACGCATCACGTGCACATCACGACGCGCGTGTCGTGCGTTGTGACGTGTAAATGATGTTGCAGTAAATGACGCGCAAAGACGCCCAAGTGGGACAGGCCCTTTACTGGGAACAGTAGGGTTTGTGGAGGCTGATTCACACTTTTCTGTTGAATTTCTCCTGAAGATATAGTTCTTAAATTTATTTTAATTTTATTCATTTATGGGATATTGGAATCACGGATGATACCTACATTTATTATAGGTAACTTTAAATAGCCACACCAGTAGTCAGACTTAAAATAGCCCCTGGCGATGGATAGCTGATGATCTTGATTCTACTTAATCCCATTTTCATAGTCATAAGATTTGGAGTCACTATTATATAACATGGAAGCAGGTCCTTTGGCCGACTGAGTTTGTGCATCCATCAGGCACTTTTTTCCAGTATTCCTACAGTATTCCTCAACATTCCCATCAATTCACCACTCAACTATGCGCACAGGTAATTCACAGTGGCGTATGAAACTACCAACCAGATGCCCCCTGGTGTGTGGGAGGAAAGTGGAGCACCCGGATTATCTTTGATGTCTGTGACTTACCTTCCTGCATGAGCTTACTGCTTAGTGATTGGCATTTAGAATACTAATCTGTTTGTTTTTCTCTTGCTCTTTATTTAACTATTCTAGGGATATTATATTCAGTGGGGGCATTTGTATTATCATCCTGGCTGATGTCACAGCAGAGGTTGGTGGGGAAACTAAGATTCTTGTCTTCATGGTTCCTCACTGACTACCCTCACATGGAGACATGGAGACTACCCTCATAGAACGGAGACAAGGAAACACTTTTTCTCACAGAGAGTGGTGAGTCTGTGGAATTCTCTGCCTCAGAGGGCGGTGGAGGCAGGTTCTCTGGATGCTTTCAAGAGAGAGCTAGATAGGGCTCTTAAAAATAGCAGAGTCAGGGGATATGGGGAGAAGGCAGGAATGGGGTACTCATTGTGGATGATCAGCCATGATCACATTGAATGGCGGTGCTGGCTCGAAGGGCCAAATGTCCTGCTCCTGCATCTATTGTCTATTGTCTATTGTCTATTGTCTATTGACATTGGTTAGTGTGAATTTATTTTTTTTCAGCATAATAATTATATTAATTTAGTTGCCACTATGTTCAACACATTTGAATAGTGCATAGTTATGCTTTGTTTTAGATTTCAATCATTGTCATTATTCTTAACTGTTTTTATAACAGATGTGCCTTAAAATTAAATGCAGTACTGGTGGTAGGGAGGGGGGAGTTGTTGTTGGTGATAATCGCCTGCAGAGGACCAAGTTCATTCATGGTGTTCAAAAGGAAACTGGAGAGGGAAGATTAGGAAGAAAAGGAGGACAGGTTCAGGGCTCTGAGGAAAGAGCAAATAAGTTGTTTAACAGGACTCACAAGGCTGGATTTATATTGCAACTTCCTCTGATTCTGAGCATTTTCTCGCTGTTAGCCTTGGGGGGAAAATACAAGTGCAGAAGGTGATGATGAAATATTTTATTTAGGGACATGGCTATAATCTTGTTGATTCTTCATAACATGATCTCTTGATATTTCACTTATTTTCTTGGTATGGCAAGAGTTGGATCCATGTTGGCTTTATATCAACGGCTCTCATCTTTGACAGAAAGGAAAACTTGAATTGTTGACAGTTGGATTACCCAAATATATTCACATTGTGAATTAATATTTCTTGGCTTGGTGACTGTAGTGGCCATTTGGCTTAATTTTGTGTGTCATAATTATGGCATTTGCCTTTAAATTTAGTCTGTCTGTAATTGTGTGGGTGGGATTTATTACATAGTCGGAGGCATGTTTGCTGCTGGGTTTTTTGCACAGAAGCTGTTAGCTTTTTAGTTTAGTTCAGAGGACCATGGTTGAAGGAATAACTTTCGACCATGAGGAGCTTTCCTACATGAGGAGTTTTCTAACATTTCTAAGCGACATGCTGAAGTTTGACGAAGATTAAAGTGTACGAGTCAAAAAAAAGAAGGTTGGATGAATATCTTACTGTTTTTCTTTAACAATAAAGAAACTATTAATCAAAAGACTGTGTTATGAAGATTCTTCTTAACGAGAAGCTTGGAAAGTCTCGGAGAGCTCACATGCGTAAAAGGACATTCTCCTAATACCATGTTTTCTCCTAAGTGGCTAGAGAGGTAACAGAGCGATCTCTTGAATGATGTAATAATCTGCCACTATAGTGACTGTTGCACAAGCAAGTTCAGCAAGTTGTAACATCTCACATACTGTGATGAGATGATGATTGATTACCCTGTCATCTTTATAGGTAGTCTCATCTTCTTGCGTTTGAGGCAGCAGAAGTTATGTAAAGCCCTCCAGGCGCTGTAGCCTTAGGCCTTCCGCATTCTGCTGCAGCAGGGTGATGCCATCCTGTTCGACATCCGTAGGTGCCCGCCCTAAAAAGGGCGCAAGCTCCGGGTTGGCGAATGAGGTTGCATTAGGGCTGCAAGCTGCGGCGACTGAGGTTGCATTATTTCTGCTGCTGTCTCTGTTTGTTGTCGTTCACCTGACTGAAGTCAGTTGACAGGGCTCACCACGGGGAGGTCGACAACATGAGCCCCTTTATAGGTAGTGCTAGTTGAGGAATAATTTACAATGGATACAAATACTTAGCCCTCTGTAGTTTAGTTCATTGTCACATGTATCGAGGTAAAGTGAAAAGCTTTTTTGTTGCATGTTATTCAGTCAGCAGAAAGACTATACATGATTACAATCAAGCCGTCACAGTATACAGATACCGGATAAAGGGAATAATGTTTATTGCAAGATAAAGTCCAGTAAAATCTGATTAAAGATAATCTGAGGGCCTCCAATGAGGTAGATGGTAGGTCAGGACCGCTGTCAAGTTGATGATAGGATGGTTCAGTTGCCTGATAACAGTTGGGAAGCAACTGTGCCTGAATCTGGCAACTGTCCCTGCCCGATGGGAAAGGTTAGAAGAGGGAGTGGCCAGGGCCTAGGATAAATAAAACCATGTTAGTGCCCTCTCCCATGTCAAAGTTGCTGTATTAAGCTTTTAGTTACACCAATCACTCCACGGAAGGGCACAATGTTCGCTTCCCTGCTACATAGTTCACACAACAGCCACTCTATCTTTTTCTGAAGGAAATTACAAATCGACAGAGAATGTGCCTAGAGCTTTCTTGAAGAAATGCAGCATCTACAGGGACTCGAGGGAATTTGTCTCATGGTCACTCAATGTGGAGAAAGAAAATGTGGGTTTGTAAAGCAAACACATAGAAGTTCAGGGCAGGAGTGCATTACCTCACAAGCTACCAACTTCATCAGGAATCCTGCCTGATCTGTCAAAGATTCTGCAGTTACCATAGTAGCCTCATTACTCACTTCAGAAAACTGTAGTGCAAACAATTGAACCCCAATCCTGTGGGACTGCAGAACAAGATATTCATATTGTGTAGGAAAGAACTGCACATGCTGGTTTAAAGATGGACACAATGTTGGAGTCACTCAGCGGGACAGGCAGCATCTCTGGAGAGAAGGAATGGGTGACATTTTGGGTCGAAACCCTTCTTGAGACTGAAGAAGGGTCTCGATCCGAAACGTCACCCATTCCTTCTCCCCAGAAATGCTGCCTGTCCCGCTGAGTTACTCCAAGATATTCATATTACTGGGTATGAAACCCAATGTTTGACACTATTTGCTTGCAGGAAACCTTTATTAGTACATTACACTTTTGGTACAACACTTCAATTTCACTAACTATCATTGAACTGTATAGATCACGAAAGGGATCTCAAAAGTGATGAGATTCTGTCTTTTTTTTCTCCTTCATTATGCCCATACAATACTTCTGTACTCAAATAAATCAAAGAAGTTCAACTGCATATTTTAATTTGTGTAGCTAATATTCTGTCAAATGTTTGGAAGCTCAAAATAGCAATAGCTGTCTTTTCAATGTTCTCTCAGGTTATTAGAGTGTAGCATAATTAAAAAAAAAACGATTTTATTCCTAATCTCCAAAGAAATACAGTTGGCACGTATCTTTTTCAACATTCATTGTACCATTGCTTAAATATGTTATTTTTACTATGTGTCAATGCCATTCATTGTTTCCTCCTTAAACAATGCATTCATGAACTGATCGAGAGACTGTTACACGGGGCCCAGCCCCTCAGCAGGATCCTGGACTGTGCTCCTTCTATTATCGGAATGGTGTCAGATTAGGAAAAGGGGAGATGCAAAGAGACCTGGGTGTCCTTGTACATCAGTCACAAAGTAAGCATGCAGGTGCAGCCTTTATTGGCCTTCATTCCGAGAGGATTTGCGTTTAAGAGCAAGGAGGTCTACTGCAGCTGTACAGGGTCCTGGTGAGACTGCACCTGGAGTAGTGTGTGCAGTTTTGGTCTCCTAATTTGAGGAAGGACATTATTGCTATTGAGGGAGTGCAGCGTAGGTTCACCAGGTTAATTCCCAGGATGGCGGGACTGACATATGATGAAAGAATGGGTCGACTAGGATTGTATTCACTGCAATTTAGAAGAATGAGAGGGGATCTTATAGAAACATAAAATTCTTAAAGGATTGGACAGGCAAAATGTTCCTGATGTTGGGGGAGTCCGGAACCAGGGGTCACAGTTTAAGAAAAAGGGGTAGGCCATTTAGGACTGAGATGAGGAAACATTTTTTCAGCCAGAGAGTTGTGAATCTGTGTAATTCTCTGCCACAAAGGCAGTGGAGGCCAATTCACTGGATGTTTTCAAGAGAGAGTTAGATTCAGCTCTTAGAGCTAAAGGTATCAAGGGATATGGGGGAGAAAGCAGGAATGAGGTACTAATTTTGGATGATCAATGGCGGTGCTGGCTTGAAGGGCCGAATGGTCTACTCCTGCACCTATTTTATTTTTTCTCTGCTTCTACACAAAGCCTTTGCATGGTTGCCCCAAGCTTCGGTACGCCCCTCAGCCTGGAATGGGACAATCAGCAACATTCACTTATGGACATCCTCCATCCAACTGGAGGGCAGTATGCACGGGGCTTAGTTTAGTTTAGAGATACAGTGTAGAAACAGGTCCTTCGGCCCACCGAGCCCACAGTATTTGCATGATTGTCTTATCTAACTCCAATCTCATGATATAGTTATTATGACTCATGTAATGAATGCAGCATTGGCTTTTTGTGAAAGCTGTTTGTTTTGTTTTCAAACAAAATCTGAGAACGTGAGAGACCATGGTAAAGCTGCCAAATAGCCTGCAAATATTGTTAGATAGATGCTAACATTTCTCATTAAATATCAAAGCATATATGTTTAGAACATAAAAAAATACTGCACAAGAACAAGCCCTTTGGCTTACAATTTCTGTGCCGTACATAATGTCAAGCTAAATCTTATCTGCCTGCACGATCCATACCCCTTCATTCCCTACCTATCTATGTGCTTATCTAAAAACCTCATAAATGTCACTATTTATTCTCCACCTCCACCTTCGCCCTGGCAGCATGTTACAGGCACCCACCACCCTCTGTGTAAAAAAAAAACCTGCCCCGCACATTTCCTTTAAACATTGCATTTTCACCTGATAGCTATGGCCTCTAGTCATAGTCATAGAGTGATACAGTGTGGAAACAGGCCCTTCAGCCCAACTTGTCCACACCGGCCAACATATACCAGTTACACTAGTCCCACCTGCCAGCATTTGGTGCATATCCCTCCAAACCTGTCCTAAAACCTGTCTTAAATGTTGGGATAGTCCCAGCCTCAATTACTTCCTCTGGCTGCTTGTTCCATGCACCCACCACCCTTTGTGTGAAAAAGTTACCCTTGCAGATCCCTTTTAAAGCTTTTCCCCTTAACCTTAAACCTATGTCCTCTGACATTGTCTTTGACATTTTCATTTTGGGGAAAAAGGTTCTGACTGTCTATCCTATCTATGCCTCTCATAAATTTTCTCTATGTAATCTTTGTTCAGTTGAATACAATCACTGAATGTACAAGAGACTAAAGGGACTGTCCCACTTGGGCATCATTTGCGCCTCATTTACGCGTCATGTAGAAAATTGGTCGACGCGTGGGTGACGCGTGCATAGCGGATGGTGAGGCATGGAATCGCATGTTGTGGCGCGCGGTACGGCGCGTTGCACCAGGATTTCGTAGTGTACTGAAATCCTCGCGCGCCATCTGCGTGGCGTATCGCTTACGCATGCTGACACATTGGCTACGCACGCTGACGCATTGGCATCGCACGCTGTATCGCGTGGTGATGCATGGTTACATCACCGTGTGTCAACGTCCGCAAACATGTGGTGCCGCGCGCCGCCCATACGCAGTCGGCCCGCCTTTTACGTGTCATGTAACCTCTAACCTCGTCCACACAGACCTCTTCCTGGGTTTCTTGCTACCCTTTCTTGTTGTACTCCTGCCTGGCTGGTCTGTAAGTATGAGGGCTGCTGCTAACAGAAGTTTCTGTTGTTGCTATAGCAATAAAATCTGTCGTTCTTCCATGATGGTCATGATGCAGAATAGGGAAGCAGGGTATTCAAATGACGTCACGCACACCAGACGGCTGTGCTGACGCATGATGATGCGTGATTTGCGAGCGACAGTCACTACTGGCCTGTCGTGTAAATGACGTGCAAATTACGCCCAAGTGGGACAGGCCCTTAAGAGTCCCTCTAATTTGCATTGGTAAATGTTGACATATTTGCCGTGGAAAAGCTTTTTGTGGTAACATTCTGAAAATTGCAAGAACCTGTGTGGGCCAATTTTAGAGCCAAAAGTTAGATTAAAAGGCATCTGCTGTACTTGGGCAAATCACAAACTTAAAGTCAAGTGCTCAAGCACACTTAAATGGAAAGCCTACTTAAAATGCTGCTCTGTTGATGGAATTCTATTTCCTTGAGATTAAAATAATCAATTAGCACTCACCTCATCCATTAAAAATCACTTTTTTTTAAAACAAATGCCCTGTTGAATTACCCTCACACACTGGAGTGTTTCCATCTTTTCTTTGAACACGATAACATATGCCTGCTTATCCTGAGATTTATGTATAATTATTTATTATTTATTTAGGTTGAGATGAGTTGCTTATCTGGAATGAATTGGTCAGTCAAAGAGGGTGTGTTCTGTGTTAGGGATAGTCAGCATCATTTTGTCGTGTCTCAAACATCTGAATTTTTGAGGAGGTGACCAAAAAGATTTGAGAGCAGAGCTGTAGATGTGTATATATGGACTTCAGTAAAGCATGTAACAAGGTTCCACATGGTAGGTTGCTCTGGAAGGTTAGAACACATGGGATCCAAGGAGAGATGGATAAATGGATAGAAAATTGGCTTCGTGGAAAGAAGCAGAGGGTGATGGTAGAAAGTTGCTTCTCGGACTGGAGGCCTGCGACTAGTGGTGTGCCTCGGGGTTCGATGCTGAGCCCATTACTGTTTGTCATCTATATCAATGATTTGGATGAGAATGTACATGAAAAGATTAGCAAGTTTGCAGATGATACAAAAGTGGGTGGTATTGCAGATAGTGAAGATGGTTATGAAAAATTGAAACAGGATCTTGATTGGTGGGCTGAGGAATGGTTGAAGGAATTAAATACAGAGAAATGTGAGGTGTTGCATTGTGGGAAGTCTAACATGGGCAGGACCTGCACGGTGAATGGTAGGGCTCTGGGGTGTGTTATAGAGCAGAGGGATCTCGGAGTGCAGGTACATAATTCCTTGAAGGGAGTCGCTGGTAGACAGGGTGGTCAAAAAGGCTTTGACACATTGGCCTTCATCTGTCAGAGTATTGAGTATAGAAGTTGGTAGGTCATGTTGCAGTTATATAAGACGTTGGTGAGGCTAGATTTAGAGTATTGTGTTCAGTTCTTGGTCCTCTGTTATAGGAAAGATATTTTCAAGCTGGAAAGGGTACAGAGAAGATTTATGAGGATGATGCCTGGACTCGAGGGTATGAGCTATAGGAAGAGGTTAAGTAGGCTGGGACTATTCCTTGGAATGCAGGAGGATGAGAGGTAATATTATAGGGAATATATATAATATCATGAGCAGAATAGGTCAGGTAGATGCACAGAATCTCTTAAGCAGAGTAAGGAAATCGATGACCAGAGGACATAGGTTTAAGGTGAATGGGAAAAAATTCAATAGGAATCCGAGGGGTAACTTTCTCACACAAAGGGTGGTGGGTGTATGGGATGAGCTGCCAAAGGATGTAGTTGAGGCAGGGAATATCGCAATGTTTAAGAAATAGACAGGTACATTAATAGATCAAGTTTGGAGCGATATGGGCTAAACGTAGGCAGGTGAGATTAGTGTAGCTGGGACATGTTGGCCGGTATGGGCAAATTGGGCCGAAGGGCCTGTTTCCATACTGTATAACTCTATGACTCTCTGACTCCAGTTGCACGATTAAAAGCCAGAGTTATTCTCCTATTGGATAAAGAAATATGAACAGAGATTTGATGGAGGATTGCAAGATCATGACTGGTTCAGATGAAGGGAGCTGTTCCCATCAGTAGGATCAAGATACCCAGATATAATATTTTGTGATATAGACCTTGATAGAAACTTAAGGTTTTGTGATATAGACCTTGATAGAAACTTAAGGAAGAACTGTATTGCATGGAGTAGTTATGATCTGGACTTTTTTGTCTGCAGGGATGATGGAAGATACAAGATTCATTTATTTATCACATGTACCAATTGGTACAGTGAAATGTGTGGTCACCATACAGCCATATGAATAATAAAGATGTTTATAATAAGTAAGTACGTTTTCAAGAGAATTGGATAGACAAGAAATGAGATACTTTTCTGGGGTTTGTGGAAAGAACCTGCAGAATTGGTACAGATGGGATTTCATAACCAGAGGTCGATGTAGACTTTGGCCTGAACAACTTCCATCTCTGCCTTGATAATTCCATGATCGCAAGGGCTTTAGTGGCTGGAGTGGCTGATGTATGATGATAGATAAAAGCAGATCAAGAGCTGGTTTCGTCGGAATTGATGTGCAAAATAATTATGCACTAATCTTCAATGCTTTCACACTTTGTGCCCCTGAACAGCATGTGCGCAGCTGCTACTATGGGCTCTCAGTCTCAGACAACTCATGATGCCTAATGTATCCACGCTGAACTGTGTTCAATCAGTTTTGGTTTCCTGTACTGTTCATCATACATCGCAGCCATTTAGAAACTGACCTTTCTGTCCTGGGCCTCCTCCAATGCCAGAGTGAGACCACATGCAAATTGGAGGAACAGCAGCTCATCTTGGTCTGAAGAAGGGTCTTGACCCAAAAAATCACCCATTCCTTCTCTCCAGAGATGCTGCATGTCCCGCTGAGTTACTCCATCACTTTATGCTTAACTTCGGTGTAAACCAGCATCAGTCTTGATTAGTACAGGTGTCAGAGGTTATGGGGAGAAGGCAGGAGAATGGGCTTAGGAGGGAGGATCAATCATGATTGAATGATGGAGTAGACTAGATGGGCCGAATGGCCTAATTCTACTATTCCTTATGACCTTATGCAGTTCCTTCTGACACCTCGTATTTAACTTGGGTAGCTTACAACCCACCAGTATGAATGTTGAATTCTCTAATTTTAGGTAACTTCTACATACACTCCTCTTCATAGAAAGTAGGTGCGAGAGCAGACCACCAGGTCCATCGAGCCCGCACCGTCATTCGCTCATGGCTGAACACCAAACAAACACCCCTACCCACAAACAGTAGACACAAGACACAGAACACAAGACACTACCCTCCCCTTTATACCGCTATCACCCCTCTCCACCCCAAGAACCGCGTGATCTCCTGGGGGAGGCAAAAAAACGGATAAAAACCCAGGTCCAATTCGGGAAAAAAATCCGGGAAATTCCTCTCCGACCCCAATCCAGGCGATCGACACTTGTCAAGGAGATCACTCAGGTCTTACTATACTAACCCTACCTAGGTCCATATCCCTGCCCTCTCCCCGTAGCCCCTTATCCCCTTGGCAGCTAAAAAAACATCTATTTTAGACTTAAATATATTTAATGTTTCTGCTTCCACTGCTCCCTGGGGCAGTGAATTCCATAAATTAACCACCCTCTGGGTGAAGAAGTTCTTCCTCATCTCAGTTTTAAAAGAGCCCCCCCTTATTCTGCAACTATGTCCCCTAGTTCTAGTTTCCCCGATCATTGGGAACATCCTCGGTGCATCCACCCGATCAAGGCCCCTCACGATCTTATATGTTTCAATGAGATCGCCTCTCATTCTTCTAAACTCCAAAGAGTAGAGTTCCAGCCTACTTAACCTTTCCTCATATGTCAATCCCCTCATTGCAGGAATTAATCTTGTAAACCTTCGCTGCACTGCCTCCAGGGCCAGTACATCCTTTCTTAAGTATGGACCCCAGAACTGTACACAGTATTCCAAATGTGGTCTCACTAATACTGTGTACAGCTGCAGCAAGACCTCCGTGTTTTTATACTCAATCCCCCTAGCAATAAAGGCCAAAACTCCATTGGCCTTCCTGATAGCTTGCTGCACCTGCATACTAACTTTTAGTGATTCATGTACTACTACCCCTAGATCCCTTTGCGTTGCATTACAGCGCAGCTCCTCCTCATTTAGAAAATAACTTGCCCTATCATTTTTTTTCCCAAAGTGAATGACTTCACATTTATTAGTATTAAATTTCATCTGCCAAGTTGTTGCCCACTCACCTAGCTTATCTATATCCTTTTGCAGACTCTTCCTATCCTCCTCATCCCCTACTTTTCTTCCCATTTTTGTATCGTCCGCAAATTTTGATATATTACACTTGGTTCCCTCCTCCAAATCATTTATATAAATTGTGAACAACTGGGGTCCCAGCACCGACCCTTGCGGAACCCCGCTAGTTACCAGTTGCCATCCCGAATATGAACCATTTATCCCCACTCTCTGCTTCCTATTTGTTAGCCAATCCTCTACCCATGCTAATATATTACCCCCAATCCCATAATTTTTTATTTTTAGCAATAGTCTCTTATGTGGCACCTTGTCAAAAGCCTTTTGGAAGTCCAAGTATACCACATCCACCGGTTCCCCTTTATCCACCCGGGTTGTTACTTCCTCAAAGAATTCGAGCAGATTCGTTAAACAGGACTTCCCCTTCACAAAACCATGCTGGTTCTGTCCGATGAAGTCATGTCCATCCAAGTGCCCCGTTAGTGTTTCTTTAATAATTGTCTCTAACATTTTACCCACCACCGATGTTAGACTAACCGGTCTATAGTTACCCGCCTTCTGTTTACTTCCTTTTTTAAATATAGGTGTTACATTGGCCATTTTCCAATCCACTGGGACCGTTCCTGCCTCCAGGGAGTTTTGGAAAATTATCACCAATGCATCCACAATCCCCACCGCTATCTCCCTCAAGACCCTTGGATGTAATCCATCAGGCCCAGGGGATTTATCCTCCTTCAGTCTCATTAATTTCCCTAATACCACCTCCTTGGTGATCTTAATAGTATTTAGCTCCTCCATTCCTACCGCCCCCTGTTTATCCAGCGTTGGAATATTTTTTGTGTCTTCTATGGTGAAGACTGATACAAAATACTCATTTAATGCCTTTGCCATTTCCATGTTCCCCACCAACAACTCTCCAGTCTCACCCTCCAATGGACCAACGTTCACCTTAGCCACCCTTTTTCTTTTTATATAGCTATAAAAACTCTTACTATTAGTTTTTATGTTGTTCGCTAAATTCCTTTCATAGTCTATTTTCCCCGTCTTAATTAATCTCTTAGTTATTTTTTGCTGACCTTTAAATGCTTCCCAATCCTCTACCCTCCCACTATCTCTGGCTACCTTATATGCCCTTGCCTTCAGCCGAATACTATCCTTTATAGTTTTACTGAGCCATGGCTGACTGTTCTTACCCTTACCCCTTTTTTTCTTCATAGGAATAAATTTTTCTTGAAGGTTATACAGTAGATCCTTAAACGTACACCACTGCTCATGTACCGTCTTATTCTTGAGTCTGCTATCCCAGTCAACTTTGATCAGCTCAGTCCTCATACCTTCATAATCTCCCTTATTTAGACTAAGTACCCTAGCCTGAGTTTCAACCTGCTCCCCTTCTATTTGAATATGGAATTCGACCATATTGTGGTCACTTGTTCCCAACGAGTCCCTAACTATGACATTTTTAATTAATCCTGCTTCATTACACAGGACCAGATCCAAGATTGCCTCCCCCCTTGTCGGTTCTGTGACATACTGTTCTAGGAACCCGTCTCTAATACATTCTATAAACTCTTCCTCTAGTTTACCCTGCCCAGTTTGGTTTGCCCAATTAATATGAAAATTGAAGTCCCCCATGATTACAGCAGTTCCCTTTTTACATGCGTCAACTATTTGCAGATTTATGTTCTGACTAACAGCGTCACAGCTATTTGGAGGTCTATAAATTACACCCACTAGTGTTTTTTTCCCCTTGTTGTTCTCTATCTGTACCCAAGCTGTTTCACTATCCTGATCCTTCAACGCAATATCCTTCCTCTCTATTGCCGTTATTCCCTCCCTTATTAAAAGGGCCACCCCTCCTCCCTTTCTTTCCTGTCTATTTTTTCTAATTGTCGAGTACCCCTCTATATTTAACTCCCAGTCCTGATCCCCTTGCAGCCATGTCTCCGTAATGGCCACGATATCATAACTATATATACTTAATTGCACCGTTAATTCATTTATCTTATTTCGAATACTCCGTGCATTTAGATACAGCACTTTCAGATGATTTTTACTACCCTTCCTTTCTGTTTTTGCCTCTTTTACATCTAGAGCTTTATCTTCACACATTCTGGATCCTCCTGTCACATTTTGATTTTCCGTTTCCCCACTGATACCCTGCTCTATTTCCTCTACCCCTGCCGTTATTACCACCCTTGATACCTCCCCCCCGCTACTTAGTTTAAAGACCTCTCTACTGCCCTAGTTATATGATTTGCCAGGACCCCAGTCCCAGCACCGTTCAGGTGAAGTCCGTCCTTACAGAACAGATCCCCCCTGTCCCAGTACTGGTGCCAGTGGCCCAAGAAACCAAACCCATTTTTCCCACACCAGTCTTTGAGCCACGCATTCAGCTTTTTAATTTTACGTACTCTCGCCGATTTGGCCCGTGGCTCAGGTAGCAATCCGGAGATCAGTACCCTCGAGGTTCTGCTTTTTAATTTATTCCCTAACTGCTCAAACTCCTTCAGCAGATCCTCCTTCCTCGTCCTTCCTATGTCATTGGTCCCCACATGGACCACGACCACTGGATCCTCCCCCTCCCTCTGCAAATTTCTCTCCAGCATCGCAGAGATATCCTTAACCCTAGCACCGGGTAGGCAACACAGCCTTCGGGACATGTTCTGCTGGCCGCAGAGAACCTTATCTACCCCCCGAATAATACTATCCCCTATCACAACGGCATCTCTTCCCCCTCCTCCACCCCCCCCCATCCGCTTGCTCCCCCCGACACCCCTTGCTCCCCTTCCTTCGCTAAAAGTTGGTTAACCAGTTCTACAGTTTGCAATGATGTATCACACTGTCCCTACCCAACAATTGGCCTATCAGGGAACCACCCTGCCTGAGGTCATCCGTTGTCGGCCTATGCTGGTCTTTTCTTGCTTCGTGTTCCTCCCCTTGTTACAATCAGCCTGAAGAAGGGTCCCGACCCGTACGTACAAACTCCATGCAGACAAGCACCCATACTCAGGATCGAACCCGGGTCTCTGGCGCTGTAAGGCAGTAGCTCTACCACTGCGCTACCTTGCTGCCATTTAGCAATGCCTGGTTAGATCCTATTGCTTTCTGAAATTCAGCTCAAGAAATGTCTTTATGAGTGTGTTTTTTGTATGTTACACAATCATGACTCCATGCATTGCAACATGGAAGATGCATGGAGTCACGTTAGGAAAATCATGTTCAGCAGAAATGGGGCTGAATATAGAGGAACGTGGAGTTGTTCCATCAAGTGGTTGAAGTCAAAATTCTACACCAGGTCAATAAAAAGTACTCCAGGTGACCAGTACTTGTCCAGTACTTGTTCTTTCACATTAACTGGAAAGCCAAGCATCATTCCCAACACTAATATTGCACTTGTCCATGGGCTAAAATTACTATTGATGTTAGCTAATTACAAAGCTTCCAACCACTGTTGTAAATGATTCCAAGCTGATGATTTCCACAATGGTTTGCAATTCCTAATACTTGGTGACAGCTCTTTAAATGATGTGTTTTCTTAGTCTTTTGCTCTAACAGACCTTATGTTTATGGCATGAATACAAATGACAAATGCCTCAGCCATTTATCGAAGAAATTTTATATTAAGGGCCCTGTAAATGTTAATTAATAATCCTTGTGTCACTTGACTCTCTAAGGGATTGATGAAATTCTGGTGTTGTCATTTGAAAGCAAGTAATCTTTTTAGATACCTTCAAATTCATGATTATGTGAAAACATACACACAAGACTGTCGTTTTATGGGTCCAGATATACTAGACGATTGTTTGAATAGACATGCCGACACAAGTAAATTAATATCTTACATTTATAACACTCTCTTAAATGTGGATACCCCACCTTCTGAGATGTATAGGCGAGCATGGGAAGACGAGTTGGGTTTATTAATTTCAAAAGATTTATGGGAGGAAAGCCTACTATACATACATTACTGCTCTCTCAGTGTCAGGCACTCCCTGATACAATTTAAAATACTGCATAGGCTTTACTATTCAAAGACTAAATTGAATAAGATCTTCCCAACTGTCTTCCCTATCTGTGATAAATGCCACCTCCAAGAAGCGACTTTAACCCATTCCTTTGCATCCAGTATAAAGATACAAAACTTCTGGATGGGAATATTTATATTTTCACTAAAACACTTAAAATTAAACTGGATTCAGATACAAAACTAATAACTTTAGGTATGTCAGAGGTCTGTTCTAAGTTAACGATATTTCAAAGACGCTTCCTTGACTACGGCCTAATAACTGCGAAAAAAACTCTTACTGAAATTCTGGAAATAGACAACGGTTCCCACAGTGAAGGTGTGGATTACTGACATGTCCGAGACATTACATTTAGAAAACATTAGGCTTGTTTTGGCTGGAAAAGCAGACCAATTCTTCAAAACATGGTTCACTGAATTTCTTCAACAACAGAATGGTTGAACACAAATTTAAAACCGATGTTAGGGAGGGGGGAGGGGGGAAGGAAAGGACAGTGGGGCACATCTCCATCATTTTTCTTATTTCTCTTTTTTCTTCTTGCACTTTGGTAGTTTAGGGGTCTTCTCTCTCTTTTGCAATTTTATTTTTCTTCATTCTTTCCTTTTTTCTATTTATTTTATTTATTTATGTATTAATGTTAAAAATGAAGCTGTATGAAAATTGTGTAACTCATGTCGATTGCTTTATTCTTGTACAATTGCTTCTAATAAAATAAATTCAAAAACAAAATAATAATTCTGGTGTGGCTGTGGGTTGGAATTTTTTTTGAGAGGATGTCTTTGATGTTTTCGTTTAAAATCTTTTCTCAATGCAATCTTTCGGCAAAATTGAGAAGGAGGTGACATTTCTGGTCAATGACCTTTCATCAGAAATAGAAACCTACAGAGTGAGGAAAAGGAGCTGAGGAGAATGAATAAAACAAGGAACTGTTTTATATTTTCTTCCTGTTACCATCTTTTTTTTCCACTGTTCTTCATTCAGCTACTTTTGCGAATTCTTAAATTTCATAGGTGATTGATTTCTGCACGCACGCGATTGTTGTGCAATGTTCTTCCAATTTCTAGGTAGTTTAAGTGAATTTAATTTTTAAAACATTAATTAACAGATCCTTAAACTCTTCCCTGACTCGTGTGTCATCCCAGGCACCTCTTTGGAATTCCCTTACTTTAACCCATTTCAGACTGACCCTGGGGATAAATGTGCTGGAATTGTGGTGTATCTTGTCCTTTGCTGGGCCATTTGTAAGCTCCAACCACAGTAACATCCACATGACATAATAGATTCAGTACAAGGGTGGGTACGTTATTTTAGTCTACCAAGAAGGTTCTTGCATCATATTTACACATGTCATTAAGTTCTATAATCACGTCAAACTTCCCACAGTTGCTACTCTACATTTATATCTGTTGAACCCTATTCTAATTATTGTCTTTAGCTGCTCTTCCAATTCCAACCTCTGACCAGTAAGTCTTCGCATCCTCTCCATACCCTCAGCACCTGTGCTGTTATCAGGCAACGGAACCATCCCATCACAAACTCGAGAGTGGTTCTGACCCACCATCTACCTCATTGGAGACCCATGGACTATCTTTAATTGGACTTCATTGGACTATATCTTCCCTTAACCTGTATCTGTACACAGTACACTGTGGATGGTTTGATTGTAATCATGTACAGTCTTTCCGCTGACTCGTTATCACACAACAAAACAGCTTTTCACTTTACCTTGGTACACATGGTGACACGGTACACGGGCAGCACGGTAGCGCAGCGGAGAGTTGCTGCCTTACAGCTCTTGCAGCACCAGAGACCCGGGTTGAATCCCGACTACGGCTACTGTCTGTGTGCAGTTTGTACGTTCTCCCCGTGACCGCGTGGGTTTCCTCCCACATTCCAAAGACGTACAGTTTTGTAGATTAATTGGCTTGGTGTAAATGTAAATTGTCCCTAGTATGTGTAGGATATTGTTCGTGTGCGGGGATTGCTGGTCAGTGCGGACATGGTGAGCCAAAGGGCCTGTTTCCACGCTGTAACTCTAAACTAAACATGACAATAAGCACACTAAACAAAACTGAAATCCTGATTCTGTCACAACAGATCCATCAAGTGGAAAATGAGGTGAACTTTTAGCATGATTCTCCCAATCTCCTGACGCCAGCTTGGTGAGAGGTTTGCCAGCACAGTGTAAACATGTGAAGCTCCTAGTTAATGACTGCGGTGCTTGCAAACGTCTAGGGATGCCATCTCTACTCCTTTGCCCTCATTACAGGCAGACACAATGTGCTCTAGGGCAATAAGTTGTACTTCATTGGCTGTAAAGAGCTTCAGAATGCCATGACATTATGAAAGGTACTACAGCACAAGTAATTTTTCTTTACTATTTGAACGGGACTATCTCTTTAGATTTTAGATTCTGGAAACAGGCCCGTCAGCTCAGTGGGTCCATGTCGACCAGCGATCACACCGAACGCTAATATTATTCTACACACCAGGGACAATTTTATCAAATCCAATTAAACTCCAAACTTGTATGTCTTTGGGTTGTGGGAGGAAATGTGAGCACCTGGAGAAAACCCATGTAGTCACAAGGGGAACGTTCAAACTCCATATAGACAGCACCCATAGTCAGGATCGAACCCGGGTCTCTGGCACTGTAAGGCAGCAACTCTACCACTGTGCTGCCCCAAACTTGTTATAACAACTTTATAAAACTACCATGATATGTGGTGACTACGGATCTGAAGTGAAAAATGTATAGGACAACACACTCAGTGTGAAAAAAATGCAAGATAGAAGCACTAGAATGAAATTCTACTTGCTCACTGTAGATGTGGCTCTGATTCAGTGCTAGTAACTCAATCCCATTATAAAAGATACATAACCTCTAGCTTAATACACACATCACCATGGGAGAGAAACCAGTGCATGTAGACATTTAATAAATTGGAGTGATTTCAAGTTTGTAATCTCATTTGAATTCAGATGACTGTTTTAGACTCATTCACTTAAATTGTCATCTAAATCCCTGAATGCAATAACTCCTTTATAATAATGTCAGTTATTCATTACACCCTAATAGTCTACCTTATGACTTCTTATGAATTTTTTAAAGAGTTCACCCACAAGATGCAGGATATAAATAAAATCCTATTCTGAGCATACTGCATAATGACAGATTCAGCTTGGTAAATTGCATTTCACAACATTTTATTTGGGGTAAATGGATGTAGATTTAAACATTAGCAAAGTTTTCAGGGACCTAACCTCCAACGTGAAGTTGTGATGTTCTTTGGAAACGTTACTGATTTTTTTTTTTACTGTTGGTTTCCAAACATGCTGACAGAAGCATGCACAAAAATTAATCAGTTGTGGCAGTTCCATTGAGATGCAAGTAGTACTTGAAGTTTAAAATTAGAAGCTGTGAAAGAAGTGTTGGATGAAGAATAAAATACTGTAAGCCCTTGCAATAATGGGACTACTTGGGGGATGGCATCCGTTATTGCTGATTGACCGCTATAACCAAGCGAGGGGGTAATGTTTAACTCGAGGCCGGGAAGGCAGGAACACAGCATGGAAGAGGAGGAGGAGGAGGAGGGGGGTTGAACAAGCGGTGCACCAGGGACGGGCGCAGTACTCATGCCCCCTTAATGCTGCTCGCTCTCTCCGCTCCTGCAACTGGTCGCTCCCATCATGTTCCACCAACTCATTGGGTAACTGGTGAAAATGGGGGTGGTGCAACAGGAACCTCAGTCCGCTAAACCGAAATCCGCTCTATAGAATGCGATGGTTTACTGCACAAAAAGACCCTCCGGCCCATTTAGCCTATAGCTTTCATCAGGTCACAAGGAATAGGAGTAGAATTAGACCATTCGGCCCATCAAGTCTGATCTATCTCTCCCTCCTAACCTCTCCTGCCTTCTCTCCATAACCTCTGACACCTGTACTAATCAAGAATCTATCTATCTCTGCCGTAGAAATATCCAGACGGCCTCCACAGCCTTTTGTGGCAAATTATTCCACAGATTCACTACCCTCTGACTAAATACATTTCTCCTCATCTCCTTCCTAAAAGAACGTCCTTTAATTCTGAGGCTATGACCTCTAGTTCTAGACTCTCCCACTGGTGGAAACATCCTCTCCACATCCACTCTATCCAAGCCTTTCACTATTCTGTATGTTTCAATGAGGTTCCCCCCCCCCCCCCCCCCATTCTTCGAAACTCCAGTGAGTACAGGCCCAATGCTGACTGACGCTCATCATAGGTTAACCTACTGATTCCTGGGATCATTCTTGTAAACCTCCTTACCAGTGCCTTATAGAACCTTTCAGTTGTTGGACCTTCTGTGACACAATGTGCATGCACATCTTCCTTCACAAAATCATGTGGATTTTCTGGGCAGAAATCCAGTCCAATATAAGGGTATGGGAAGAAATTACATGGGGAAATCTTAGAAATTCCCCTCAAACCCCTGATTAATGTGGTTCTTTTACTCTTTCCATAGATGCTGTCTTTCCTGCCTTGTGAGATCAGTATTTTCTGTTTATATTTCAGACTTCCAGCATCTGTTTTTTTCTTTTAAAAACATGTAAATGATAAGTTCTTTTGTTTTCTATTGAGGATTAAATTTACCATCCGTGCACTGTAGAGTAAGTATAATTAATTACATTTGTGTTCTTCTGTTATTCACCCACATTTTAGTGATGACAGCATCAGAGAACATCTTTTCTAAACGTTGGAGTGTATGGTTTGCAGCTGCCAAAGGCAGATTATATGCAACTAAATTTCAGTTAGCATTGCTTCTGCGTCAGTGGTGCTTCTGAGAGATTCCCAAATTTAATGTTCATACCATTGGGGTTGTAAGCTCTCCAAATGGAGTACGGGGTGCTGTTCCCAAGCACTGTTCCCTCCTTGGTTCACTCATTGATTCATTGATCCCTTCTCACCCAAACCACCCTTTCCCCTGGTACTTTCTCTGCAAGCATAGGAGAATGTAACACCTGTCCCTCTACCTCCCTCCCTTCAATCCATCCAGGGCCCTCAGCAGGCTTTCCAGGTGAGACAGAGGTTCACATGCACCTCCTCTAACTTCACGTATTGTATTTGGTGTTCCTAATGTGTCCTCTTTTACATCAACCAAGTTTGGGACTCGATGACTGTCTTGCCGAACACTTGCACTTGGTCCACCAATGCCTGATAGATCTTCCAGTTGCTAACCATTTTCGCTCTCTTTTCCCATGTCCATTCTGACCTTTCTATCCTGGGCCTTCTCCACTGCCAGAGTAAGACCATATGCAAACGGGAGGAACAGCACCACATATTTCATCTCGTATTTTGCTTGGGTGGCTACAACACAACTGTTTGATCATTGTTTTCTTTATTTTTACATATCTAACCAACAACCACCCCTTGCCCTTCCCTCATACCCTACCACATATATCCATTCCCCTGACTTTAATGTTGGTGCCTCCTCCTTATCTCAGCATTTTGTCTGCCTCTCATCTCGGCTTTTGTCCATCCATCTGCCAATAAAGTTCCACCTCACCTGTATCCACCTATCACTTGCCAGGCTTTGTCCCATTCTCGCCTCTCTTCCAGCCAGTCTCCCCCCGCCCCACTACAATTAGTTTCTAAGAAGGATCCCAATCAGAAAAATTACCTATCCTTGTTCTCCAGAATGCTGCCTGACCCACAGAGTAGCTTCAGCACTTTGTGTCTTTTTTTGGTAAAGATCTGCAGTTCTTTCTTTCCACGGGAAGACCACATTACTCTTCTGTCCAACACCATCACACTACACAGAGAAAGTGTATATGTCTCTGCATGGTGATGTACCAGAGAAACAAAGCATTTTGTGCAGGGGGTGGGATTGGTGCCAGAGATAATCATACAGTTGCAGTTTGCAAGGGGAAAAAAAGGCAATATAAACATAGTATCACTGCTGCTTTCGTCCACCATCAAAAACGAGGAGATTGCTAATGTGTTCTAAAGTGGAGATTTCTGTGGCATGGCTTCTGAAGACAGGCTAGTGTTTTGAAACATTGCAAATTTTCCTCTTTCAGTCTGCCTTTTAAGTGTCACTTTATTTCAAGTTGGGAGCACAGAGGAATTCTAACCCTGTCAACGCTATGTTTTCATCTCGATCTGTCTCAGAATTTATCTAATTCTACTCCCGCTAGTACATATCTAATTTCACCTCGCATTTATTGATTTGCTTTAACTGTTCTTTCAGATGGCAGCTTCCTTTTGCAATGCTGTATGCACTAGTTTTGAACTCTCCCACAAGCCTTTGTTTATTTAATCAAACCCTCTACCTCCTCAATTCTGTTTACTGAGTACGAAATCTGTAGAACTACAGTGGGAGGGAGAGTTTGTAAAATAATTGAATAATGCAGAGCAGGGGATAGTCATTTGACCAGTCAATGGCCTCTTCCTCTCCCTTCCCCATATCCCTAGAATGTTGCTCCTTGTGTGTAATTTCTGTGCGCAGCCTCAAGCTGTGCACCTATTCCCATAGTTTTCTTGAATTCTTAGTTTTCTGAACATAGAATCAGAGAATGATAGTTACCGAACATGGAGACAGGCTGTTTGGCCAATTCATCAATGCTGACCAAGATGTCAATCTGAGGCAGTCCCATTTGCCTGTGTTTGGCCTATATTTCTCTAAACCTTTGCTATCTATGTTCCGGTCCAAATATCTGTTAAACATTGTAATTAACCCCACCTCTACAGCTTCTGCTGGCAGCTCATTCCATATACCAATGCACTCGGTGTGAAAAATGTGCCCCTCAAGTTCCAATTAAATCTTTCTAAACTCACCGTAAATCTATACCCTCTCCTCTAGTTTTAGACGGCAGTGCCCGGGAAAAAAAACCTTGATCATTCCCCTTATCTGCCTCAATCTTATGTATCTTGATAAGATCACCCCTCAATCTCATATGCTCCAGGAAAAAAGTCTCAGCTGATTATGCATCAAACCCCCCCCCCCCCCCCCCCCCAGTCCCGATAACATCCTCATGAATCTTTATGTACCTTTTCCACTTGACATCCTTCCTACAGCAGGGCAACCAGAACTCTGCATAATGCTCCAAGTATTCCCTTTGCTTGTCATCTGGCTTTTTTTGCCATCCATCTGTTTCATTTGGTGTTGTTCAGCCATTAAATATTTAATTTAATTTATTCTATTTAAACCTTTAATAATTTTGAGCTCATTCATGACTTCTCCATCCTAATAAGAGGAACTTCATCTTCATCAGTTGATCCAATATTTGACAATTCCAACATTCCGAAATCTTCATATTCTTTAGTTAAATTTAGTGTTCAGAATTGATGACATTTCCACAGGATTTTCAAAGCCTACATCCTCAATGTCGTCAGAATGTGATACTTTGTGTGTGATGGGGTTGTGAATCCTTGTCCTTCATTATGTTGGCTGCTCTCCTGAGGCAGTGTGAAACGTAGGTGGAGTGGGGAATGCAGTCTATGTGCTACATCAACAACTCTCTGCAATTTCTTGTGGCATTGGGCAGAGCTGTTCCCAAACCAAGCTGTGATGTAGCCCAATAGGATAGTTTTCATGGTGCATCTGCAGAAGTTGATAAGAGTCATTGGAGACATACCAACTTTCCATTAATCTCTCGAAAAAGTAAAGGCACTGGTGTGTTTTTTTTAGTGTAGCTTCAATATGGTTGATCCAGGACAAGTCAAGTCAAGAGTTTATTGTCATGTGTCCCAGATAGGACAATGAAATTCTTGCTTGCTGCAGCACAACAGAATATTGTAAGCAAAAATACAGAACAGATCAGTTCAATATACACATAAATAAGCAGATAAAGTGCAATAGGCTGTTACAGTTCAGAGTCTGTTTGTTGGCGGGTTTAATAGCCTGATGGCTGTGGGAAAAAACTGTTCCTGAACCTGGATGTAACAGATCTCAGGCTCCTGTACCTTCTGCCCGATGGTAATGGAGAGATGAGTGCGTGGCCAGGATAGTGTGGGTCCTTCATGATGTTGGCTGCCTTTTTGAGGCAGCATCTGCGATAGATCCCTTCGATGATGGGGAGGTTAGAGCCGATGATGGACTGGGCAGTGGTCACAACTTTCTGCATCCTTTTCCGGTCCTGGACGCTCAAGTTGTCGAACCAAGCCACGATGCAACCAGTCAGCATGCTCTCTACTGTGCACCTGTAGAAGTTCGAGAGAGTCCTTTTTGACATGCCGACTCTCCGTAATCTTCTGAGGAAGTAGAGGCGCTGATGTGCTTTCTTTATGATTGCATCCGTGTGCTGGGACCAGGAAAGATCTTCGGAAATGTGCACGCCCAGGAATTTGAAGTTCTTGACCCTTTCCACCATCGTCCCGTTGATATAAACGGGATTGTGGGTCCGTATCCTACCCCTTCCAAAGTCCACAATCAGTTCCTTGGTTTTGCTGGTGTTGAGAGCCAGGTTATTGTGTTGGCACCATTTGGTCAATCGGTCGATCTCACTCCTATACTCTGACTCATCCCCATCAGTGATTCGTCCCACAACAGTGGTGTCGTCGGTTAACTTGATTATGGAGTTCGCACTCTGTCCGGCTACGCAGTCATGAGTATAGAGTGAGTAAAGCAGGGAGCTGAGCACGCAGCTTTGAGGTGCTCCCGTGCTGATTGTTATCGAGGATGACAATCATTTTTTGAGTGTAGCTTCAATATGGTTGATCCAGGACAGATTGGTAGTAATATTTACTCCCAGGAGCTTGAATATCTCAACTGTTTCCACCTCAGTACCATTTGAAATAATTAGGGTATGTACTTCACCATGCTTCCTGAAGTCAATATTAGCTCCTTTATTTCATTTCTTATGTTGAATTTTTAACAGGTCCTCCCCAACTTATAAACGCCTGATTTATGTACAGACCGTACAGACAAACAGACTGGCGAGATAGATTTGCCAGCTGCTGTGGTGCTGCAGACATCTGCAGATGTTATCAAGAGAGAGTTAGATATAGCTCTTGGGGCTAACGGAATCAAGGGATATGGGGAGAAAGCAGGAATGGTGTACTGAATGGCCTACTCCTGCACCTATTTTCTCTGTTTCTATGTTTCTGCCATGCAGGAAGTAGGTTTGCAGCCGCATTTCCCACTTGCAAACTGTTCAGGTTATAGTTCTTGGGAACAGCACCCTGCCATAACCTGGTGTGGACATGTAGTGCACAAATTAGCAGCAATAAATGGATTCATTGGATATGAAGAACTTAATGTATTGAGAATACATATGAATATAAATTCTGTGAGATTACAATCAACTTGCGTGAATATTCACTCCCCTCCCTCCACTAAAAGTTGGTTAACCAGTTCCGCAGTTCACAACGATGTATCCCTCTGGGGATCTCACTGTCCTTAGCCAACAATTGGCTTATTAGGGAACCACCCTGCCTGACGTTGTCTGTTGCTGGCCCTGATTTGTCTTGGTCTTTTCTTGCTTCCAGTCTCTCTCCCCACCCCCGCATCAATCTGGAGAAGGGTCCCAATCCAAAATGGCACATATCCATATTCTCCAGGTATGCTGCCTGACCCGCTGAGTTAGTCCAGCATTTTGTGTGTATCTTTGGTATAAACCAGCATCTGCAGTCCCGTTTCATTACATATTGCTTAGATCTTTCCTCCATGTTGACTTTGCATATATCTGTTTTCTGTGGCTGAATTTTGGCAGGTTAGCTCCAAGTGCACTGGTGTTGCAGAACCAAGGATGAGTTTGTGGGGGACAAATGTGGGTCTTTAATTTGCGATTTAAAGGCCTCATTGAAGAACTCAAATTGTAATCTAATTGCTCGCTGGCACAATGTCCTGGCATACATTAACCATGGCGCCTTGAGTTATGTATGGGATGTGCTGCTCTTTTTTTGAAACCACCATTGAAGTCATTAATAGGGTCCGTATCATTGGGTATAATGCACTGGAATGTGTTTTAATGAAGACAATAGGATGTGACTCTTAGAAAAATAGAATGGATGAATAGTGAATGAGAGACAGAGGTAAGGCAGATTTATTTTGCACCTGATTCTTATTTTCTTCCTCCTTTTGATGTGGTGGCAACAACGATCAAGATAATTGTTACCGGATGTGCCCTGTGGTGATACATTAAACATTTTTGATTAAATTATTTGATTTTCTGTTCCCACGTATGATTAATATTAAGCATTAGGATTGCTCTTGCAATATAATGCCTGATTTGTTGGGATTGAAAATTGATCTTTTCCCTGAGGGCCCCCATGTCTTTGACATCATCAACCCTACTTCCGACAGCATCTGTAAATGTGTGCATTTCGGGCCTCTTGATTTTAATTGCTTTGCCATTGACAGACATATCTCCTGTTGCCTGGGCTGCAAATTCTGGAATCCCTCTCAGCAGCTCTCTAATTTGTTCCCCTATCAGCTTACTTTTTAAAACATACTTCCTTTGCCAAGTATTTGGTGAACTGTCTTAATATCATTTCATTACTCTGCTCGATGCAAAATGGTGCTTGATAATGCTCCTGTGAATCACCTTGAGATGTTTAGACTTTAGAGACACAGCACGGAAACAGGTCCTTCATCGCACCGGGTCCGCACCAACGTGCAATCACCCCATACACTAACACTATCCTAGTGTCCACACGAGGGACTATTCACAAATTGCAAAAGCCAATTAACCTACAAACCTGCCCATCTTCAGAGTATGGGAGCAAACCGGTGCATCCAGAGAAAATGCACACGGTCACAGGGAGAATGTACTGTACAGACTGCACCCATGGTCAGGATGGAATTTAGGTCTCTGGCGCTGTGAGGCAGCGATTTTACTGCTGTGCTACTGTGCTGTCAAGGCAGAAGCCAATAGATTCATGATAAACAAGAGGGTGAAAGTTACCAAGGGATAGTTGAGATTCGAATCAGATCGGAAATGGAACAGGTACGAGAGGTCTATTCCTGCTCTTAATTCCGCATATGTGCGCATATTATTAAACACACATGACACTGTAATTGAACTTTGAATTGCAAGTACAGACGGTATTAATTTGTGTATCTTACAACTCATTAATCTCACAATAAAGATCTTATTGCTTCGATGCATTTGGATCCACGAGGGCATCAACAGGGTGACAGATGGTGAAGTTGCCCAGTCGGATCAAAGATGAAGAAACCTGCAGGCACGTTAAGAATATTTTTGCCACAACTTTGCAGAACATACATATAATAATAATAATAATAATTCATTTTATTTACTGCCGCCTTTCTAAAACCAAAGGACACCTTACAAGGCATAGAATCACAAAAATACAAAACACATAATCGGAATAAATTAAATATAAAAACACCACAGTACACAAATCAAGGACAGAATTCAATTTCAAAAGCACAAAAAAAAAAATAAGAAACACAATTTGAGGAGAGAGCAGCGGCGACCAATTCGAGCCAGCGTCCACTCTCCCCTCCGACCGCCATCTTGCACACAGACTAACAAGCACAGCACACAAAAATCTTCCCCCCACAATTACCACCACTGTGGGGGAAGGCACAATGTCCAGTCCCCAACCCAGTTCTCCCCAGAGTCAGGCCCAATGAGGCCTCCACAGTTGCCTCTACGGAGGCCTGATGTTCCTGGCCGTCGGGAGAGTCCTCGCAGCGGCTGGAACGGACGGTTTCCCAGCGGAGTCGATGGCACCTGAAGCCGACAGGGCCGCGCCGATTTGGAGCCACGAGGCTCCCGATGTTGGAGTCGGCGTCGCCGCCCGCGGCTGGTCGCTCCGCAGTCCCGCAGCCCGGAGGTGTTGATCTCGGCGGTCAACGCATACCGGAGCTCCAGCGCGTCGATCCAGCGCGGCGACCCAGGCAAGGCATCGCCTGCTATGCTCTCCGATAGCGCTCCAGCGCTGTGCCGCCACCGAAGCTGAAGGTGCTGGGCAGTCCCCGTCAGGAAACGGCGCTCCATGCCCGCTGATATGTAGGGTTTGTCCTACATACTCTTTTGCCATCTATTAGCGCCATCTATTAGCCCCATCTCGAAAATTAAGAACCATTGATACAACATCTCTGTACCTGCAGAAGGAACTTTTGAACCCAGATTGGTCCTGTCAACCACCACTGTACGTATCACAGCAGTATAGACTATATGTCATGATCTTACTTGTGAATGAGTGTATAAGAAACTTCCTGTCTCAGTCGATTGATATTTTAGATTACAACTTTTGGCAAATGTTTTGTCCAAAGATTTGAGCGCTCATTGACATTGAACAAAGAGTAACAGATCGAGAGGAATCATCTGTCACAGTCATTTGGACTATCTGGCTCGGCTCCAGATAGTCTGACTCCGGTGCGGTTTTAGACTAAATGTGTCGGAAGGAACTGCAGATTCTGGCTTACACCGAAGATAGGCACAAAATGCAGGAGTAACTCAGTGGGGCAGGCAACATCTCTGGAGAGAAGGAATGGGTGATGTTTCGGGTTGAGACCCTTCTTCAGACCAGTTTAAATTGCATAATTCTCACCTGACTTGGACGATATTGAGATATTAAGATATGCTCAGAGTGCATGTTCCATTTGTCTAATGACATGTTAAATAACGAGCCTGTCTATTCACTTAGGTGGACATTTGTTTGCTGCTCTTCCTCCCTCAACCAACATAAATTAAAGGAGGTGCAGAAACAAGGAACTGCAGATACCGGTTTACGCAAAAGGGTACAAAGTGCTGGAGGAACTGCCCAACCTGCTGAGATATTCCAACACTTTGTTTCCTTTTGATTAAAGGAGATCATCTGTTCATTATCACCTTGTTCTTTGCATACTTGTGTTCAGCACAGACTGGCTGTGGCTTTTCCCACATTGCAACACTAACCACACTTCACTCTCTGCGGATGACTTGCAACATACTGAGTTGGTTAAAAATGCAGGTTCATTATTCTCTTCTCTTCCTTCGTGACACAGTGCCTTTCTCTTTTGAAATATTTGCTGTTTTGGAAGCCTCTTGATGATGCAGATTTCTGACACCAAATTCACTTCTGTAAATTTTGCAGCTGCAGAAATACAGGAGCAATTATTGCTTCCACACAAAGCTCAATAAATAGGCATCCCAGAACCGCACACATAGTAATAGTTTGACAAGCTACTCTCCCACTGTTGTGACAGGCAGCAATGGTGATTCATTGCTGACTGATGGGACTGGCTATGTTCTTGGGCAGTAATTATGGAAAATATTTGGGTTTAACATTAACTTTCCTCAGTCGCAGATGGCTGTATAGCAATCTTAACTAGGCTTAGCTTAGCAATACAGCATGGAAAAAGGCTCTTTGGCCCACCGAGCCCTCGCCGACCAGTGATCACCCGTATACTAATTCTATCCTACACATTACGGGCAATTCATATAGGCCAATTTATGATTGCAAGGATTGCAAGTTTCGGTCACATCAACATGAGTCTGCAGTATTTCAGTATTTCACCCCCTTACGAGGCACCAGCAATATTTCAGTTTTTAGCTACATGAGTCAGCAGTATATTTCCTCTGTCAATAGTTTTAAAGTTACACTAGACCAAGTGCTGACCCGTTGGGTCTGGTCCCCGAACGTGCTTCACACCCTGGGGTCTGGTTCACGAACGACGTAGGCAGCGTCTGGACGGTCGTATGCAGCGTCTCTACATCGTACGCAGCGTCTCGACAGCGTAGGTGACGTAAGCCGTCAAGAAGCTGCGTACGACATCGCGACGCTGCGTACGGCCGTCGAGATGCTGCGTACGCCCTCAATGGGGCTGCGGGCCGACAAGCTGTTGACGTGCCGGCTCTGTCACGCTGGCTGAAGGCAAAGATGGGTTGTTCCGCCGCTGCTTTTTGGCGTCCTTGAGCCAGCGTGAGAGATCCGGCCTGGGGGGGGGGGGGTAGTGGAGGAGAGCCGGGCGGCAGCAGCGAAAATCGCCAGCAAAAGAAGAAAAATATCATCGTTTTTGGAGCAGAGCAGGGCGGCAGCAGCCGTTATGGTGGCTGGCCAGCAGGAGGCGACAAAATGAGTGAGTTGTGGGGGGGGGGGGGATGGATTTTATTTAAAAATGTGTACATAAAAATGTCTAAATCTAATGAGGAGTGTATTAGGGTATGTAAAAGTGTAATGTCTAGCGAAATGGAAAAAATCTCGGAGTTTTTGCGTGTGGTTTTGGCGGACCAAGGAATCAAAGGCCAAATCTGACCCACAAACACACCCACACACCGTTTTTAAAGTATATAGATAAGCATTTAAGCAAAAATAGAAAATGGTCAAGTATCCTATCATGCAAGGTAACCCTAGCTAATAGCGATTAACTCTTTCATTGCTTCTTTTTATCATAACATGATAACATTCCAGTCCCCACAAAGCACAGAGTGGTCAGATACATTACATAACAAATATCAACGTAAGCACCAACAGAAAAATAGAACCGTAATGTAGTATGGTCCGCGGGAGACCTCCAAACCAGCTAAATAGCCACCAGCTGCACCCATCACTGTAGCCATGCATCAGGCTCCAAATTTTAACTTCTTGGGATATGTGGACAGCTAGGTTAGTAATGCTAGAAGATTCATCGGGAACATAGGTGCAGCATTCCTGCCTTATTATGGTACAGGTCCCTCCTTTTTTTTCTGCAGCGCTATAGTGCGAAGTGCAACCATTTCAGCTGTTTTGGATGAGAGAGCCTTTTGCGTGTAGGTAAAGGCGTCCGCAGTTTCATTAACCAATTTCTCCAATACAGCGGCCATATTAATCAATTCCCGTGAAAGGCGGCAGGCTCTCCCGTAATGTGGGAAGGCAATCATCCAGAATCGCTCTGACTTCGATATACTTCACTTTGCCCTCATGGGGAAATACAATTCAGTTAAATGTTACACAGCTCACATGTGAGGGACAGCAAAGGGCAAATAACAGCATCCCCTTCAGTTGTACGTTGGCCTGATCAACCTTTCCTAATTCTTCTCATCCCCACGGGGGCATACCAGGTAACCTTGGGTATGCCCAGGATCCACACACAAAATACGTCCCATTTATTGGACGTGGCGGGCCACTAACACTAACCTTAGTGCAGGTGCTGTTCCCTAAGTATACCCCATTGCCTCTTTTGTCACAGTAACAGGCGGTATTAACTGGGCTGTGGGGGCAATCCACTAAATTAAGCAATTTTCTCAAGTGTCGCAACCACTTTTTTGTTGCCGCTGGATTTTGAAATGTTCAAAATCTTTTTGCGACACTGATACGACGCCGGCAAAAATTGCCAAGTGGGACAGGCCCTTAAGTAAAGCCTTGACCGAGACTGGACAGGAATGGGTTAAGGTATTCCCAGCCACTCTGATGGTTCAGAACAACCCCAGCTAGAAAGACAGAGTTAACGCCTTTTGAATTGATAACAGGACAAGCTATGAACCTACCAGAAGATGGCCCTCCTTGAAATGAGGGTGATCCCACGCTACATACCCCTTGGGGTGCGACTAGTGTGGAAATTACACCCACAGGCCCTCAGCAATGAATCAATTACGTATGCACAGCAAATATGAGAATCCCAGTGCTGGGAAGGAGGTCAGGGTTAGTTGGTATTTTTGTCTTCAATTGTCCAAATACGTTCTCCTCCCCAATCTCTCTCTCACTTTTTACCCCCCATAGTGAGTTATTTCAAACCCCCTTTTGTAAGCTTTGGTCTGATGTAATCAACTAGCTAGCACAATACTGCACGGACCTTCATTTGTCTTTTACACAGCACATGCTTCAAGCTTCCACACATTTACTTGCCTGGAGACAGGAAACCTGGCTGCTCATTTGCATTCTAAAAGACAAACACTATGAACACATCAAAACAAGCTTTCCCAAAAGAACTCAAACTCAAAATCAGTAATCCATAACTCTTCGCCAATATCCTTAAACCCTTTAAAAATAGATAATTATTAAGAAAAAACAATGTCAAAATTATTCCCAATTGTTCCAATCTATCTCCCCAAATTCACAATTTCAAATTCCTAGTATAAATGTATTCTAATCACAATTTTCCTAATTTAAGATGTTTTCTGCGATATTGGCATTTCTAATCTCATCTAACACTTTAACCAGGATGCCAAAAGCATCCAAGTCTCTTTTTGAACTCAATTAAAAATAAATAGGAGAAAACAAATTTAAAACATCGATAAGACAAAACAAACTGTATATTTGCATCTGTCCTCTGTTTAAGTTAATTTACACATAAATGGATAAGCATATCCAAAGAACAAAGGAAAAGAAAATAACTGTTTGTGGCTCCACCCACACACAACTGCAACTTCTTAAAGAGACACTACCTCTTAAAACACATGAGATTCTACAATTATTTATTACGTAGAAGAGCATAATCATTCAATGACATCACATTTCATCTGAATTATAGGATTAATTCACCATTCACCCAGAAGCTGTTCCACCAACACGTAACAATCTTTAAACTCACTTACTTTATACCTTTTACTGTGACATTCACTCACAAGTTGCCACACTTCATGCAATATGCTAAATCTCACAGATATTCACACACTTTAAAACAATAAAATTCTCACTGAAAAGTAAAATACTATTATACATACCTCAAAGAAATTATTCAAACTCTTAAAACTTTGATACACCCAAATACGCTCATAAGCTTGCCCACCATTCCACACGTGATGTACTGAATTAACAAGGAATTTTCACGAAGGAAAATGGGCATCACAATTAGGTTTTGAAATTGTAAGATGTATCTCTATTGTTTTCTCTCCTTACCAGCATGCATAAGGGAAGGTATATATTATAAAAGAATGGGCAGAAAAACATCAGTTATACAAATTTTTCCGAGTGGTGAGCCAGAGGCCCATCAAAGAGTCAATGGCGCAGCCCTCTTGTTTCCAAAAATCGCGTTGCGCGGTAGAGGCGTCCCTCTGTATTAATTTTACATCACCCATGTCTTGGCAAGGCCGTTCTGTCTACTAGAATCCTTGGTTGTGTGGGGACCAATGTGCAGAATTTGGTGCCTTGGCAAAGGGGCGACAGTATTATCCTGTCTCAATGATACTCTGCATTGTTAAACTCTCTCACTAATAGTCTCAATACTACTCCTCCTTCCCGTTTTCTATAAACAGGGTTGTCCTGCCAGACTAGGGGTCCCCGGGGTTATTTTGTTTTGGCGCCTTTTTTTCTTTTTTTACCAATTGTCGCTTAATTTGCGACTCAATCAGGCCTTTTCTTTCTCGGCCTTTTCCTGTAGTTTTATCATGCCAATTACATTCTGCTTGTAACACATCCCAATTCTTAGGTATACCATCCTCTTTCATCTTTTCTGCCTTTTTAACAGTTTCTACATTCCATGTTCCTCCGACTGGGCAGGATTCATCTCCCAAACGTTTGGTTAGCTTATAACTTAATATTCTATAGTTTTTATTACTTTTAGGATTCAAATAACACATATGTTAGACGGGCGTTCCCCCGTCACTTTTATCCAGATTATTCCCCATAGCCACAAGTCTCTCTCAGCCCGGCTACTTTATGAACGACAAACATTTTTTGTTTGCTATATCCAATCGCCGACTACTCTCTTTAGTAGCAAAAATATATTGATTAACGATAAACCTTTTTAGTTTGCTCTATCCAATTGCCAGCTATTTTCCCAGTAGCAAAATACCTTACCGGCTACTCTCCTAGCAGCAAAACCTCTTATCAACTACTTTCCAAGTAGGAAAAATATATTAATTGACGACAAACCTTTTTGGTTTGCTCTATCCGATTGCCAACTACTCTCCCAGTAGCAAATTATCTTACCGACTACTCTCCTAGTAGCAAAACCTTGTACCAACTACTTTCCTAGTAGCAAAAATATATTAATTTATGACAAACCTTTTTAGTTTGCTCTATCCAATTGCCAACTATTTTCCCAGTAGCAAATTCTCAATATAGTTGGCCTTAACTTCATTGTCTGCTTCTAAGGATTTTGGCAGGAAACCAGATCAACGTTCTGACGAGGGACCCGAGTTTTCCCAGGAGCTTCTTCGGGAGGTCGGGCTCAAGGTGTCCGACTAATGCACTTTTTTCTCCCCATCCGATCCGGGCAAACTGCGGCCTCTCACTCAGTTGTCTGTTGATGGTCCCAGCAAAATCCTGCCGACTACACCAATGATAAAGTTCACTACTCAAAACAGACAACAACACAAAGGGTTAAAGATAAACCAAGCCAAGCTTTACCCAATTCGTCATGACGCGGGTGGCGGGGGACCAGTACAGTATACCAATACACTCAGTACTCCCCAAGCAACTACCCAAAGATACAGTGTTTTACAATTTCTTATATTCTTATATAATTTCTTATATGCACTTAAAGTCAAGTAAATGCCTTAGTCATTTTTCCAAAAACTACTGCCGAGCACTTCCAAGAAACAACTGCTGACGTCTGTTCCAGTGACTGTTATCTTATCTTCTGTGGAGTAGCGATCTACGTACGTCTGTTCAATCAACTGCCATTCTGTAGTTAGCTTATCCCAGGCATATTCTGTTCGGTGGTTTTTCCAATGATTGCAAGTTTCGGTCACATCTACATGAGTCAGCAGTATTTCAGTTATCAGTTACCCCCAAACGAGGCACCAGCAGTATTTCAGTTTACAGTTACATGAGTCAGCAGTATATTTCCTCTGTCAATAGTTATAAAGCTACATTAGCATTTAAACAAAAATAGAAAATGGTCAAGTATCCCATCATGCAAGATAACCCTAGCTAATAGTGATTAACTCTTTCACCCCTGCCACAGTATCTTCACCCCCATTTTTGTACTTAGAAAGGAAAGATTTATATTATTGGGATTGTTGATAACATGTATATTTATGATTATTTCACTCAACATCCTCCAGTTAAAATGATAAACCTCTTCCTTTCAATTAAATGTAGCCCCATTGTGGTTGGGATTTTACATTTGCCTCAAAGAAACAGATCGCAGCTGACTACGGTCAGATGGTCTATAGCTCTCAAGGCGATAAGGAAAAACTTGGATAAGAGCCAGTGATATAGAATTAAAATTTGATGCCCCTCACTTACCTAGAATTGATTGGAAATGCTGTTTGATGTTCACAATTCGTGAACAAATTCTCAGGAGCCAATTTACCTGGTGGAAAGCAAAACAATCATAAATGGACTATACAGGTGGGAGCTAAATACTTTAGAGGGTTACATGACTTCATTACATTTAGTATACTGTAGTTACTTTCACATTTTCTTTTAAAAAAATCATATCTTTGTTATAACCAATTCAGATTAGTTTATCATCATATACACCTTTTAATTCCGGTTCTTCTACTCCGAGTCTGGGTCAGTAAAACAGAGTCAAGCACTGGAATCCAAACCCTTTTATTCAACACCAGTGGGTCAACATCTGCTCCACTCACTCAAGCCCGTGACAGTCTCGCATAGACAGAACAGAAAGAGAGACAACACCCCTACTGAAAGATCATCCATTATACACCCATATAACTAACGGCGCGAAAATATAGGGGGAGGGCAACCCCTACAAACCCAATCACCGATACCAGGAGAAGATACATGGAGTGACAACTCCTTCGCCCAATCATATAACAGTACCTGCAAACATCTTCATACATAGCAACAAAGAAGAAACATCTTAGTACATCGAGAAACATAACATTGAAGGCAACCAATCATGGGTGACGGTGGAGAGACACAGAAACAAAGTAGAAACATCTTTTGGGCAATAAGAAACTTCCAGGTGCAGGCCACCCTTCTGGACCAATCACAAGCATGCATTAAGCACCAGTGTTCTGGAGCTCCTGCAAAAGCCCAGACTTTGTGGCAACCAATGGGTCACAGGTGCAGAAGCTTCCTGAAACTTCTGCAAAGTTCCAGACTTCGTGGAACCAGGTCCAGCAGCTTGCAAAGTGATGTCATCAGCCCATTCACACAGATACCCACTTGCCTTTTCCCAAGTACCCAAACCTCTGCATATTAACACACCAGGATGCGATTTAATTCCTTATTCACACAGCTCACAGAGCAAGTAATGTACACATGGTAAATTGATAAATACAATAATAAATACGAGTACAGTGATAGAGTTGTGCAAGATTGTAGCGCAATACTTTGGATTGAGGAATTGTGAGGAAACACACCAGCTTCTCTCAACTGACAAATGATGCTTCAAAAGTGCATCTCGCTATGGATAAAAATAGTATCTCATCTGGTACCAGCTACTGGTTTTCCCAAAACCCGTGGAAGTCTTGGATCTATGTTAAAAAATATTATGACTAATGGGCCTGTCCCACTTAGGTGATTTTTCAGCGAACTACCGGCGACTGTCAAGTTGCCGGCATTCGCCTGAAAAACTGGCAACTGGAACAGCGACTGTCAGAGTGGAACACACACACATACAAACACATCGCTTCCTTCACCAGGCTGTTATGCAGGCAGGGGACAGGGCAAGCGGGTGGACACTGTCTAAGAAATTAACATGGTGCAAAGCCATGGTGATATAGACACACCGCGAAGAACAGGAAGATTGGCGCTGTAATTAAAATTGGCTAAAGCACAGTGTACGGTAAGTCTTTAAAAGGGAGGGGGGGAGAGAAGGAGTGGAGACAACTTTTAAGAAGCCAGAGATACACGGCTGTGAAGCTTGGCGGACATTTAACATTACCGGTCGGTTATCCTTGGTTCTCAAAGTTACTGCTTACCTTTTTTTCCCAATGAGCCAATGAAATTCATCGCTACAACGTACGAGAACATGAGAAAACCTTTGACCCCGTGGCAACCCATTAGGACCACCTGGCGACCCACCTAATGGAACGAGAATTCTCGCTACTCTCCATGGCGGTTCCATTCTAGTCGCCGCTAATTTTTCAACTCCACACGACCATGAAGGTGACTCCCCGGCAACTACCCGCGAACATGTGGTGACCATGTGGTGACTTTCAACTAGTTAATAGTTCAATAATAAATCAATATATCTTAAGACGATGACCTTACTTTCAGCTCGGTTTAAAAAGGGAAATGGAAGAGTTCAGTTTTTGTTCCAGATTTTCTACAATTAAACCTCTTGCACTTCCCAATCCATCCCTTTTTAGAATTAAAATCGAATTCATTATTTTCCACAGATTAATTTTTCAGCTTCTCTGATTCCATTGAAATCCTAAAATTGGAAATCATGTCACCCTCAAGCTATTTGGAATGAGAACTTCCCGGTAGTTCACAGTAGTTTCTGGGTGTTCAGCTACATTGAGGATTTAATTCCAGACTTGCATATGATTAAATAATTAGCCAGCAAAGTAAATGCTGAAAAATAAGTAAACCCATCCAGTCGCAAATGGGTGACATACAGAGCCAAGGAAATCATTTCAAACACATTTTGCCTCTTATAGTTATTAAATAGTAATTAAAAATTCAGAGTAAAGTAGAAGATAATAAAGTGCAATTTAATGATCAGGGAATTTAATATTGGAATATTCACTGTGCAAGAAGCCAAAGCAATTTGCAAGCAAGCGCACCTAATCAGCTCAGTGCTGGATATGCTCGATTTTTAAATAATTGATCATGCCCGTATTACAAACCTGATGAAGTGTCATCTCATTCTGTGCTTGATTGATTGATCAATCAGGTCAATGGTAAATTCCTTTCCAAGGTTCAAAAGCCATCCAAGCTGGAGGGGGCAGGTAGCTTTCCTGCCTCTACAAGCAAGATTCAGACTATCAGCTAGTATACATCTCATAGTGGACTGATGCAACCACATTTCTTTAACATTCCATATCACGGCATGAATGAGGATTTGCCCCTATTGAATGTTACCCCAGTCATTCCATTTGACTCCTCAGTGAACAGTGATGCAGTCTATTGTGCATCATCATTCTGTGGAAGAGGCGATTTCCTCCAGAGTATCTTTGATCAAACACACAGCAAATTGGCATTAATGTTTTATATACGGCAACTGCAGAATTTAATTTTATCTGATTTCACATGAATATCAATATTAAATAATAAACATGCATGTAAATTGTAGGGATGTACCTATTTGGAAAAAGGCATCTCGCATTTTCTTTTGAAAAATTTTGTAAGAAAGTCATTCAGTCAAACACAATTTAAAAAACGTATTCAGGACTTTGGGGAAAAAAGGCTATAAAAGATACATCAGGGTAATCCAATTGGAATTTTAGAAGTGTTGTTCGTATCACTGTGGGCAAAATACAGTAGGTACTGAAAATATTTGCTCATGGGTACAAAAAAGACAAAAAAAGATCTGTTTTAGTGAAACAAATAAAAACAACTTGTAGAAACTAATCAATTCTATGAACATTGCATTTCAAGTCATTGCATCAAGATATTGTTTAAATATTGAAGCCATGAGCTGTTGGTCCCTCCAGCATAAGAAATCATACCATGGTTAGATTAACCTGACAAAATAACAGAATAATTGTACACGAATGAGACTCTTGTGCCACATCTTCTGACAATTGACAAGTTAGTTAGAAAGGGAATTTAGATTTGTCTTTATTAAGCTGAGGCAATTTTTGCTGTTCAGTTGGAGGTTGAATCTGCAATCTCACTTTTGGGATTGGAAAAGGAACTGGACAAAGCAATAGGTGAAATTTTACTCAATCAAAATCAAGTACCTAGTGGAGATCAGATACAAAAAGCAGGACATGCTCAAAGATTAGCATTGAGCAAATGTCTGTGGCCTTATCTGTGGAGAGAATGATTCAGGTCAATGATCTTTCATCAAAACTGATCATTTCTGACATTGACATCAATTTTGGTAAAGTTACTGGAAGGGATTTGAGAGGATTTATTTGCCATGTACAAATATATGGACAATATATGAATTACCAAAGAGAAGGTATTGGCAGTTTTAAAGCATATTAAGGTAGATAAATCTCCAGGCCCTGATCAAGTGCATCCTCTGGCCATTTGGGAAGCTCAAGAAGAAATTGAAGACGCTCTTGCAAAGATATTTGCTTCATCTTAGCCACAGGCAAATTTCCAGAAACTGGTGGATAGCTAATATTTACCATTATTTAAGGAGGGGTGCAAGAGCAAACCAGCGAACTATAGGCTGGGATGCCTGACATTGGTGGTGGGTAAATTAATGGAGGGGATTCTAAGGGAACTTGGATAGACAAGGGCTGATAGGGATTTGTTCATGGGAAATCGTGTCTCATAAATTGGTTAAAGTCTTTTGAAGAGACAACCAAGAGGATTAATGAGGGCAGGGCTGTTGACATGGTCTATATGGACTTTAGTAAGGTCTTTGACAAGGTCCCGTATGGCAGGCTGGCCTGGAAGGCTAGATTGTATGGGATGCAGAGAGAGCTAGCTACTTGGCTTCATGGTTGGAAATAGAGGGTGTTGGTGGAAGGTTGTTTTTGCAGTGAGGGCCTGCCACAAGGGATGTGCCACAAGATTTGGTGCTGAACCCATTGTTGTTCACAATTTATTTGAGTAAGAATGTTCAAGACGTTTAGTAAGTTTGCAGATTGCACTAAAATAGGTGGTATTGTAGCAATGAAGGTTAACAACAATTACAGCGGGATCTTGATCAGCTTGATCTTGACCGAGGAACGGCAAATGGCATTCAATTCAGTTTGGTGCAAGGTATTATATTTTGTGAAGTCAAACAGGGTAGGACCTTCACAGTGAATGAAGGGCTGAGGGGAGTGATGTAAAACAGAGGGACCAAGGAGTACATGTACATATCTCCTTGAAACTAACATCATATGTGGCCAGCGGGGTGAAGAAGCAGTTTGGCATGCTGCCCTTTATCAGCCAGGACACTAAGTACAGGAGTTGAGACATTATGTTTCAGTTAAGGGCCTGTCCCACATTGGCGATTTTTTCGGCGAATGTCACAGTGGTAGCAGGTTGCCGAAAAAGCGGCGACTGGACCCCCCCGACGACAATATCTACGACAAGCTACGACAACCTACCACCTAGTCGGCGTCAAGCTACGGCAAGCTACCGACAACCGGCGACCCATTAGGACGTCCACCTACGACCATACCTACGAAAACCTACAACCACACAGATGACAACCTACGACAACCAAAGTCAACCTAGGTCCACCCGCGACAAGCTACGACGAGCAACGACCCTGTCGGCAACAACTGATGACAATTCAGTTGCCTGTAGTTGCCAGTTGGTGCTGTCGTAGGTAGTCGTCGGTAGAATTCACTGAAGTCAGCATCTGGCGACAACCAATGTCACCTGGCGACAACCTGCGTCATATTGGCGACAACCTATGACAGCACCAACGACAGGAGAAGACAAGCTACATCAAGCCCACAGTTGCTGCAAAGTTTTGAACATTTCAAAATCCAGGAGCAACCAGAAAAAACGTATGACTCTTTAGGCGACTTGAGGAGACAACTCACGACCATACAGGCGTCACCCTGCGACCATGTGGCGACAGCCTAGTCACCTGTAGTTGCCAAAAAAATGGTTAAGTGGGACCAGCCCTTTTTATAAGACAGTGGTGAGACTACCATAGGAAAGACATTATTAAGCGGGGAAGAGTGCAAAAAAAGATTTATAAGCATGTTGGCCTGAGTTATAGTGAGAGGTTTAGCAGGCTAGGAATTTATTCCCTGAGGCATAGGGGACTGAGGGCATGACCTTATTGAGGTGTATAAAATCATGAGAAGCACAGATACAGTGAATACACAGTCTTTTTCCATGGGACACTAGGAAAATCTAAGGTGAGAGGGAAAAGATTAAAAGGAACCCGAGTGATAACTTCATCACACAACAGACCACCTGCAACTTATTAGACAATAGACAATAGGTACAGGAGTAGGCCATTCGGCCCTTCGAGCCATCACCGCCATTTAATGGCTGATCTTCCCCAATCAGTACCCCATTCCTGCCTTCTCCCTATATCCCCATATCCGCTATCTTTAAGAGCCCTATCTAGCTCTCTCTTGAAAGTATCCAGAGAACCGGCCTCCACCGCCCTCTGAGGCAGAAAATTCCACAGACTCACAACTCTCTGTGAGAAAAAGTGTTTCCTCATCTCCATTCTAAATGGCTTACCCATTATTCTGAAACTGTGGCCCCTGGTTCTGGTCTCCCCCAACATCAGGAACATGTTTCCTGCCTCTAGCATGTCCAAACCCTTAATAATCTTATATGTTTCAATAAGATGCCCTCTCATCCTTCTAAACTCCAGAGTATACAAGCCCAGCCGCTCCATTTTCTCAGCATATGACAGTCCCGCCATCCCGGGAATTAACCTTGTAAACCTACGCTGCACTCCCTCAATAGCAAGAATGTCCTTCCTCAAATTAGGGGACCAAAACTGCACACAATACTCCAGGTGTGGTCACACTAGGTTCCCTATACAACTGCAGAAGGACCTCTTTGCTCCTATACTCAACTCCTCTTGTTATAAAGGCCAACATGCTATCCGCTTTCTTCACTGCCTGCTGTACCTGCATGCTTACTTTCATTGACTGATAAACAAGGACCCCCAGATCCCGTTGTACTTCCCGTGTTCCCAACTTGACACGATTTAGATAATAATCTGCCTTCCTGTTTTGGCTCCCAAAGTGGATATCCTCACAGTTATCCACATTAAACTGCATCTGCCCACTCACCCAACCTGTCCAAGTCACCCTGCATTCTCATAGCATCCTCCTCACAGTTCACACTGCCACCCAGCTTTGTGTCATCTGCAAATTTGCTAATGTTACTTTGAATCCCTTCATCTAAAGCATTGATGTATATTGTAAATAAGTGCAGTCCCAGCACCGAGCCTTGCGGCACCCCACTAATCACTGCCTGCCATTCTGAAAGGGACCCGTTAATCCCTACTCTTTGTTTCCTGTCTGCCAACCAATTTTCTATCCATGTCAGCACTCTACCCCCAATACCATGTGCCCTAATTTTGCCCACTAATCTCCTATGTGGGACCTTATCAAATTCTTTCTGAAAGTCCAGGTACACTACATCCACTGGCTCTCCCTTGTCCATTTTCCTAGTTACATCCTCAAAAAATTCCAGAAGATTAGTCAAGCATGATTTCCCCTTCGTATAAATTCATGCTGACGCGGACCGATCCTGTTACTGCTATCCAAATGTGCCGCTATTTCATCTTTTTTTCATTCTCCCTCCGAATTGGCAAAGACATTTTTCATAGGCAGACAAAAATGCTGGAGAAACTCAGCGGGTGCGGCAGCATCTATGGAGCGAAGGAAATAGGCAACATTTCAGGCCAAAACCCTTCTTCAGACTGATGTAGGGTGGGGGAGGGGGGGTGGGAAGAAGAAAGGAAGAGGAGGAGCCAGAGGGCTGAGGGAGAGCTCAGAAGGGGAGGAGACAGTAAGGTCTCCTCCCCTTCTCAGCTCTCCCTCAGCCCTCTGGCTCCTCCTCTTCCTTTCTTCTTCCCACTCCCCTACATCAGTCTGAAGAAGGGTTTCGGCCCGAAACGTTGCCTATATCCTTCACTCCATAGATGCTGCTGCACCCGCTGAGTTTCTCCAGCATTTTTGTCTACCTTTGATTTTCCAGCATTTGCAGTTCCTTCTTAAAGACTTTTTTCATTACCTTTTTTTGTATGTGGGTTTTTTCTGGCCACTCACGGAATGGTATTCCATCACGCATGAGGGAGCTAGTCATTTTGCATCTGGACCTTGCATAGCAGCAAGCCGGTGGAGTGCCACTGATGTTCATCCATCAGCAGCTAGTGAGTAATCAGTTTGGACCCATTACCTTATTGTACATAATTAGTGAGCTGAACCAAGGACAAGTTTTCAGGCACAAAGTTGTCTCAATTGGTTGGTGTGAACCTTATTACAAATACTACAAATGCTGCCAAGTGATTGTGTACATTGAGTGTGACCAGGGTGGCACCAACTAAAGACTGATTTCTTAAGAAATACCATCACTATTCATTGGCCAGAGTTTTTAGACTTTAGAGATACAGAGCGGTAACAGGCCCACCGAGTCCACGCCGACCAGCGATCACCCCCGTTCACTAGCACTATCCTACACACTAGGGACAATTTATGATTTTTACCAAAGCCAATTAACCTACAAACCTGTATGTCTTTGGAATGTGGTGTGTGGGGGGGGGGGGGGGGGGGGAACGAGAGCACCTGGAGAAACCCACACGGTTACAGGGAAAATGTACAAACTCCGTACAAACAGCACTTGTGGTCATAAACGAACCTGGATCTCTGACACTGTGACGTCCCTAGTCATCGATGAACAAGTGGCACTCTAAGATATCAGAGCTGGAATATTTAACAAGGAACAAGAAGTGAATATTCAAGCTCAGGGTAGGCATGGGAATATGTGGTTCCATAAGATTTCGAAAGAACTTGGAGAGTAATGATACTCAATTGGTCTCCAGACTGTCTTCTTTCACCGAATGGGTTTTTAGTGAATAAATTGCCAAATATAACAGTGCAGCTGCGAATGATATTGAGATGACTTTGTAATTAGGTTGCATTGCTGTATCAATTTCACAGTGCACTGCATCATAATTCAGTTTTAAAGCATACTCTTGCAAGTCTCTCAGAAGACACATCAGTGCCAACATGTCTTCATTATTCTGAGTTGGGCCAAACCCAAAGCAATTGTTATTAAAATGTTACAGACAGCATGCCACTGTTCTCCAGCAGCTTTCTTTTTTAGAAGTCAATCTTCAATTATATTTTATGCTCAGGATTAGGCTCCTGACTAATTGGTTCTATTTTCTATTCCCTACATTTGCAACTGTTGGAAAGCTTCAGTAGTTCTTCATGGGTGGTGAAGACCTTTGGAGCATCCTGAGATTAGAAAAGGTGCCTTTTGCCCTTTTGGTTTCTATTTTTCTTCCTTTAGTGGATTTAACTTGACAGTAATAACCATTAATTTTTCACACGGAATCTATCACTTTTGAGATACATCTTCAGTAGTTAGACTGTCCCTGGAATAGTTGGGAGTGGATGTAGTTGTAAATATATAAACACCAAAGAAGTTACAATGAGCAAATATGTATGAAAGCTTCCTTGTCATAGATTATGTATCCTTTCTTTTATCCCTCACTAAACAACCTTTTACTGCTGCACCTTAGGATGCTAGCTCCATTGCCAACTCGGTCAATGGCCAATCCTTGCAACCCACCTACAGTGGGATTCCAAGACCTCTTTGAAGCAACTGCAACTATAAAGGGCTCTATGATATCTTGGAATCCTTCATTTTAATGACAACCAGCACCACTCCCTGGCTCCAGGTGCTTGTGATTATATACCCATTGTTGCCTTTGAACCTGGAGGTTTCATTGTTGCTGATGTTTTTTTTTTAAATTTATTTCAAAATAGACTTTATTCAAGTAATAAACATATACAATACATGAACCGTGCAAAAAAAAACCCCATCCGTCATTATCGGAAGCTATACTAACATTCAATACTGTTTACACACATTTCTCAAATTTCACAAATTTATCCCCCACCCTTGCCACTCATGTGGGCCACTGGCGTGGAATCCCTTTGTTTATTTTGAAGGGCGTCTCCACCACACCCTGCTCCCCATGTCCAGCAGCGGAAAGGCCTTAGACTGTGGTCCTCTCCCACAGAACCTTGGCGTTGACTGCACCAAGTTTCAGTGTGTCCCGCAGCACGTACTCCTGCAGTCTGCAGCGGGCCAGTCGGCACCACTCCCCGACGGACATCCCGCTCCGCTGGGAGGTCAACAAAGCTTGGGCAGACCAAAGAGCGTCTTTCACTGAGTTGATGATCTTCTAGCAGCACTCGATGTCAGTCTCTGAATGCGTCACTGGGAACAGTCTGTATATCAGAGTCCACAGTGACGGAGCTGTTCAAAATATATCGTGACAGGGACCCTTGCAAACTTCTCCAGACTTTCTTTGCAAATCCACACTCTGCAAAGAGGTGGGTAACCGTCTCCTGATGTTAATTGAAATCCACTAAATGTGGATTAATTTGGCACACCCTTTCTAACCTGCTATTGCTCGATACTGGTCCTGTGCTAAGGTTGCCTAACTGGTAAGAATATAAAAAATGTACTTTGAAACCACCAGTACTAAATGTTTATGTCCTTATGGTATTCAAGTGATTAATCAATGACATTGGTGTCAACATATATGATGCCGTATTTTTATTTTAAATATGTATTGTGGGTCATCAAATGTAAATGTTGCCACCTTTTCAGGTCATTAGCTGTGTAATGTAATTATTTTTGGTAGGAAGCTATCAAAATGGAACAGATTTATATTTATACCATGGAACAATTTGAACCAATATTTAATCTGTCCATAATCTAACTTGAATTCAAATAATATTGTAACTAGTGAAGTTCTACAGTCAGCAGGAAATATAACTTGGAGCAATGTACATGACCAGGAGAGATGCATGTGGCCAAACTGATAACACCTGTCACCCTATCAGATCCCATTTACTTATTATAGGTATGTTACAAAACTTACCTTCAGTCGCGCTGTAATTCTGTCACTGGCCGTGTGCGCGATTTTGGCGTCTTTAAGGGGGGGGCGGGGTTAAAACACGGTTTCTCCTCCCTTGTCCTGAATTATATTTCGTTGGAGTACAAGCGTTTGCTGAAAAATCGTTCCTAGGGGCGTTTTGTGAATTTTTAATTTTTATTAAATCGTCAATATCAGCGCTGGAGTAATTTTAAAAGCAGCTCCTGAAGCGTCAACGCTGATAACGGGGACGGATTTCACACACGGGACAGGTAAACGAAAGTGGTTTCTTTAAATGTATTAAAGTGCTTCTTAAGAAGCCTTTAATTCACATTTTTTCATGCGAAACGGTGATTTTATTCCCCGAACTAACGGCAGTATTTTTCATGCCAATACGGGGTTAAATTCACCGCAAATGAACGTTCCAAAAGATCGTGTTCCAGAAATCCTCACTCACAAGATGATTTAAATCCCCATTAATTTACAGGTATTAAACATTCAATTCCTTCCATTTGGCCTGTAAATTCAGGAAAATGAGATTTAATAATTATGTTATTTTGTGAATTATTGTGTGAATGTTATTTGGACACTTAGGCTATTTAAAAATGTTAATCTATTCTTAAGAAATTGATAGATGTTTAGATCTAGTAATTGAATTTTGTAATTAGCTACAATTAGGTAACTAACTAATTATATGCTTTACTTTCATGTCTTCTAAGTAAGATTGTTTCATATTTGTTTCAGAATGCCTCAATCTATAATAACTGAAAATTTCTTTCAGTTATCTTAATTTTTAAGAAAGTTATGGGCTTTTAACTGTCCTCGATCACAGCTTTTGTGTTAAGTCAATGGAAAAGCAATAGGGAACAAGATGCTAATTTCCGAGTATGAAAATGGCCATAACTTCTTTAATACTGAAGATATGAAAGTGAATTAGATGTCAAATTAAACTTCTTTTTATGCTTTATCTGATGGGATAAATTGCAGACTTTATTTTTAAAATCTCAAAATTTTGTAACATTGCTACTTATTAAGATGCAACAGAAGGCTATTTAGTCCATCTTCTCCATTTTCCTCCAGTACAACCACACCCCCTCCCATTTCTCTGAAACCTTACCACATATTTTCTCTCACTTGTCCATCAAATCCTGTTTTTAGTTTAGTCTAGTTTAGAGATACAGCGCGGAAACAAGCCCTTCGGCCCACCAGGTCCGCGCCGACCAGCGATCCCCACAGATTAACACTCTCCTACACACACTAGGGACAATTTTCACATTTACCAAGCCAATTAACTTACAAAGCTTTACGTCTTCTGAAGATCTCAGTGAAAACCCACGCATGTCATGGGGAGAACGTACAATCTCCATACAGACAGCACCGGTAGTCAGGATCGAACTCCACTTCTGCACCACCATGCCGTCATCTACACTAAATGGTAATTTATAATGACTAATTAAGAATTAACATGTCTTTGGTGTGGAAAGAAACTGGAGTACCGGGAGGAAACTCATGCAGCCACAGGGAGAAGATTAAAACTCCATGCTGGCAGGCAGGCAGGATAAATCCCGGGTGCCTGGAGCTGTGAGGCTGCAATACAAACTGCTTCAGCACTGTACCACTCTCCAACGTCTATCCAGTTCTAAGTATTTGCACCCATGGTGTCTGCTCTTTATACTCAGCATGCCCTGGGTAAAATAAGGAGGGTAAATAAACCATGCACTTACATTTTTTTTGATAATGAGAACTAATCTGCAATCTCAGGTATATCATTGGAATTCACTTTAGAAGCAGGGTGTTCTGTATGTAAGCACTTGAAATATTGTGGATGGACACTAAACAGTTCTAAAAGCATAAAGGGTGCTTTGCTTTACAAAGAGATAAATAGCATGCTGAAAGAAGAGAATTGTGCTTATCTTTATGATGTCTGATTTATCAATTAGTTTCGGTTACTGTGTTCAAGTCAAGATACGGGACTTTAAGGAGAATGTCAATGTCCTTGGAACCACAGCAGTGAGATGAGAGCAGCCCCTTTATGGATAAAACAAGTTTTAATTAGATGATTATATATTACCTAAATCAAAGATTTCTCTCATTTTGATTCCAATATTATTTTAAAACAAAACATTTAAGTGATGTGTATATTCAAATGTTGCAACAATAAGCCATTTACCATCTCTCAGTTCATTTCAGCAAATAACTAACTTTGCCTCAGCACCGGATGCAGATTTGGCTCTAAGTTTTTCATCATCATCTGTAAAAAAAAATTAAGCATCTTCATGCAAGACAATAATATTTGTGCTGTAATCTGCAGGTTCTTATCTGTGTTTCTGACCTAATTTTGTACAGTGATTCAAAAGTAATTTATAATAATCTTTTGATGCTTTCCCAGCCATTGTCTTTCAACATTGAGTTATTTACTGTACTTGCCACGTGATATCAAAGGCTGCAAGTACTCTACTGTGGGAAAAGATTATTCACAACCACAAAAAAATCGGTGAGACATCTCATTATTGAGGTCTGAGGTTCCCACCTGCTTTAAAAGGGCATCAATAATACCAGTGCCCAAGAAGAGAAAGGTGACGATCCTCATTCACTGCTGACCAGTAGCACCAATGTCCATTGTGATGAAGTGCTTTGAGAGGTTGGTTATGATGCATATCAACTCCTACCTTAGCAAAAACCTGGCCCCACTACAATTTGTCTACCGCCACAATACTATGTCTTGACTAAGGGTATTGATTCTAGACTTTAGAAGAGGGAGGCCAAAGATCCACAAACCTGTCTTCATCGACGAGTCGGTGGTAGTGAGACTCAACAACTTCAAATTCCTGGGTGTGCATATTACTAAATATCTGTTTTGGACCCAGCACATTGATGGTATCATAAAGAAAGCCTATCAATGCCTCTACTTCCTTCGAAGATTGAGGAGATTCAGTATGTTGACAAACACACTCTTGAACTGCAATGGATGTACGGTAAAGAGCATATTGATTGGTTGCATCACAGCCTGGTTCAGCAACTTGAATGCTAGGAAACAATGGAGATTGCAAAAAGTGGTGGACTCCCTCTGGTCCATTATGGATACTAACTTCAAGATTCAAGATTCAAGAGAGTTTATTGTCATGTGTCCCAGATAGGACAATGAAATGGGTGCCAAGCATGGGGAAGGGAGGGCAGCGCCAAGTGGAAGGGAAGTTATGTCAAGTTTGGAGAATGAGAAACAAGAAGAGAGTGGTTGGAGTTTAGCAGCCAGTAGAGGGGAAGGTGGAAAGCACTGTAGAAGAGATTTGGTATTGGGAAAATCATCGATGCGAGGGATAGTGGAGGATGGGAATGTGAGCTGGTTGAAGTGGGGGAATGTCTTTGTGCCTGATTACATTCTTGTGTGTGTGCATGTGTGTGTGTATATGCATGTGTGTCTGCATATGCATGTGTGTCTGCACATGTATTTGTGTGTGTCTGCGCGTGTGGGCGTGCACATATGGTACCCCATATTAGACATATACACAGACAACCATTACTCCTCAATATGAAGTTCCCGACCTGGAATGTCAGGACCCTTGTGGATAGCTGCAGAAGCGACCGACCTGAATGCAGTTCTTGCATCAAAGGGCAGGACTCAGACCCTTCAACCTTGACATGAATGCACCAAGTGAGAGATGATAGGCAGGAGATAGTCGATCCAAAGAACAAGGTGGTGGGTATATGGTGATATGGGAAGAGCAAACAAGAAGAAGGATGATGTTTTCATGAGGTGAGTTTCACTGCGAAGAATTAGTTAAATACCAAACTCTCAAAGCCAACTGCTGGCTACATCATCATCCAAGTAAGTGACAACAATGATGTCAGCATTACCTGTGCCATGATAGGTGCACATATTGTCATGACAAACTACTGTTTAATTCACTCCATTATCTCTATCACCTGGCCCCAAAACAGCAGTGTCAGCAGAATTATTCCTGCAAGAAAATCAATGTTGTATGTCTCAAGGACCTTGCAAAGTTAACTCTTCTCCGATAGATAATCTAGCCAACAGAAGCAGGAGTGCTTTTACAGTGCCTGGTTGCCTCAATATCCTTCACATTTGCACTTCTGTAGCAATTCTTGGCTTTGCAACCAGAAAACAAGCATTTTATCTGAATGCCCACAAGAACACACATTTTATCTGAATGCCCAGAAGAACCATGTGCAAATTAAGTCTTTGGAAGTCTTGGTGCACTGGATACGTAACTATGCTTCAAGGTAAAATAAATGGCTCTAAAACAGGAGAAGGCAAAGGTCCAACAGAGAACTGAAAACTGAGTCACATAGCTCATGGGCAAGAAGAATACAGGAGGTCCAGCAATCTGTTGGTAACCACAACCTATACAGAATTGTAAACAATTTGATGGCTATCTGCAGCCCCATGCACCTGGGGCCCACCCTGCTGCAAACCCAGAATGCGGATGGACATATCAAGGAGAGTAAGGTGGTGACAGCATACTGCAGGAAGAACATGTTTCTCTTTCCACAGATGCTGCCTGACCTGCTGAATTTCCCCAACATTTTTGCTTTTTTTTCAGATTCCCTTTGTATGCAGTTTTTAAAATTTTCTATTATTTATTGATTCTGGTGTCATAAGGAAGAGGAGTAGAATTCGGCCATTCAGCCCATCAAGTCTTCTCCGCCATTGGCTGATGGCTGATCTATCTCTCCCTCCTAACCCCATTCTCCCGCCTTCTCCCCAAAACCCCTGACACCTGTACTAATCAAAAATCTATCTAACTCTGCCTTAAAAATATCCACTGACATGGCCTCCACAGCCTTCTGTGGCACAGAATTCCACAGATTCACCACCCTCTGACTAAATACATTTCTCCTCATCTCCTTCCTAAACGAACATCCTTTAATTCTAAGGCTATGACTTCCAGTAGACTCTCCCAATAGTGGAAACATCCTCTCCGCATCCACTCTATCCAAACCTTTCATTATTTTGTATGTTTCAATGAGGTCCCTTCTCATTCTTCTAAACAGGCCCAGTGCTGACAAACACTCATCATAAGTTAACTTACTCATTCCTGGGATCATTCTTGTAAACCTCCTCTGGACCCTCTTCAGCCAGCACATCCTTCCTCAGATACGGTCTCCTTCCTCAAATACGGTCTTGCAGACGAAAAGTAATCATTCATAGGTATCACATATGATGGTTGTAATTTGATGTATAGGTCAAACATACCACTCTTCATTTACTTCAAAATCTAGAGGCACGTCAATCTTCATAAGAAAAGGTATACCATTTAAAGCAAAGAATATTATAACAGATATAGAAGGGAGATACCTAATAGTTAATGGAGAAATCCATGATACTCCACTTACTTTGGTAAATATATATGCCCCTAACTTTGATAACCCCCACTTTTTCAATAACATTTTCAACATAATTGCAGAGTCAAACTATCAAAATTTTATAAAAGGAGGTGACTTTAACTGTGTTTTAGATCCGTACTTAGATAAATCAAGTCAAAAACAGAGAGGGAATATGAAATCGAAAACTGGGGAGCTTCTCAATACCTATATAAACAACACTAATACAGCAGATGTTTGGAGAATTGTTAATCCAACTGGCAGGGAATACTCGTTTTACTCAATGGTACATAAGACATACTCACGTATAGACTACTTTCTGCTGGATACAAAATTAATCCCCCAAACATCTAATGCAATATACCACACAAACTCGATTTCAGACCATTCTCCACTAACTTTCTTTTTAAAATTGGAAGGATTGTCTAAGAATAAATCGTTTTGGAGATTTAATTCTCAAATTCTAAAAGATCCACAAGCGAGTATATATTTAAAAGAACAAATGGAGGTCTTTTTTCAAATAAATGATACTCCAGATATATCGCCTACTGTATTATGGGAATATTTTAAAGCATACATTAGGGGTATTATAATTTCATATCAAGCTTTTCAAAATAAAAAGAATAAGAATGAACAAAGACAGTTAGAAGAACTTATTAGACAAATGGATATAGATAATGCTAAAGATCCATCAATAGATAAACATAATAAAATAATAATTTTGAAATTTAAATTAAATAAATTATTATCTGCCAAACTTATAAGACTTTTTCAAATTACAAAACAAGAGCACTTTGAATTTGGGGATAAACCGCATAAACTTTTGGCTCGCCAGCTAAAAAAACGAGAAAAGGAACATACTATACCAAAGATCAAATCAGATAAAGGGGAATTATTAACAACACCAAAGGATATTAATAATAGATTTGCGCAATTTTATGAGAATTTGTATACATCTAAAACAACAAGTGATTCCAATAATATCACAAAGTTCTTGGATACCTGTAACCTTCCAAAGTTAGAATTGAAGGAACAAGATGAACTGGGTGCACAAATCTCAATTAAGGAATTAGAAGATACAATAAACTCACTAAAGAATGGAAAAACACCAGGCCCTGACGGATTTACTAATGAATTTTATAAAAGCTTTTACGATAAAATAATACCAAGATTACAAAAAATGTACCAATATGCTTTTAAAAAACGAATACTACCTGATACATTAGCGGAATCAACGATTACATTAATACCTAAGAAAAATAAAGACTTAGAAGAACCTGGTTCATATAGAGCTATAGCATTGTTAAACACAGATCAAAAAATATTAGCGAAAACATTAGCTAGAAGATTAAGTAAATACATTAGTAAATTAATAAACCCAGATCAGATGGGATTTATCCCATAGAAATACTCGTCTAACAATATGAGACGTCTACTCAACATAATGCATTCACACAAATCTGAAGATCAAGAATTATCAATTATTTCGCTGGATGCTGAAAAAGCATTTGATCAAGTAGAATGGAATTATATGGACAAAGTATTACAAAAATTTCAACTGGGGGAGAATTTTATTCTATGGATCAAGTTACTATATAACAAACCTACAGCTAGAATACTAACTAATAACATATTATCCTCGAAATTCCAACTATCAAGGGGAAATAGACAAGGATGCTCATTATCACCACAACTGTTTGCTCTCATTATTGAACCGCTAGCAGAAAAAATTAGAATACACCCTGATATCCATGGATATAATACTAAAGATTCATATAATAAAATATCTTTATACGCGGATGATATATTACTGTACATTACAAAACCTCAAATCACTATACCAAATATATTAATTTTAATTGAAGATTTTGGATCTTTTTCTGGATATAGAATAAATTGGAATAAAAGTGAAATTATGTCAATAAAACCGAAAGATTCATCACATCTTTTAAAATTCCCTTTTAAAATAGCTACAGAAAAATTTAAATATTTGGGAATCGAAATTACCAGATCATATCAAGGTATGTTTAGGGCAAATTTTGACCCCTTACTTAATAAATTAAACATACTAATTAAATTCTGGAAAACGCTCCCGATGTCTTTAATAGGCCGAATAAATGCAATAAAAATGATCTTTTTACCACAAATTTTATACCTATTTCAATCAATTCCTATATACTTACCAAAGAAGTTTAAAAAAAAACTCGACTCAGATATCACTAATTTTATATGGGACTATAAATCACATAGAATACAAAAAACTCATCTGAATAAACCTAAAGTATTAGGGGGTTTAGCACTACCTAATTTTATGTATTATTATTGGTCAGTAAATATTAAAAATATGATTCAACTGATGGATAACTCCGCCCAGCAAGCGGACTGGATTGTAATGGAGAAAGAGGATTGCTCCTCTAGAAACATTGGAGCGATCCTCCTCTCTCCAATGAAATTGAATAACATAAATTATAATAAGAACCCAATTATCCATAGTACAATCCGAATTTGGAAACAAATAAAACAAAATTTAAAATTAAGAAATTTATCACTTTTATTACCTATAGTCAATAACCCTTCGTTTAATCCTATTATAGATAAAGCTTATACACAATGGGATAGATTAGGAATTAAAACGCTTGGTGACTTGTATGAAACTGGAAAATTACTTTCATTTCAACAATTACAAATAAAATATAAACTCGGAAATAATCAATATTTTAAATATTTTCAAATATGCGACTATTTGAAAAAATATACAAAAGATCATCATAGTAACCCAGCAGATGTACTGGACGAGGCAATGCAGATAAAAGCGGAATCAGCAAACTTAATATCATATTTGTATAATATTATCTTAAATGCACAAATACCATCTACGGAGGGTATCAGAAGAGACTGGGAACAAGAGTTAGCTATTAAAATTTCAAAGGAAAGTTGGAATGAATACTTATTAAACGTGCATTAATGCTCGATTAATGTAAGACACACTTTAATACAATTTAAAATTTTACATAGATTATATTATTCGAAAACTAAAATTCATAAAATTTTCCCAAATGTATCATCTATTTGTGATAAATGTCAATCCCAAGAAGCTACTATAACGCACTCATTCGTTTCTTGTACAAAAATTCAAAAATTTTGGAATGAAATTTTTGAAATCTTTACAAAGTTATTTAAAACAAGACTGATACCCAAAGCAGATTGGATTATCTTCGGTATAACGGAAGATGGTCCAGAACTAAATGTGTTTCAAAAGAAACTAATGGACTATGGGTTAATAACTGGAAAAAAGCTAATTCTAAAATTTTGGAAGAAGGCTCCAATACCAACTATAAATATGTGGATTTCAAATATGTTTGAAACATTACACCTAGAAGAGATAAGACTCCTCCTAGCAGGTAAACCAGATCATTTCCACCTGACGTGGTCTGCATTTATAGAATTATTACAAACATAAGGTGCAAAAGTACTTTAAAAAAAAAAAATTGAGGTCAGGTAAGGGGGGATGATAGTTGAAGAGTTGGTATGTCCAATTTGCGTAATGCTCATAAAAATATTTGTTTCTCTCTTTTTCCTCTTTCTCTCTTTCTTTTTTTCCTAGGGTCTATTTCTTAACTCTTTTTCTTTTGTTTTTAATTTTGCTCTTATAGGGTCTTTGTCCTTTTTTGTTGTCACATTTCCTACACTTCCACTTTTTCCTTCACTTTCTTCTTTCTTTCAATCTTTTCCTTTTCTAGTGTAAAAAATAAATGGAGTACATTAATTGTAAGAAGATATAAATGACAAGTACTAATGTATGTGGTTGTAATGTAATGTACTTCTAATAAAATACAAATAAAAAAAAAAAAAAAGTAATTTGATGTGATAATATTGTTATCATCTGACTGTCATCTGAATGTAATTGAAACGTGAGCACTGAAGTAACATGAGGGTTCGTGAAGGTCTTGTTTTGATGTTATGCATATGAACTTTGGGAAGCTGTTTGATAGAGAATACCACAACAAATTTGCAAGGGAAATGGCTACAACATACACAATGGAGACAAAATTCACTGAAGGCCAGTGGTTTTCTGTCTGGAAGAAAGAGCACAATAATGCCCACTGGCTTCAGTCACAGGACCTCTGCTCGTCTGATGAAAAGAAATGTTTTGGTTTCGGGTGGTCGGGCCATTGTTTTAATGTCTGCAGGTGAAACCTATCTTGGAAATGCAGTAAATAATGAAACATGCTTTAGGAAGATATTAACTGGTGAATGCGACAGATACCTGGCAGATGAAGTGTATGTAGACACAAAATGCTGGAGTAACTCATCAGGGACATGCAGCATCTCTGGAGAGAAGGAATGGGTGATGTTTCGGGCCGAGACCCTTCTCCAGACTGATATCAGAGGAGTGGGCAGGACAGAGATAGAATGTAGTCGGAGACATTAAGACTGGTGGGAGAACAGGGAAGGGGAGGGGATGGAGAGAGAGGTAAAGCAAGGGCTATTTGAAGTTAGAAATGTTAATGTTCATACCGCTGGGGAGTAAGCTACCCAAGCAAAATATGAGGTGCTGTTCCTCCAATTTACGCTGTGCCTCACTTTGACAATGGAGGAGGCCCAGGAGAGAAAGGTTAAATTGGGAATGGGAATGGGAGTTAAAGGGCTGAGCAACCGGGAGATTATAGGAGTATATTATCTTTATATTTTATATTCTTGGTGTTTGTAATACTTGAGATACTTAAATATTATCCTTTATCTATTATCCTTTGTATTAGCTTTGTTCTGCATGTTTGGATTTGGCTTTGCTCTGCATGTTTGGATTTGGCTTTGCTCTGCATGTTTGGATTAGCTTGTTTATGTTGAGATAAGACATTTGTGCAAGATAGTTGTGCTCGCCTTTGTGTGTTTTGTTTATATAAATTGAGGGGGAAGGCGTTTGGGTTCTGCTAGCTCAGCACTTGACGTAAAGTTACCTTTGAAACTTTGTAACACTCTGAGATGACTAAGAGCGATAAAGGAGGCCTAAGATAGAAAGTAAACATTGGATTCTGCTATCTTAACACTTATTGTAAATCAATTGTGACAATTATATGACCTTCGTAACTGTATCAAGCCCTAGTTAAGAGAAATAAGGGGCCCAAGAAAGGGGAGTCATGTGATTTAAAAATAGGAATTACGGAATGGAAAATAACTGGGAATGAGGAGAAAAGTAAAGGCAAGTGATTGGTTATTGCTGAGGGAATGTTTGCAAGTGATTGGTTATTGATAAGGGAATGTCTGCAAGTGATTGGGCATGGAAATGCACCAGGGTGGAACATACAGAGTTAAACATGCCATAAAAAGGGATAGCTCTTTGTTTGGAGTGAACTCTCAACTGATTTGCTCTTTGAGTGTTCCAGCCTTGATTTGCAAATATAGGTTTGAACTTCTTGAAGAATTCTCCACGTCGCCTGAGTTAATTTTGAGTATCAGCAATCACAACAAAATCAGGTGGGGTTAGGGCAGATTGAGCAGAGGTGATCAGCGAAACGATCACCGAGCCTGCGCTTAGTCTCACTGATGTACAGAAGTTGACTCCTGGAACAGCAGATACAGTAGATGAGGTTAGAGGAGGTGCAAGTGAACCTCTGCCTCACCTGAAAAGACTGTTGGGGTACTTGGCTGGAGTCGAGGGTGGGGGTAAAGGGACAGGTGTTGCATCACTTGCGGTTGCAGGGGAAAGTACCTGGGGGGGGGGGATGTGGCGGTTTGGGTGGGAAGGGGATGAATTGACCAGGGAATTGCGGAGGGAATGGTTTCTGCGGAAAGCAGAAAAGGGTGGAGATGGGAAGGTGTGGCCAGTCGTGGGAACCCGTTGGAGGTGGCGAAAGTGTTGGAGGATTATATGCTGTATGCAACGGCTGATGGGGTGGAAGGTGAGGACAAGGGGGACTCTGTCCTTGTTGCGAATAGTGGGAGGGGGAACAAGAGCAGAGCTGTGGGATAGCGAGGAGACCCTCATGAAAGCCTCTTCTAAAATTGAAGAGGGGAACCGCCGTTTCCTAAAGAATGAGGACATCTCCGATGGTCTAGTATGGAAAACCTCATCCTGGGCGCAGATGCGGCGTAGTTGGAGGAATTGGGAGTAGGGGATCAAGTCTTTACAGGAAGCAGGCTGGGTAGAAGTGTAGTCCAGATAACTATGGGAATCAGTAGGTTTGTAGTAGATGTCGGTCAATAGTTTGTCTCCTGTGATGGAGACGATGAGATCCAGAAACGGTAGGGAGATGTAGGAGATGATCCAAGTGAATTTGAGTGCAGGATGGAAATTAGACATGAAGTTAATGGTCAGTGTGTTCTGCATGGATGCAGGAGACAGCACCGATGGAGTCGTCAATGTCGCGGAGGTAGAGTTCGGGGATAGGGCCAGTGTATGCCTGGAACAGTGATTGTTCGATGTACCCTACAAAGAGGCAGGCATAGCTGCGGCTCATGTGAGTGCCCATAGCTACGCCTTAGATTTGGAGGAAGTGGGAGGAGTTGAAGGAGAAGTTGTTGAGGGTAAGGCCCAGCTCTGCTAGGCGGAGGAGAAGGAGAGTATTGGTAGACAGATATTGGCTGGTTCTGCGTATTGGTAGACAGAAATTGGCTGGTTCTGCATATTGGTAGACAGTGTAGGCTTTTGTTGCATGCTAACCTGTCAGTAGGTTCATGTGATGGTCTGTGCTGCGTCCATAATTCTCTGCAATTTCCCAAACCATACTGTGATGCATCCCGATAAAATGCTTTCTTTGGCGCATCTGTAGAAGTTGGTGAGACACCAATACATAACATAACATTGGTATGTGAAGCATCAATCTGTAGGGAATTTAAAAACAACCCTTGCTCCAAATTTAATCTGTAGGCATCAGAACCTGTTCCTACCAAATGCAGATTGCATAAAAATAGACAAGAAATTAGGAGCTTTGTGATTTGGATTGCACTGTCTGTTGTTGGTGAATGCAGGTTTAATTATTCCATTCAAAAGGATCTATATTTAAAATAAATTAAGAAACCTGTGAGGAAAAGTAAAGGGGAGCATCCACATAGGTGGAATAGACTAAATGGTTTGCTTCTGTAATCTCTCATTGTATGAATATGTACTGCACGAAATGTTCACAGCGGAGGAAATACCAAAAGAGAACAGATTGTCTATGAAAAATTGTAAAATTAATAGTATCTAAACAGGATTTCCATTTTGGGCTGGTTATTTATTATCTATTTATGGTCATAATCACTGCCAAGCATCCACATTTTATGTCACTGATGTTCAATTTGAAGTATTATGGATGATACTTAATGGTCTAGATAATTTGTTTTCTTCCTATTGTCTGTAAACTTGTACATTGTGCTAACCTCGAATAGACTGAGGCATGCATCATTAACATTGTCTGGAATATGGTATTTCCACTGCAATGCCAATGTGGCTGATCAGTCAGACATAAAGCTGCATCATGTTATCATCAAAAGAGCAAATGAGAAGTAAAAAATACTCATGTGACTGGAGCAGAAAAAGGCCATTCGGTCCATCAAGTCTACTCTGCCATTCAATCATGGCTGATCAATCTCTCCCTCCGAACCCCATTCTCCTGCTTAGAGTACGATACAAAATCAAAGAATAACAGAGTTCTCCCAATGTTCTGACCCACTGTTATTCTGGAACTAAAGTTATCAAAAGCAGATTAACAGACCATCTGTCTCATTCATTTACATCTGTCTTCATTGTACGTAAATTGTCTGCAGTGTTTGCCCACGCTTGAAAGATAATTAATTACCTACCCAGCACTTTGAAGCAGCCCAATGATGTGGTAGGCATGTATATTTTAATATTTTTTATTTCAAATGCAACACCAAAATATGCCGGTAAGGAGATGCACAGTGAACTGAAGATCATGCCAGAGGTGGTCAATTTTATATTGTTAATAGAAAGATACGGCATTGCTTATACAAGACAGGTGATGTTATATCAGTAGGAAGGAACTGCAGATGCTGGTTTACACTGAAGATAGACACCAAATGCTGGAGTAAGTGGTCCCTGCCTGCTTCAAGAGACCCACAGTTGTACCAGTGCCTAAGAATGCCTCTCCAGCCTGCTTGAAAGACTACCGACCGGTGGCCCTCACCTCGATGGTCATGAAATGCTACGAGAGGCTGATCAAGAACTACATCTGCGCCTTCTTCCCTCGCACCATGGACCCGCTGCAGTTCGCATACCGTCCAAACAGGTCCACGGGTGATGCGGTCTCCCAGGTTTTGCACACCACTCTCTCTCACCTTGACAGCCAGAAGGGGGGCTATGTGAGGATGCTGAGAAGCTGCTGGAACTGGAACTGAACACTCCCCTGTGTGCCTGGGTCCTGGACTTTCTCACCACCACGCCCCAGGTGGACAAGATGGGGAGACATACCTCCAACCCCCTCACCTTGAACACAGGATTCCCCTCAGGGTTGCGTCCACCGCCCCCTACTGTACTCCCTGTACACACATGACTGTGTGGCCAGGTTCAGCTCCAACTCAAGTTTACTGATGACACTGTGGTGGTGGGCCTGATCTCCAATAACGATGAGAAGGCCTACCTGGAGGAGGTGGCTGACCTGGCACTCTGGTGTCAGAACAACAGCCTCCTCTTGAATGTCACAAAAACTAAGGAGCTGATTGTGGACTTTAGAAGAGCACAACAACCGAGGACGTACATGCGTGGATAGGGTGAGCAGCTTTAAATACCTGGGAGTCCACATCACAGAGGATCTGACATGGACAACACACACTGCCGCACTGGTGAATAAGGCAAGGCAACGCCTTTACCACCTCAGGCAGCTGAAGAAATTCAGAATCTCTCTGAGGACCCTTCAATCCTTCTACTCTGGTGCTGTAGAAAGTATCCTGACTGGAAACATCTCGATCTGGTTTGGCGACAGCTCTGCCCAGGACAGGAAGGTTCTGCAAAGAGTAGTGTGTTCAGCCGAACGCACCATGGGAATACACTCCCCCCCCCCCCCCCACCCCGCAGGACCTATACACCAGGAGGTACAGATCCAGAGCCAGCAAGATCAAGAAGGACCCCAACCATCCCAGCACCGGACTGTTCCAGCTGCTATGGTCAAGCAAGCGCCTCCCCTGTCATGCTGCGAAAACAGAGAGGGGGAGACGGAGTTTTTTCCCACAGGCCATGAGGACTGTAAACTCTGATCTCCCCAGGGTGTAATTACTGTTGTGTCTTTTTTTTAAATGTAAATACTGGTTCTGTTCTGTTCTGTTGTTTTGCACAATCCCGCAGGCATTGCCATTTTCATCTCACTGCACATCTTGTATGTGTATGTGACAAATAAAGTTGACTTGACTTGACTTGACATCTCTGGAGAGAAGGAATGGGTGACATTTTGGGTTGAGACCCTTGTTCAAACTGAGAGTTAGGGGAGAGGGAGACACAGAGATAAGGAAGGGTAAGACATGAAACCGAGAGATTAAAGGGGACGAAGTTCATGGAAAATATAAAATAGAACATTGTTAGCTGGGGGAAGCTGACAACGAAGCATACAAAGATAAAATGTAATTAGGAAGACAGTCAGACTGGTCAGAGAAGTAGGATGTGGGAGGGATGGAGAGAGAGGGAAAGCAAGGGTTACTTGAAGATAGAGAAGTCAATATTCATACCGCTGAAATGTCAGCTGCCCAAGCATTTTATCAGGCAGCAGTCCTGTAGAGGTAGAATGTTATTTAGTTACTATTAGTAGCCTGTGTGAATTAAGGTGATAAGAATGAATCGTGATAAGTTCATGTGTAGGTCATCTTGACTGTACGATCTCTAGACCTGCCATTTTGTGTTCCTTTGTTCCCAACATCTTTTGATGTTGACTCAGATTTCAATACAACATTGTTCATTAATAGTGCCAGTGCATCTCCTGTGGCAAAGCATGCGTGATACATCAAGGTAGGAGTCAAAGTGGTGAAGTGACAATCTGCACTCAGTGCCTTTGGCTTTTGTTATGGCTAATTGTTCAAGATCTGCTCCCACTGATTGAGTGGTTGTGATTCATGAGTCACCTCGGTTTTGTTCTTTGTAAATCTGTGATTGATATTATTCTGGTGTAATACTAAGGGTAACGGGAAATAAAATGAAATGCAGCATGTCTAAATATCTTGCTTCTGTCTGCTGGCACTTGAGCTTTTCAAATTGGATATTTATTGTGGAAGTATTGGGTAGTAAAATGGGTAGAGAAAACTGAGTTCTGTCAGGAAGGGCAGTGCATACAAGTAGTACCCCTCCAACTGCAGTTAGAACAGGGAATAGTGGTGTACAGCCACAAATGAAGGGTCATTTGGTCACAAGCCGCATTTGTTGTTATCGGACCTGTCAATTAACCCATATTGCTCACCATTAGTTTGGGTGAAATACTGGTGGTTGGATCATTATGGTGGTTGGTGGTTGCATTATTTTTGGACAACAACTAGGAAGTGGCGCATCTGTTTTATGGGTCTCGTTGGTTTGGTTTATACATGCCAACAGCTGTCTGTCTTTTTCACCTTTATTTTTTTATTTTAGTCAGTAAAGTGTTTTGTTTTGGAGGTCTAGACTTTTTTGTGTGGGGGGGGAAGGGGGAAACTACCTTTCAGGGTCCCTACCTGGCCGGAGAGGCAGCTTTTCTCCGGGCTGCAGCTTCGACCCGTCCGCGCGGCCTACCAGCGGGCCTGGAGCGGCGTTTCCTGTCGGGGACTGCCCAGAACCTCGGCTTCGGCGGCGGCACAGCGCTGGAGCGCTATCGCGGAGCGGGCGATGCCTTTCCCGGGTCGCCGCGCTGGAGCTCCGGTGAGCTGAGGATCGCTGGAGAAAACATCGCAAAGCTGCGGGACTGTGGAGCGACCAGCTGCGGGCGGCGGCGCTGAACTTTACACCGGGAGCCTGGGATCTGGCTTCGGAAGCCGCGGCCCCCAGTGCGGAAGCGGCCGTTCCAGGGTTCCCAGGCCGCTGGGAGGACTCTCCCGACGCCGGAACAACATCACCCGGCGAGAACGGCCTGGAACATTGGGCCTCCGTAGAGGCAACTGTGGAGGCCTCAATGGGCCCGACTATGGGTGAACTGGGGTTGGGGACTGGACTTTGTGCCTTCCCTCATGGTGGGAGCCATTGTGGGGGGATGTTCAGTGTGAAGACCATCTTGGTGTTGTGTCTGTATTCTCTTCTCTTTTTTGTGTGCTGATAATGGCAAAAAGCATTTCACTTCACTACACCCGGGTGTATGTGAATGTGACTAATAAAATATCTTGAATCTTGAATCTTGAATCTTTATTATTTGATTTGATTTGATTTTTACTTTATTAATCCCCTTATTCAGGGGAAATTCAGATGTCCTTGCAGCACACTAATAAAAATACAACATAGCATTAAAGAAGTTTAACATTAAAACATAAAAACATCCCCCCACAATGGTTCCCACTGTGGGGGAAGGCACAAAGTCCAGTCCCCATCCCCATGTCCACCCATAGTCGGGCCTATTGAGGCCTCCACAGTCACCGCTACGGAGGCTCGATGTTCCTGGCCGTTCTCGCCGGGTGATGGTACTCCGGCGTCGGGAGAACCCTCTCAGCGGCTTGGGGTGCCAGGAACGGCCGCCTTCTTACCGGACACCATGTGTACTGAGATATGTGAGTCCAGGAAAGACATTGGATGTTTGAAGAATGATCTTGTTTCAAAACCTCACCTATTCCTTTTCTCCAGAGATGCTGCCTGACCCACTGAGTTACTCCAGCCTTTTGTGTCTGTATTCAGTTTAAACCAACATCTGCAGTTCCTCCCTACATTTTTTAATGTTCTCAGTGCTCCCGGGTATACTTTACTATGTGTGTGGGTTGGGGAGGACTTCTCCTCTAATTCACGCTAGGGATTCTACTCTTCTTTCCCTTAGTGACACAATTCCAGGCATGTATAAACCAATAGGCAAAGCAGTGTTTCTTGTTACAGAAATCCCAACGCAATAGCCCAGGACCTGTGTGTTAGAAACTCCTCTGTTCCTTGAGCATCAATGAAATATGTGTTTATGAGGCCTCTTGATCTCAGTGTAAGTTACTCAGATTGCATTAGAAGAATGGGAACCCAGGAAACCAGGAGCTACGGCTTCATTAGCTGTCATTGACCTATGGAAATTAGATCAATCATCACAGGAGATTCAGTACAATAAAATTTTGGAGGTGCTAGTGGTGGAAATGGATACAAGCAAATGTACATCAATAAACCACCAATGCATTATCTAGATTAAGGAGCTGTGTAGAAATAGTATTAGTAGATTGAATTCAACTCTGACAAGTGCAGGGTGTTGCATTTTGGTAAACTGAACCAAGGCAGGACTGGGTAATAAATGGTAAGGCCCTGGAGAGCATTGTTGAACAGAGGGCCGGTACATAATTCTCTGATAGTGGCATTACAGGTAGACAAGTTAGTGAAAAATAAATGTTTGGCATGCTTGCCTTTATGGGTCAGGGTACTGAGTAGGAAGGAAATGCAGATGCTAGTTTACACAAACAATAGACACCAAATGCTGGAGTAACTCAGCGGGGCAGGCAGCATCTCTGGAGAAAAGCAATGACTGACGTTTCAGGTCGAGATCCTTCTTAAGACTTGGGTCGTCATGCTACAACTGTACATATCATTGATGAGACTACTCTTGGAGTACTGTGTGCAGTTCTTGTCACCCGTGATGCAGAACAGATTTGTAAGGATATCACCGGATCTGGACGGCTTGAGTAATAAGAAAGGCTGGATGAACCAGAATATTTTTACTGGAAGTGTAGAAGATTGAGAGTGAACCTATAGAGGTATATAAAATCATGAGGGATGGATTGTCACAGTCTTTTTCCCAGGGTGGGGAGTCTAAAACTAGATTTAAAGTGAGAGGGGAAAGATTTAAAAGGGACCTAGGGTGGGAGCATTTTTCATTCACAGCGGATGGTGGGTTTGTTAAATGAACAGCCAGAGGAAGGGTACATGGATAGGAAACGTTTAGATGAATATGATCTAAACACTGGAAAATAGGACCACTTCAAGTAGGCATCTTGGTCAGCATTGATGTTGGAGTAAAGGGCCTGTTTCAGTGCTGTGTGATTCTATGATCATATAACATGGCAAACAAATTAACTTCAACATAGTCCTTATTTCTAAAGTGTGGGTGGATGCCTTTGTAAGTCCTGATGTGCAATTGAAAAATTCATACAAAAGTCAATGCTTTTGGAACTCGAGTGGAATCAAGTCATGCACGATCGTAAAGGTCTGCCTAAGAAAGGGAAGTAAATGCAATCATTTCATCAGGCACAAAAAAAGCCCTTTACTGGATAATGACTCCATCTGACCTCACTAACAAAAACAGTGCATTGCCTTTGATTAGGAAGTCAGATAGAACCATTACCCTATAGAATTATTTTCTTTTAGCTGTGAAATGATTATATTCTCTCTGCTTTCTTAGGCAGTCATTGTTGATCAATGATGACTTTCTTTTGCTTCTGTTTGGTGAATTCAGAGGGGTGATCAGCCCAAAGGAGAGGGGGGGGGGGGCAGACTTGCAGGTTGTAATGGATGGGGAGAGGTCCTGATGGGGCAGGTGGTGAGTAGCTCATGAGATGCCTCTTCCACCATTTACTGTGGGCTTCTATGTGCTCGCACCACATGGACTTGATGTCCATAATGCCGCAATGAATGCTCCTCTATTTTGCGTGATCATAGATCAGATGTTTGCAGGAGCCCCTGGGATGTTGCATTGTTTTCAAGGAGATTTTGAAAACATACTTTCACATTTTCCTCTGCCAACCCAATGGTCCCTTACCCTGATTGTGCTCAGAGTAGAGATCACACTGACAAAACAGGAAACATTGCAATTGTTGACTTGTTTTTTTTTGCCAAACATCTCTCAATTGTTTGAGATTGATAGATTTTTAATGGGTAAAAATAGGTCAAGAGAGGGACATCAAATACAGGAAAATGGATCTCAATTATGATCTCTCTGAATGATATACTGTCTACTCCGGTTCCGAAAGGGGTGTTTTGTTGGAAATGGGACAACATCTCCAGTTATTAGAGAGATGTTGATCCACAAAAGATTCTGAGTGGAATATGAAACAATACCCAGGCACCTTGTGTAGACTGAACACAATCCAATTGTAGCCACAGTATTATGGGCTACTCCAAGCGGATTGGAAGAAGTGTCTTACATTTCATTGCATCACTTTTATTGAAGATATTAAAATTCAAAGAAAAAACAAGAATTTGAATGGTGCAGTTATTTATAACAAGGGATCACAAGCTTCACTGCCATATGTCGTAAGTAGATGGAATGAGCAAACACACAATCCAAATACTTTTTAACAACTCCCTTTGGGAGAATGTATGCTTTAGATTAAATGGAAGCAGATAATTTAGAATGTGCAGGAAGGCATGGCAATTCTTCGACCTCAGTCTGTCCTTTTAATTAGGCTGAAAAATCATAATTTTTCCATTTGTTCCGTGCTATTGAATCAAAATGGGAACATTGAAGAATAATACATTAGGTCCTAACCTATGCCACTTATCAATGCATAACTGCCTGATTCTTGGCGATCGACACTTGGTTTATTATCATGGGTATTATTTTTGTTGTTGTGGCTTTAGCAGAGTTGCATATGATTGTGGGAGCAGGTATATGCTGGTGTTGAGTGTATTGATCTCTGCTGGAGTAAAGTAGCAAGATATTTACTGGGCTAATACTCGGCTGCTTGGATTAATGCATATTATGATCATGTACTGAACAACAGTGCCAGGGAGGAGCCATCTTGAGGAACGGCTGCAAAACAGCAGCCGTCCGTTAATTGTACTTTTTTACTAAGTTTTTTTAGTTTTCTTTAAGTCTTTGTTTTTTTTTATTTTGCCTTTAATGTGGGGGGAACAAGGGGAAACCACTTCCCGGTCCCTACCTGGTCGGTGAGGCAGCCTTCTCTCCGGCTGCCCATTCAACCCGTCCTCGCGGCCTACCAGCGGGCGTGGAGCGGCGTGGAGCGGCGTTTCCTGGCGGGAACCGCACAGCACCCTCAGCTTCGGTGGCGGCACGGCGCTGGAGCGCTACTGTGCAGCGGAGCGGGCGATGCCTTGCCTGGGTCGCCGCGCTGGACCGACGCGCTGGAGCTCCGGTGAGCTGGACCGCCGAGCTCAACACCTCCGGGACTGGAGTGACCATTCGCGGGCGGCGGCGCCGACTCCAACACCGGGAGCCTTGAGCTCCAAGTCGGCGCGGCCTTGTCGGCTTCAGGTGCTGCGGACGCCTGCGGGAAATCGGCCGTTCCAGCCGTAGTTACGGCCTCCGGTGAGGGATGCGGCCGTTCCAGGTGGCCCAGCTGCTGGAGGACTCTCCCGACGCCGGGGCTACATCACCCGGCGAGAACGGCCAGGATCATCGGGCCTTCGTAGAGGCAATAGCGGGGGCTTCATTTGGCCTGACTTTTTTGGGGTGAACTGGGGCTGGGGACTGGACATTGTGCCTTCCCCCACAGTGGAAATCATTGTGGGGAGATGATTTTTGTATGTAATTGTTTGTAACTGTACTTGTCAGTCTGTGTTCAAGATGGCGGTCGGAGGGGAGAGTGGACGCTGGCGTTAAATTGCCGCTGCTCTCTCCTCAAGTTGTGCTTCTGATTTTCTTTTTTTTGTGTGTTTTTGGAAGGAATTCTGTCCCTGATTTATGTATTGGTCTTTATAACCTATTTTTTTTTAAATTCTGATTATATGTTTTCTATAAATCTCTGTATGGTGTCCTTGAGACCTCGGTATAAGGCGCCCGTAAATAAAATCCATTATTATTATTATTATTATTACTCTCTGTGTAGCAAACAAACAATTGCCCGCATCTGGATTTGCAACTCGCCAATTGACTAGGCCATTTTGTGAGAATACCAGCTGTAGAGGTTAACAAATCAAACAGGCCATTAAATCCGGCACCATGACAACAATAGAAGAGGAAGGAACTGCAGATGATGGTTTCTGCCGAAGACAGACACAAAATGCTGGAGTAACTCAGCGGGTCAGGCAGCAGCTCTGGAGAAAAAGAATAAGTGACATTTTGGATTGGAACCGTCGAGACTGACCCGAAACATCACCTATTCCTTTTCTCCCTATGACCCGCTGAATTACTCCAGCATTTTGTGTTTATCTTCACATAACAACAATATGGGCTGCACTTCACGAGAGGCTAATGTACAAAAGGTGGAGAAGAGGTGGATGATTAAAGGTGGCGTTTGGGGTGAGCAACTGGTCAATCTAAAGCAAATCCAGAACTCATAGCAATGCACATATCTCTGTCTTCAACAGCATTTCCAGAAGTCATGGTTTCATTATTAACATTTCAGTCTGCATCAGGTTTTATTTGCTTAAAACCATGTCTCGTAACATATCATTCCCTTCCTGAGCTCCTGAACAGCACAAGCCATGGCTGGATAGATTTCCAGAGATCCTGGCCATCTCAGGCTGTGCCTAAAGAGCACATGAGCCTGATCCAGGGTGATTGGTAGTGGATCGAGTAAGTGACAAAAGATAGACGACAAAAGGGTGTCAGATAAGGAGAGGTGGAGGAGTGGGAATGTAAAGTTGGGAGGGAGTGTTATAAGTAGAAGTGAAATGACCAACATATCATTCAATATCTGTATTTGATAAGCATGGAGAATATATTTTTTAGATAAATTGTCCCTGGACTTCTCATGAAGTGATAAAGACTACTTTATTTACTGAAATGTCTGATAGCTCGGTCGTTGTCTTCAGAATGTTTGTACTTATCCATTCATAATTCAAGCAATTACCACGTCTCTATACCAGAGGCACAGTTGCAGGTATTTGTATTTAATATCTCATAATGGCCATTGACATGAACAGGCTAGCAAAGAACCTGCAATGAGAAACAGAAAATTGTTTCAGCAGATCTATTTTTTTATTACTGTGTTGGCCTTTGTGTTAAGGTGCTAATTGGCTCACTGTTGAAGTAGCCACTCGATCTGGTGTGCCACTGGCTGGTGTAAATGTATTATAAAAGATTTGACCATGTTATTTTGGGCTCTTAATGTCCAATTTGCTGGCGCTTAAAATAATGTCCCCACCGCTCCCTGACGTCAGCCCCCAATCTTAACCTTGTGAAAAGGACTGATAAACTCTGCATTATGAAGATAGACACAAAGTGCTGGAGTAACTCAGTGGGTCAGGCAGCATGTCTGGAGAAAAAGGACGGGTGATGTTTCGGGTTGAAACCCTTCTTCAGACTGAAAGTAGAGGGGGGTGGGTGGGGGGTGGGTGGAGGGGGGGGACGGGACTGGAAGTAGGAAACAGTCAGAATAAATAAGGACCGGCAACAAATGACCAAGGAAGGGTGAAGCCCATAATGGCCCACTATGAATGCTTTCTTGCCACGTTCAGTCAGCAATAATGTAAAACCTAGTTTAGATGTGTATAGATTTGACTGAGTCTGACAAAGTAATTAATGCTCAAATAAAAAATTGCAGATTCTGTGCCTCCCTTTGCAACTGGATCCACGACTTCCTCATCAACAGAACATAATCGGTACGAATTGTCAACGACACTTCCTCCTCGATAACGATCTGCACAGGGGCAGCTCAAGGCTGTGTGGTCAGCTCCCTGCTCTAGTCACTCTATACTCATGACTCTGTAATGACAATAGACAATAGGTGCAGGAATAGGCCATTTGACCCTTTGAGCCAGCACCGCCATTCAATGTGATCATGGCTGATCATCCCCAATCAGTACCCCGTTCCTGCCTTCTCCCCATATCCCCTGACTCCGCTATTTTTAAGAGTCCTATATAGCTCTCTCTTGAAAACATCCAGAGAACCTGCCTCCACCGCCCTCTGAGGCAGAGAATTCCACAGACTCACCACTCTCTGTGAGAAAAAGTGTTTCCTCGTCTCCGTTCTAAATGGCTTATTCCTTATTCTTAAACTGTGGCCCCTGGTTCTGGACTCCCCCAACATCGGGAACATGTTTCCTGCCTCTAGCGTGTCCAAGCCCTTAACAATCTTATGACTCATAGTTCCAACTCCATCTTTAAATTTGCTGATGACACCACCGTTGTTGGACGAATTACGAATAATGATGAGTTAGAGCAGGGGTCTCCAAACCGCATCCGGCCCTTAACATGTTCCGTGCGGTGGGCTATTTAGCGGGTTCTGTGGTAGCGCGGGAACTTACACGGCAGTTTGCCGTAGGCTATCAAGTTGAGGGTTTGTGTGCAGCTGCTGACAGGTTACCGTTGATGGCCCCGGGGAGACAGTGAAGATCGGCGATAGCGGCAGGCGGTGGCCCCAGTGATTGAGTGGGTGGGTGGGTAGGTGTGTGTGAGAGTGTGTGTGTGAGCGAGTGTGTGGGTGTGTGTGAGTGTGTGTGAGAGTGTCTGTGTGAGTGAGTGTGTGTATGTGTGTGTGTGTGCCTCTAGTTCCTTAGAATTTTGAGAAGAATCAGTATGTCAATGAATACTCTCTTGACCTTCTGCGTGCGTACGGTAGAGAGCATATTGACTGGTTGCATCAAGGCCTGGTTCAGCAATTCGAAAGCCCAGGAACAAAGGAGATTGCAAAAACTGTGTCTGCTGCCCAGTCCATCATGGGTACTAATCTTTCTACCATTGTACGAATCTACAGGTGGCACTGTCTCAAAAAGGCAGCCAATATCATCAAAGACCCACACTAGCCTGGCCATGCACTCATTTCACTCCTGCCATTGGGAAGAGGTTACGGTAGCTTTTTTGTTTAGTTTAGTTTAGTTTAGAGATACAGAGTATAAACAGGCCCTACGGTCATGATTTTAAGATGTGCATGTGAACATTTTTGCTTCATCCACCAAGACCTGCTGCATCTCCCGAATACTAATAATTTTACTTCTCTTCCCATTCCCATACTGAACTTTCTGTCCGAGACCTATCTCTTGCCTGAGAGAGGTTCCATACAAACCAGAGAAACAGCACCTCATATTCTGTTTGGGTACCTTACAACCCAGTGGAATGAACATTGAATTGTCCAATTTCAAGTAATACCCCCTCTCTTTTCCATGCACCCTCACCCCAATATGCACACATTTTCTCACAATCTCCCCCCATCACCTTGCCCCTTTCCTCTCCATCGTACACTCATCTCCAATCCCTGAATCTCCCATTTCTATTTTATCCCTCTTCTCTCCCATTTCCCCTTTCTCCTTCCACATATATCACTCCCTCCCAACTTTACATTCCCACTCCTCCACCTCTCCTTATCTGACACCCTTTTGTCTTCTTTTTACATCTAATTTTTTTTATCATGATTTATTTATTTTTTTTAAAATTATTTTTATTAGAAGTACGGTAAATTACAGTAATACACAACACTTATATCTTAATACATTTTTTATACCGCTTCATTTTTTTGAGCTTTAAGAGAAAGATAGAAATAAGAAAAGTAAAGAAAGTGCGCAAGAGTCGTGAAGTGCAAGAGAGTGTTGTGAAAAGAAAGCCCCTTAGAAAAGAAGTTAGAGAAGGAAGTAAAGTAAGAAAGTAGATCCTAGAAAAGAAAGAAAAAGAAAGTAGGAACAATCGCAGAAAGGGAACCACCAACCAAGTCTATTTTTATTGTTTTACCTCCCATTACCAGGTCCTGATACCATTTCTTTCTTTCTTTATTTTTTTAATTACTATTGCACCTCATGCTTGTAATAGGTCCAGAAACGTAGACCACGTCTTTTGGAATTGGTCTGCTTTACCTGCTAAGAGGAATCTCATCTCTTCCAGATGTAATGTTTCCAACATATTTGATGTCCACATTTTTATTGTTGGTGTGGGCGCAATTTTTCCAGAATTTAAGTATGAGCTTTTTTCCCATTATTAGCCCGTAATTGAATAAGTTCTTCTGATACACGTTTAATTCAGGGATACCTTCCGATATTCCAAAAATGATCCATTCTGGTTTTGGTACCAGTTTTATTTTAATTAATTTTGAGAAAATATCAAATATTTCATACCAGATTTTTTGGATTTTTGTACAAAAAACAAAAGAATGCGCTATGGTAGCTTCTTGACATAGACATTTATCACAGATTGGTGAAACATTAGGAAAGATTTTATTTAATTTAGTTTTTGAATTATATAGTCTATGTAATGTTTTGAATTGGATGAGCGTATGTCGTACATTGATCGAACATTTATGCACCTGTAGTAAATGGTTATCCCAGCTCTCTTTTGAAATTTTTATAGCTAATTCTTGTTCCCAGTCTCTTCTAATTCCATCTGTTGTGGGTATTTCTATGTTTAAAATGATATTATATAAGTACGATATTAGATTAGCTGATTCCGCCTTTGTCTTCATTGCTTCATCTAGTAAGTCGGAAGGCATATTATGATAGTCTTTTGTGTATTTTTTCAGGTAATCACGAATTTGTAGATATTTAAAATATTGATTATTTTTCAAATTATATTTCAGTTGTAGTTGTTGACATGATAGTAATTTTCCCAATTCATACAGATCTTCGAGCGTTTTGATTCCCATTCTTTCCCATTGTATAAATGATTTGTCTATGGTTGAAGGTTTAAACGATGGGTTATTAACTATTGGTATTGAGAGAGATAGGTTTCTTAATTTTAGATTCTGTTTTATTTGTTTCCATGCTCTAATTGTGCTATTTATAATTGGGTTTTTATTATAATTTTTATTATTCAAATTTATTGGAGAGAGAATAATCGCTCCTATATTACTATATTACTCGGGGAACAGTCCCCTTTTTCCATTATAATCCAGTCCGCCTGCTGGGCAGAATTGTCCAGCAGGTGAATCATATTTTTAATATTTACTGCCCAATTATAATACATAAAGTTAGGGAGCGCGAGACCCCCCCACTCTTTTCGTTTATTAAGGTGTGCTCTTTGTATTCTATGGGATTTATAATCCCATATAAAATTTGTAATGTCTGAGTCCAATTTTTTGAAAAACTTTTTTGGAAGATATATAGGTATTGATTGAAATAGGTATAGGATTTGTGGTAAGAAAATCATTTTTATAGCATTTATTCTGCCTATTAAGGACATCGGAAGTGTTTTCCAGAATTTAATCATATTATTTAATTTCTTAAGTAAGGGATTATAATTGGCTTTAAACATATCCTGGTAATTTCTAGTAATTTCAATTCCCAAATATTTGAATTTTTCTGTAGCTATTTTAAAGGGGAATTTCCTGAGGTGTGTTGAGTCTTTTGGTTTTATCGACATAATTTCACTTTTGTTCCAGTTTATTCTATATCCTGAGAAGGATCCAAAGTCCTCAATTAAATTTAATATATTTGGTATACTAATTTGTGGTTTTGTGATGTACAATAGTACATCATCGGCATATAGGGATATTTTGTTATTTGAATATTTTGTATTATAACCGTAAATATCCATGTGTGTTCTTATTTTTTCAGCAAGGGGTTCAATTACTAAAGCAAATAACAGCGGTGATAATGAACATCCTTGTCTATTGCCCCTTGATAGTTCAAATTTCGAGGATAATATATTATTAGTTAGTATTCTAGCCGTAGGTTTGTTATATAATAGTTTTATCCATGCAATGAAGTTCTCTCCCAATTGGAATTTTTGCAATACTTTAATCATATAGTCCCATTCTACTTGATCAAACGCTTTTTCTGCGTCCAATGAGGTTACGGTAGCTTTTTTGTTTAGTTTAGTTTAGTTTAGAGATACAGAGTATAAACAGGCCCTACGGTCATGATTTTAAGATGTGCATGTGAACATTTTTGCTTCATCCACCAAGACCTGCTGCATCTCCCGAATACTAATAATTTTACTTCTCTTCCCATTCCCATACTGAACTTTCTGTCCGAGACCTATCTCTTGCCTGAGAGAGGTTCCATACAAACCAGAGAAACAGCACCTCATATTCTGTTTGGGTACCTTACAACCCAGTGGAATGAACATTGAATTGTCCAATTTCAAGTAATACCCCCTCTCTTTTCCATGCACCCTCACCCCAATATGCACACATTTTCCCACAATCTCCCCCCCATCACCTTGCCCCTTTCCTCTCCATCGTACACTCATCTCCAATCCCTGAATCTCCCATTTCTATTTTATCCCTCTTCTCTCCCATTTCCCCTTTCTCCTTCCACATATATCACTCCCTCCCAACTTTACATTCCCACTCCTCCACCTCTCCTTATCTGACACCATTTTGTCTTCTTTTTACATCTATTTTTTGTCACTTACTCGATCCATCTACCAATCAACCCCCTCACCTGTATCCACCTATCACTTCCCAAGCTTTGCCCTGACCTCACCTCTCTTTACTAGCTTCCACCCCACTTCTCCAATCTGTCTGAAGGAAGGGTGCTTACCTGAAACATCATCTGTCCATTCCCTCCACAGATGCTGCCCGACCTGCTGAATTACTCCAGCACTTTGTGTTTAGCTGAAGTAAGCAATGCTTCCTTTCTCACTTTGCATCAATAGGTAACATAGATTTTTGAATGTCTGAACCCGGGTCTGCACTTTGTGTTGCCATCAATGCAAACTAAATTTTCCTCAAGCCATTA
>CM075978.1:51959629-52113838 GCA_038087875.1 Malacoraja senta
GGCAGAGTTGAGCTGGATATAGTGCTTCCTCTCCGCGCTGCCTGTGGGCCTGGGGTCGCCGCTCCCTTCTGACTCCCGACGTCTCTGGCGTCCCCGGACCGGGGGGCACTCGGGAGGGGCCGGGATGGTCCAGTTGCGGTTCGGCAGCGATTGCGGCGCCGGAGACCCGGGATCGATCCTGGCTGCAGATGAGACGCAGGTCTGTGTCCATGCCGCGGCACGGCTGCCGAGAGTGTTTTTCGCTTGTGACCTATAACCTGGGCATGCGCAGTCGGAATACCGAACTCGCTTATACCAGAACCAAACCCAGTCAGTCAATGAGAAAAAATATGTACAAATCCAGAAACAACAAATGTACCCCCTGGGTAGACAAAATTTACACCCTAGGGGGTCAATTTACCCCAGGTTGGGAGCCCTTGCCCTAGAGCCTACACACAGTGCTGAAACTTCTATCCATGGTTGCAATCCCACATCTGTTGCTAACACTGTTTCAGTGATGTTTACAAACCCAATACCATTTTTTCACTCTTATAATTCTTTCCATTGAACCAAACATTAGAGGTGTTTTTAATGTCCCAACAAATGAACGCAAACCCTTCTTGGAACTGATCCCCATTGATAGATAGTAATGTAGGGAGAATTACAAATTGGATTAATGTAGGTAGATAGTTCATGGGCAGCTTGGACTCAGTGGGCCAAAAGGCCTGTTATCGCACTAAATCCCTCTAAATTTATAACCAGGTTCAATGGCCTGAAACCACCGCCTGATATTATTACATTTCTGTTTTCATTACTGTAGATACAAAACGTATTCAGTTTAGTTTAGTTTAGAGACACAGTGCATAGACAGGCCCTTCGGCCCACTCTGTCTACGCCAACCAGCGATACCCGTACACTAACACTATCCTACACACGAGGGACAATTTACAGAAGCCAATTAACCTACAATCTGCATGTCTTTGGATAGTGGGTGGGAAACAGAGCAACTGGAGAAAACCCACGCGGTCAAAGGGAGAATGTACAAACTCCGTACAAACAGCACCCGTAGTTAGGATTGAACATGGCTCTCTTGCGCTGTCAGGCAGCAACTCTACTGCTGCGCCACCATGCCGCCCTCGTTGTATTATATTTTATCTCTTTTCATTCAAGTAAGATGATTGCAGTCTGTTCAGCTCTGAAATGTCAACAATCTCAGTGCGTTGCACGTTCCAACCATTTTCACCCTGTATTCCTGCCTGGCCTCCACATTATATTCTCACCATTTCACTGTCTTTATCCACAATGCATTCGAATGCTGCCCCACTGTATTTTCACAGTTACTCTGTCACTCTCCCCACTGCATTCTTGCCACTGCATTCTTGCCACTACATTAGTTGCCTCATTTTACATCCGCTTCCTCACTGTCGGTGAGGTTTACCAGAATGCTGCGTGGATTAGAGGGTTTCAGCTACAAGGAAATGTTGGGTCAACTTTCTCTGAAATTTCTCTGTAATTTTGGAGTTGAAGGTAGACTTGATAGAAGTATATAAAATTATAAAAGGTACAGGTAGGGTAGACAGACAGAACCTTTTATACCCAGGGTGGAAATGCACAATGCTAGAGGGCATAGCTCCAAGGTGTGAGGGGGAAAGTTTAAGGGAGATGTTGGGGGAGTTTGTATACAGAGTGTGGAAGGGGCCTGGAACACATTGTCAGGGGTGGTGGTGGAGGCAGATAAGATAATGGCTTTTAAGAGGCTTTTAGATAGGCACATGGAAGTGCAAGAAATAGAAGGAAGTGGATTATGTACAGGCAGATGAGATCAGTTTGACTTGGAATCTTGTTTGGCACAAACATTGTGGCCTGAAGGGTCCATTCCTGTGCTGTAATGTTCTATGCTCTATGTTCTATGCTCTATGTTCTACTTAATGGCTACACTGCCTGCCTTACTGGCCTCTTATCATGTAATAATGCTACAGTCCACTACGTCATTCTACTATCATTTACATTGCATTCCTCTAACCATTTTATTACTGTGGCACTACTGCCCTTACTGTATTTTCATTCTTACACTGCCTGCCTCACTATTCTTATCACGTTACAGTACTCCAACCTGCTGCATCATTTTATTCTCACTTACACTGTGTTCCTCTCATCATGTTCCTTTAGTTACACTGCTGGCTCGCTGTAGTTTCATTGTTATGCTGCCTGCCCCATTCCAGTCTCAATATTGCACTGTCTGACTCTATACTGTATTCTCTCAATTATGCCCTTCATCAGACCTGATCTCAATTTCCATCATAGAATGTGTTTGTATTTGTGCTTGTCCAAGCCCACCCTCCTCCAGCAATGGTTACGGTACATTTCCATGGAAATGTGTAAATCAGTAATGAGTCACAATTCAAGCATGTCCAAACCTATCTTCAATGAAGGATCAACGCCTGTTTGGAAAGTCCAAGTATATCCTAGAGTTTATTGAATGCAGCACCAACCAGCTCTACAGCTTGATGTACAGTTCAACTTCCAAATAGTTCCTAGAGTATGGGAATCGAGAACCACAACATTGGTTTACGGTGATGGGAAAACAATTTAATAGGAACCTGAGAGGTAACCTTTTTACACAAAGGATGGTGGGTGTATGGAACAAACTGCTGGAGGAGGTAGTTGAGGCAGGTACTATCGCAATGTTTAAGAAACATTTAGATAGGTACATGGATCGGATAGGATTAGAGGGATATGGACCAAACGCAGGCAGGTCGGACTAGTGTAGATGGGACATGATGATCAATGTGGGCAGGTTGGGCCGAGGGGCTTGATATACGACAATATAAGTATAGTTGAGAGAAACATCAATGTGTATCCATCTCAATGTACAGGTTCAGCTGTTCATGAAATTGAGAAAAAAATCCTCACTCAGAGGAGAGTGAATGTTTGGAAATCCCGACCCAAGACACGTGTGGATTGTTTGCCACTGAGCATATCCATGACCATGATCATTCACTTTTCACATATTAGGGAAATATAAGACTAGTGCTAAGAAATTAGAACTGAGATAAAAGATCAGCCATGATCTCATTGAATAGCAGAGCAGGCACAAGGGCCTGAGTTACTCACTCCAGCTTTGGTTTTGATGCTCCACATGACTCTAGGACTTCAATCAGTGCAGCACACTGGGTCTAAAATGGTGGCTCACAGTCCACCTCCCACGTCAATTGTTTCCTGTGACTGGGAGATTACCCTGGAGGAAGAGCAGGTGGTTCTGAAGAACTAGGAGGGGTGGGGGATGCGTCATGTGGCAGATTGTGCAGGCTGAGAGGATGCATGCACAGACACACTGAACAAAGGGAAGATGTCGCGGGGGTAGGAGGGAGCGACAGAGAGCAGGAAGCACATGGTCATGTGCAATCCTGTGATTGGAGGTGAGCCACAGGAAGAAAATGAATGGTGCTGGATGGAGTTGTGTGGAGTTGGGAATGAAAGAGAAGTGAAAGGGAGTCCTTTTGGTGAAGCATCATATATTTGTCAGCAGTGCTGTCAGGTATTGGCAGCAATCCTTGAGCTATTTGCACTGTCAGCCAATCCTGCAGTATAATTTGCTGCATCATCCAGAACCCATCAGAACATCTGTGGTGTTCATTCTGCACATCTCAGCAACATCTGGTTTTGGCTGCTATGTCCAACCTGCATGGTGACATTCAAAGGGAGAAGCATGAACATTAGTTACTCAGTGGTGTGGGTGAGGAGCTCACAAAATGTCTCCCTGATGGAACTCTCTGCTTTCCAGCTCAGCTGAGGGTCTCTCGTTGCACTCTGCAGGGAGCTGCACCTGCCCTGATCTGATTGTTCCTGGTTGTGTGTTGTTGGCAAGACTCTCCCAGCTGTCAGCCGAAGTGCTTTAATTCTAGGCACCAGGATTAGCCATGCCACTATATAGCCCTTTGGTCCTCTACATCACAGATGGTTCTTGTGTGGGCCATGGCAGGCAATCTTGGGGCCTGTACTTTTCATGTCTCAGTCTGCCAAGGCTGGGAGGGTCCACCATAGTTTGCACAGGTCAAAGGCCAATTTATCAAGGATTCCAGGTGACTGATATTAATTCTGAGACAATAAGAGTGGATGTTCCTCCTTAGAGAGCATACCCCAACTTTCACAGATCTAAAAGAATAGCTCAACACCTAAGTGTGTGGGGATAACAAGTGCCAGTCGACACACATGAGGTAGCTTTGCCAAACCTTTCCAGTTTTTGTTTTCAATTCGGGGCAATTGTGTTCAGTTCTGGGCACCGTGTTATAGGAAAGATGGTGTCAAGCTGGAAAGGGTGAAGATAAGTTTTACGAGGATGTTGCCAGGACTAGAGGGTCTGATCTATAGGGAGAGGTTGAGTAGGCTGGGACCCTATTCCTTGGAGCGCAGGAAGATGAGGGATGATCTTATAGAGCTGGTGATCTCACAGAGAGTGGTGAGTCTGTGGAATTCTCTGCCTCAGAGAGTGGTGGAGGCAGGTTCTCTGGATGCTTTCAAGAGCGAGCTAGATAGGGCTCTTGAAAATAGCGGAGTCAGGGGATATGGGGAGAAGGCAGGAACGGGGTACTGATTGGGGATGCACAAAAATGCTGGAGAAACTCAGCGGGTGCAGCAGCATCTATGGAGCGTAGGAAATAGGCAACGTTGCCTATTTCCTTCGCTCCATAGATGCTGCTGTACCCGCTGAGTTTCTCCAGCATTTTTGTGTACCTTCGATTTTCCAGCATCTGCAGTTCCTTCTTTAACAATACTGATTGGGGATGATCAGCCATGATCACATTGAATGGCGGTGCTGGCTCGAAGGGCCAAATGGCTCACTCCTGCACCTATTGTCTATTGTTTATTGTCTATTGTGTGTAAGATCATGAGAGGAATAGATTGGGTATATAGAGTCTCTTGCCCAGAGTAGGTGAAACAAAACCAGAACTCATAGGTTTAAGGTGAAGGGGAAAGGAATTAATAGGAATCTGAGGGGTAACTTTTTCACACAAAGGGTGGTGAGTGTATGAACAAGCTGCTAGAAGAGACAGTTGAGGCAGGGACTATCCCAACATTTAAGAAATAATTAGACAGGTACATGGATAGAATAGGTTTGGACGGATATAGATCAAATGTGGGCAGGTGGGACTAGTATAGCTGGGACATGTTGGCTGGTGTGGGCAATTTGGGCCGAAGAGCCTGTTACCACACTGTATTGCTGTATAGAAACATAGAAAATAGGTGCAGGAGTAGGCCATTCGGCCCTTCGAGCCTGCACCGCCATTTAATATGATCATGGCTGATCATCCAACTCAGTATCCTGTACCTGCCTTCTCTCCATACCCCCTGATCCCTTTAGCCACAAGGGCCACATCTAACCCTCTTAAATATAGCCAATGAACTGGCCTCAACTACCTTCTGTGGCAGAGAATTCCACAGATTCACCACTCTATATGACTCTATATGACTCTATGACTATGTATCGAGTTGTCCATTATTCCGAAGATAATGGGCATGATCCGTATTGTCCGATCCATCATTATTGAAATGGATTCCAGATGGAATGCAGTTGCTATGAACCAGGTACCTCAAGCAGCAAGTTCCCCAAATAGTGAGTTAGAGATATATTGTTCCAAAGTCATCTGATGTTGAAGAAACTGCCATCCACCCTCAACTCATCTTGCATCCCAAAGATAGACACAAAAAGCTGGAGTAATTCAGGGGACAGGCAGCATCTCTGGAGAGAAGGAATGGGTGATGTTTCGGGTCGAGACCCTTCTTCAGACTTGCGTGTTTCATCTTGCATCCCTCTCGATTGTCTCCAGAATCAAATACAAGAAGATGTCATGTTGTTGCTAAGGATCAGCCATGCTTCATACCAATACCAGCGTAGACCTGTGATCTCTCATTCTCATGCTGGTTGTCTTCATTTCTTCATGGAGCAAGCAATTTCCATATCTTACAGCATCGAAAAAGACCCTTCAACAAACCAGGTGCATGTTAACCGTTAGGGACCTATTTATACATGTCCCATATATCAGGACTTGGTCTGTAGCTTTCTGTGACTTGCCAATTCAAGTGCTCATCTGAATACTTCTTAAATTTGTGAGAATACCTGGTAGATTCTAGATTCTAGATTCCAGTCACCCTCTGTGAAAACAAATCTTTCTCAGATTCCCGCTAAATCTCTGATTCCTTACCTCAAAACTGTGCCCATTAGCCTCTGCTTTGAAGAAAGGTTTTCTACTATCTATGCTATCAATGCCATGGTTTTTGTCGACATATAATTTTTGATGAGTTCTTGTCAACGTTATTCCTGATAAATATGTCAAAATTGGAGTCAAGAGAGTTTAATTGTCGTATGTCCCGAAACGGAACAATTGAATTATTTCTTGCAGCGGCACAACAGGTATAGAAGGGTCCCGACGCGAAACATCACCTAGCCATTTTCTCCGGAGATTCAGCCTAACCTGCTGAGTTACTCCAGCATTTTGTGCCGATCTTTGATGTAAATAGATTACTCCGTAGACACCATAGTAAACTATAAAACAAATTTCAATGTATAAAAACAAACAATATAGTGCAAAGTCAAAAACAGTTCCCTAACCTCCCCCCTCCCCCCCCCCCCCGATAAGTCCCCAGTTCGTCGGCTGAAGGGCCTCTTCCTGTGCAGTAATGTTCAATGCCCGCTGTTCTTTTTTTTGTTTGCTCTGTTAATTATGTTATATTGCATCGTGATGTGCTGTCACCTAATGCAAGTACTTTTGTTTGGCTTGGTTGAAAGGGACCTACCAAAATACATCTATCAATACCGTTCAACTTTATTTTCTGATTGACAAAAGAATTCCATTGCAAATTCTATCGGAATTCATTAATCAATAAACCATCTGACAAGAGTTTTTAAATGCATTAGACAATTGTAGGAGATTGTGTTAACTTTTTACAACTTTATTTCTAATAAAGGTAATGTAATTGACAAAGCAAGTAAGATTTACGCATACATTTTATGTCTTGGCAGGCTGATATATAGCTTTAATAGTGTTTTATTATAGAACATAAGAGCATGGAATGTTACAGCACAGGAACAGGCCCTTCAGTTTACCATATCCTCGACCATGGTGCCAATCTAAATTAATCTCTTCTGCACATGATCTGTATCCCTCAATTCCCTACCTGAGGGCGGCACGGTAGCGCAGCGGTAGAGTTGCTGCCTTACAGCGACAAAGTCCCGGGTTCGATCCTGGCTCCGGGTGCTGTCTGTATGGAGTTTGTATGTTCTTCCCATGACCTGCATGGGTTTTCTCCGCGATCTTTGGTTTCCTGCACACTCCAAAGGCATACAGGTTTGTAGGTTCATTGGCTTAGTATAAATGTAAATTGTCCCTGGTGTGTGTGTGTAGGATAGTGTTAACGTGCAGGGTTCGCTGGTCAGTGCGGACTCAGTGGGCCATAGGTCCTGTTTCCATGCTGTATCTCTAAGCTAAACTAACCTGAACTGTTCACATCTGTCTAAAACACATTGCTATTACATCTGCTTCTGCTACCTCCCCTGGCAGCACATTCCAGGCACCTACCAGTTAAAAAGAAAAAACTTGCCTCACAAATCTTGTTTAAAATTGCTCCTTCAGACTTTAAACCTTTGCCATTTAGTATTTTACATTTTCATCCTGGAAAAATATTCTACATATCCTATCTCTCATAATTTTACATACTTCTATTAGGTCGCACCTCAGCCTATGACACCCCAGAATAGTCCAAAATAAATGTGTGAAAATAAACAGTGATTTCAAGTGGAATAGTTGTTGAAATTTGTCAGTCTTGTGATATTCTACACATTTTACCATGGGCTCTTTAAAGAAAATAGAGATAATATAGTTCATTTTGGGATGGCTTTTTTCATCTGGAGCAGAAATTTACTCCTTGATTTTTTAGCTTTGAAAGTTATTTCAGGTGATCTAACTTTGTTTGGGGATCTTCTCCCCATGGTAATATACAGTCACAAAATAAGGTTTTCCCCCTTCTGTCTTGGATAGATCACTCACCCACATCTCCTCTGTGCCCCGTAGTTCTGCTCTTGCTCCTCCTCCCCCCAGATGGAACAATGGTTTTCCCCTCATCCTCATTCACCCCACCAGCCTCTGCATCCACCACATCATCCGCTGACATTTCTATCACTTCCAGCGGGATCCCACCACTACTCTCGCATCTTCCAATCTCCACCTGTTTCTGCCTTCCACAGAGACCAATCCCTCTGCAATTCGTTGGTTCACTAATCCCGTCCCACCCAAACCACCCCTTCCCCAGGTACATTCCCTGCAACCTCAGGAGAAGTAACACCTGCCCCTGTACCTCCTCCCTCGTCTCCCTCCATGAACCCCCATTAGTCCTTCCAGGTGAGACTGAGGTTCACATGCACCTCATCTAACCTCATCTACTGCATCCGGTGTTCCCTGTGTGGCCTCCTGTACATCGGCATGACCAAGCATAGACTCGGCGACCATTTTGCCGAACACGTGCTTGGTCTGCCAAAGTCTACTGGATCTTGCTTTCTTTCTTTCTTTTAAAATCTTTTTATTGTTTTTTTTCCCCAAAACCCCCCAAAAATAAAACATAAAAAACAGAGCAAAAAGAATAATGATAAACATAACAATGGTATTGATACATAGGGATCAGGATTACATTAATAACAGGTATAACCTAACATGAGACCAGTGTCAAAATACACAATGAATATAGACCTCCAGGTCTCTATGTAAATATAGTTAAATCTTTAAAAGGAAACTTATAAATGTTAAAAAAAAAACGCAAAGATAAAAAGACAAAAAGAAAAAGGAAAAAACAAAACCCCCCTAAACTAAAGAAAAAAAAAAAAGAAAAATTGATAATAATAAAATAAGAATAAAAATAAAATAAATAAAAAAACAAAACAGAGCAAAACCGAATCTGAACTGAGAAATTCAACAATTTAAGTCTGTTTGTCGTCAAGTCCGTTCCACCCTATGAAGGTAAAATAATTTTTATAACGGTTAAAGAGGGAGCAATTTATGTTGTATGAAAGTGTTCAATAAATTTTCCCCGTCTTATCAAATTTAACCAAGGGTTCAACAATGTCACTTCTGATTTTTTCTAAATTTAAACATGATATCGTTTCAGAATACCACTGGAGTGGGGTCAGAGGGTTGGAATCTTTCCATTTAAATTAAATAAATCTTCTGGCAATTAATATGGTCCCGGTTGCTAACCGTTTTAACTCCCCTTCACTTTTCCACCCTGACCTTTCTGACCTGGGTCACTTCCATTGGCAGTGTGAGGCCACACGCATACTGGAGTGACAGCACCTCATATTCTGCTTAGCTAGCTTACAACCTAACAGTATGAACATTGAATTCTCCAATTTTAAGTCTAAATCCTCCCAGCCACCCTATTTTCTCTCCCACAACCCCTGTTTTCTCCCCCCTCCCCCTTTCATCCCCTTGGCCCCACCTGGACTCCCAACTATTTATCTTCTTCACCCCCCCCCCCGGTAATTTCCACCCCTGGCTTCACAATCCGCAACTCTTTAAACCTGGCAAAATGCCTAGCATTCTTATCTGTGGCCTTTGTTCCAAACTTTTGCCATGCTTTGTCCTGCTTATCCCATTTTCCAGCTTCCTTCTCCCCCTGAAACATCAGCTATCCATGTTCTCCTGAGAAGCTACCTGACCTGCTGAGTTACTCCAGCACTTTGTATCATGTTGTGTATTAAACTGCATCTACATTTCTTTGTTTCTATACAAAAACAAAAGCAAATTAGCACCAGCACATCACAGCCATACTTCAGCTTCCTCATCACCCAGGAATAGGACCACATGACACCCACATTATATTTAATAAACATGGGTAAGATGTGTGTGATTACATGGTGTCAATTAAGCAGGAAATTTAATTTGTAATGGGCATTTGGTCTGAGCTTTCTGGTCTTCATCTGCCTGAGATTTAATTTATTTAATGGAACAATCTACTTATCATTATCCCCTTCATGCAACGACAATAGATTGACTGGGCAAGCATGGGAGATCTTTATTGTCACGTTATTGCTTTGATCTTTTCCTATCGTGTCTTGGTGACTGGCTTCCCCTTAAATCCATTGACCACTTTCAACTGTGCTTGGAGGAATGCAAATCCTTTTGGACAGAACCAATTTGTGACACGATTCATGGGATTTCTTTTCAGACAAAAACAAATGGAACTGACAGCCATTAATGAGTGCCACATAAGAGATGCACCAACATTGCAAAATACAAGGAAACCTAAAATGAACCATGACACACAACAAATTCAAGTGAATAGCTTGTCATTATTGTGACAGGTGACTCATCATACAGCAGTTAGGGGGGAAAATATTATTTCTCATTTAATATGTATTTTGTATGCACACTATTCACTATGCCATTAAATTCACTATCATTTAACTCTTTAATGAGCGAGCCATGTTTTGGATGTATGCCTTATCATTTGTCAGTGAATTGTAGATAAGGTGGGGGCATTTAGCCATCTTTGCTCATCCAACTTTTCAGATGACTAATATCCAGGTGGTGCAGTGTGCCAGCTAGTAGAGCTGCAGCCTACAATGCCAGGTGTGAGTTTAATCCTGAACTCTGGTGCTGTTAGTGTGGTGTTTGTATGATCTCCTTATGACCAATGGGTTACTGGAAAGAGGACCCATTTTGTGCTTTATCTCTTTATAACTCCATCACTGTGAGGTGTAAAGATTTAATGCAGAATTAAATTGGTGTTGGGAGTGTGGATGAAGGTTAACTATATTAGGAAACACCCCAATTGGGTGATTTACTTTCACTCTGATTTACTGCATTATCTAGAAGTATCCAATTGCAATGACTTAGGTTTGTTTTATTTAATGTTGATTTATGTGTGCTTGTGAAACTAAAATAGGGTTTAATCTAAGATGAAGGAAAGCATAGGAGGTTTTGCGTTCATGCAGTCAGATTGTTACAGTGTAGAGGGTAACCCTTTGGCCCACAGAGTCCATGTTGAATATCAGGAATCCACTGAGTTCCTCCACAGAGCAAAGTGATAATAGAAAAACATAAAATATGAAGATAGACACAAATGTTGGAGTAACTCAGCGGGTCAGGCAGCATCTCTGGAGAAAAGGAATAGGTGACATTTTGGGTCGAGACAGTCTGAAGAAGGGTGACTACCCAAAATGTCACCTATTCCTTTTTCTTCAGGACCTGCTGAGTTACTCCAGCATTTTGAGTCTTCAGTAATAAACCAACATCTGCAATTCCTTCCTACATGAGTTCCTCCATCAAATGGTTTATTGCACCAAGTGATCTTATCAGTTTTATTCCCCATAACCAGCAAATTATTTTCTCAAAGGTGCCTTTCAATTCTCTACTGAAGGCACAAATCACATCTATTTTCACCACCCTTGATAGTAATGAATTCCATATTCCAGTTTCAACAAAATGCCACAGCATCCATGTGAGACAACGGGAAAAAAATTATCAATTCCCTTCTGTTACTTTTCAACCCTACTTCGGTTAAAGCATTCCCTAGATTGTATGGGGTCTTTCTGGTGGACCAACTTTCTGGTAGGCAGCTTGGGAAGGGAAGGTTTCAGATGTGCTTAAGAAAGGTCTTGACCCAAAACATCATCTATCCATTCTTTCCACATATGCTGCCTGACCTGTTTTGCTCAATATTCCGGCATCTGCAATTCCTTGGGTGTACAAGGGAAAATGTCTGGTATGTTAACCCAAAACTCCTTCTTCTACACACAGCTTTTCCTGGAATCCAGAGTGGCTTGTAACTCAAAATAGTCTACTCCACTGAGATAAAAGTTAATGTTTGGGTAATTCTTTCGCACTTCAAAACCGGGGGCCTCCCATAAGACTTGGCAGGGGCCTGGAACAATGCATCTCCTTCCAGTGTGGCTAATTAAAAGTAGGATTATTTCAACTTGTGTTTATGTATATTATTAACTTGCAAAAATCAAATCACTGAAGAGAAATTGAGTATTCTTTGGTCTTAATTCATTAATTATTTTAAGCATGCACATATTGATGAGGATTTGGAACATAATCACAAACATATTTGTTTATTAGTTCATGGGATATGGAGCTAGCTGGCAGTTTCATTTATTATACATTGTTAATTATCATTGAACAGAATAAGTTGCTCGGCCATTTTTGAGAGCAGATAAGAGTCGACCACATTCATATAGGCAGGAATGGCTAATCTTCTCTCCTGAAGGACCATTGTGAACCAGGCAGGCTTGTGCAACAATCCAATAATTATTTGGTCAGCATTTAATAATCATGGTTTTTTACTCCTGATTTATTTAATTAATTGAACCTTCCTTCCTCAGCTGCCATGGTCATTTTGCAGTCAAGTCTCTTGATTCCTGTAGAGGGTATTTTAGAGCGTGATATTTAAATAGATTTAAATGCTTACAGAGAAAGAGAAATGTTTACATGGGTTCTGCTTATTTAATCTGAAAAGCTCAGTCCAAAATAATAACGCTTGGCTGCATGCCATAGTGCCCGAGGACATATAGTTTTTTCTCCTCCTAGCCTTGGTCTGAATTATTTCGCTGACAGAGACAGTTGACTGGAATGAGGCTGAATGGGCTGAGGTCGAAACTGAAGATGTTCACTTTTTTATAAATGACGTTTCACTGGAAGCAGTTTTGGTGCATCCAGTGCTGAATGTGAGAGTGTTAGTTGGAGAGAGTATCAATAATCTAGGATAGGAGAGTATATGTTGTTCTGCTGTTTACAGAGTACTATGTTTATATATCTGTTGTGCCGCAGCAAGTAAGAATTTCATTATTCCGTTTCAGGACATATGACTATAAAACAATGTGCACACATTAAGTGGCTACAATCTTTCAGATGACAATTTGTCCATCTTGGGTTTCCATAATGCTGACCTATCTGCTATTAACTAGCAGGTGGAGACAGGAAGTGATGTTTGGTTGTAACAAATAAATTGGTGGATTGTCTTACCTGGGACTTAATAAATCTCTTATCAATGCATTGCAAGGGAATTTTGCTATCAGCACTGGAAGAGGACAACATCTTGCATTTAGGCATCAGGCAAGCTCCTGTGCTATTGGGGGTATTCCTTGGCGATGCCCTCTGAAATCAGGCTGCTGTTGTCTCCAAAGAGAAACTGGGAAAATATCTACTTTTAAGGGATGGCAAATAAAATATTCCGCAACATGCACCATAGAAAACATCTATTTCTATCACAGATCACGTGGGTTTTCTCCGGGTGCTCCAGTTTCCTCCCACTCTCCAAAGACGTGCAGGTTTGTAGGTTAATTCACACACTGGTGCAGTTGGAACCCCATAGGCAAGGTGGTGATAACTGCACACCCTTTTACTAGTGAGGTAGACCTCTAACTCTGGATCAACTCCAGCATCAGTGGGCAAAGTATAAATTCAGTTTACTGAAGAACCTCTGCCTGCCAAGATAGTAAATTGAATCACTGCATTAGGCAATGGATATATCTCAGCTTTTATAACGTGATTTATGCTGATTTTGCACACAATACTGACTCAATATTTTGTACTCAGGTGAAACTACAGTGGAAGCTGCCCATCACTCTGCTCTCTGCATGACAGGATGCCACCTTTCTCCAAATTATTATGTTTATTTCCAGCTATCTCCTTCAGGCACAGGCACAGAGGCTTAAAGAAGATGGGCCAGGCAGCATCCATGGAGGGAATCATCACACTACGTTTTGGGTCGGGACCTTTCTTCAGAATGAAAGATCCAACCCAACCCAACCCAAGTCATTGTCAGTCTATTTCTCTCCATGGATGATACTTGATCTGCTGAGTTTCTCCAGCTGTTTGTTTTTTTGCTCAAGATTCCAGCATCTGCAATCTCTTGTGTCTCTCGGGAAGATAGGAGCGGATTCTACTCCATTCAAATATTTGCTTTGAAATCATTTATCTTCCTGTAGCCTTCCTTAAAGATAGAAATATATGTTTTCTATGGTGCATGTTGCGGAATATTTTATTTGCCATCCCTTAAAAGTAGATATTTTCCCAGTTTCTCTTTGGAGACAACAGCAGCCTGATTTCAGAGGGCATCACCAAGGAATACCCCCAATAGCACAGGAGCTTGCCTGATGCCTAAATGCAAGATGTTGTCCTCTTCCAGTGCTGATAGCAAAATTCCCTTGCAATGCATTGATAAGAGATTTATTAAGTCCCAGGTAAGACAATCCACCAATTTATTTGTTACAACCAAACATCACTTCCTGTCTCCCCCTGCTAGTTAATAGCAGATAGGTCAGCATTATGGAAACCCAAGATGGACAAATTGTCATCTGAAAGATTGGAGCCACTTAATGTGTGCACATTGTTTTATAGTCATATGTCCTGAAACGGAATAATGAAATTCTTACTTGCTGCAAACAGACAGTACCGGTAGTCAGGATCGAACCTGGGTCTCTGGTGTTGTAAGGCAGCAACACCACTGCTGCGCCACTGTGCTGCCCTAATGCTTGGATGAAAGAGGATTCCCGGTCTGCCCCTGCTTCACAAAATAGGCTCAGTTGATATTTGCATACTGGGGCACACTCATGTGGTGATTGAAAGGACACCTGTTAAGGTTTTAATCGCCACATAATCCTCACACTCAATGGTTTTGCTCAAGATTGATTTGTCCTCCACGATTTCCAGATGTCATCTGCAGCATTTTATAAGACAAGTACGCCGGTCTGAATGTTGTGTCCTGGAGAAAGGTGATATTCTGGGATTTCAGGCAAATAGTGCCTGTGGATTACTGGAGAGGTTGACAAGGCTAAGAGTCCCTGACCTACAGAGCACCATTGAGAATAGATATGTTCATGGTCACTTTGATTACCTCTCATTCTTTCCATCATCTATGGCAAACATTCTTCAGGATAAATGCGAGACATGGAAGACTTTGCTCCTTAGCATAAGATTGCAGCCTCAATCCTCACCAGTGTCTGATACTCCCAAGCAAGGACACTCTCTGTAACACAGGAAGACACTGAAAAAACCTTCACTTTAAAGTGGACATACCTGAGTGGATTTTGTTTATTGGTAACAGGTTCTGTAAATAGGCAGAACCTGTTACAGAACCTGCTTCAGTGGAGGAGTTAATAACTTCATGTACTGTGTCGGGTGGCGCCAGCAATGGCTGCCTCGCCAACAGTCTGTCTGTCTCCTCCATCTTTTGTAGTTTGTTTGTTGGTGATAAATGTATGTTTTTAGTGGTCTTTAGCTTGTTTTATGTTGAGGGTGGGGTGGGTGAGGGGTGGAAGTTGGGGGAAGCTTTTTCTAATCTTTTACCTCGACGGAGGTGCAAATTTTTTGGCTATCGTATCTCCGTCCGCACTGCGGCCTAACATCGAGGAGTTTGCTGGAGGCCAACTGGGAGCTCCACTGCGGGTGCCTGCGGACTTATCACCAGGGATCGATCTGAGCTCTACCGCAAGAATCTGGGGGACTTTAACATCGTGGAGCTCGTGGTCTCTTGTCAGGGACCGACTTCTGGAGCTCCAAGCCGCAGGAACTTCGATCACCCTGACGCAGGGGCTTTGATCGGCGGCTACAGGAGCTTCGATCGCCCCGACTGCAGATGGTTTGACCGCCCCGACCGCTGGAGAATAGAAGAGGAAGACCTTATAGCCTTCCACCACAATGAGGAACATGCGGAATTTTCTGTGGTGGATGTTTATGTTAACATAGAAACATAGAAACATAGAAAATAGGTGCAGGAGTAGGCCATTCGGCCCTTCGAGCCTGCACCGCCATTCAATATGATCATGGCTGATCATTCAACTCAGTATCCTGTACCTGCTTTCTCTCCATACCCCCTGATCCCCTTAGCCACAAGGGCCACATCTAACTCCCTCTTAAATATAGCCAATGAACTGGCCTCAACTACATTCTGTGGCAGAGAGTTCCAGAGATTCACCACTCTCTGTGTAAAAATTGTTTTTCTCATCTCAGGCCTAAAAGATTTCCCCTTTATCAAACTGTGACCCCTTCTTCTGGACTTCCCCAACATCGGGAACAATCTTCCTGCATCTAGCCTTTCCAACCCCTTAAGAATTTTGTAAGTTTCTATAAGATCCCCCCTCAATCTTCTAAATTCTAGCGAGTACAAGCCGAGTCTATCCAGTCTTCATATGAAAGTCCTGACATCCCAGGAATCAGTCTAGTGAACCTTCTCTGTACTCCCTCTATGGGAAGAATGTATTTCCTCAGATTAGGAGACCAAAACTGTACACAATACTACAGGTGTGGTCTCACCAAGACCCTGTACAACTGCAGTAGAACCTCCCTGTTCCTATACTCAAATCCTTTTGCTATGAATGCTAATATACCATTCGCTTTCTTCTGCCTGCTGCACCTGCATGCCTACTTTCAATGACTGGTGTAAAGTAAAGTAAAGTAAAGTAAATTAATTTATATGGCACTTTTCAGTCGATTTCAATCAAAAGCCAAAGTGCTTTACAGGGAAGACTATCCATACAAATAATAAAAAGAGGTAGAAAAAAATGACACAACACACTATAAGAAATTCAACACGAACATCCCCCCACAGTAGAATCTACACTCTCCACTGTGAGGGAAGGCACCAAAATGTCCAGTCCTCCTCCTCCTCCTAGTCCACCCGAGGTCAGGGCCAGTTTGAGGCCACTGCAGCCAGTCACCGCAACGGCAGCCCGATGATTATAGGCCCCACCCGCATCGGGTGGAAAAGTCCTCAGCAGCTTGGAAATGTCTGGAGCGGCCGCTCCTTCCTCGGAGACTGCGACGCCCGTGGACTTTAGGCCGCGCCGGTTGGAGCTTCGACTCCGCGGTGCTTCCGATCCAGCGCCGCCCGCCCGCGGCGGGATGCCCTCAAACCGCAGACCGCAGACCGCAGACCGCAGACCGCGGCTGCTCGATGTTGGTGGTCGGCGGTCACAGCACTCCGGAGCGGCGACCCGGCAAGGCATCGCCCGCTCCTTGTTGGTGTCCCAGCGCTGTGCCGCCAAAGCTGTGGTCCCCCCGGCAGGAACGCCGCTCCAGCCCGATGGAAGGCCGCATGGGGAGAGCGAAGATGCGATTTGGAGGAAAACCGCATCTCCGACCAGGTAGGACTGGGGTTAAAACAGTTCCCCCCCCCCCCCCACATAGAAAGAATAGACTCCAAAAAAAATGTTTTAGACAATAGAAAAGTTAGAGGACTGACTGCAGGCAGGCGGCCATACAAACGGCGCCCACTCCTGCACATCCGCCATCTTGGAAGCTTGACACCCAGGTCTCGTTGCATCTCCTCTTTTCCTAATTGGCCACCATTCAGGTAATAGTCTACTTTCCTGTTTTTGCCACCTAAGTGGATAACCTCACATTTATCCACATTATACTGCATCTGCCATGCATTTGCCCACTCACCCAACCTATCCAAGTCATCTTGCAGCCTCCTAGCACCCTCCTCACAGCTAACACTGACCCCAGCTTCGTGTCATCCGCAAACTTGGAGATGTTGTATTCAATTCCCTCGTCCAAATCATTAATATATATTGTAAATAGCTGGGGTCCCAGCACTGAGTCTTGCGGTAGCCCACTAGTCACTGCCTGCCATTCTGAAAAGGACCCGTTTACTCCTACTCTTTGCTTCCTGTCTGCCAGCCAGTTCTCTATCCACATCAATACTGAACCCCCAATACCGTGTGCTTTAAGTTTGTATATTAATCTCTTATGTGGGACCTTGTCGAAAGCCTTCTGAAAGTCCAGATATAACACATCCACTGGTTCTCCCTTATCCACTCTACTAGTTACATCCTCAAAAAATTCTATAAGATTCGTCAGACATGATTTACCTTTCATAAATCCATGCTGACTTTGTCCAATGATTTCACCATTTTCCAAATGTGCTGCTATCCCATCTTTAATAACTGACTCTAGCAGTTTCCCCACTACCGATGTTAGACTAACTGGTCTGTAATTCCCCATTTTCTCTCTCCCTCCCTTTTTAAAAAGTGGGGTTACATTAGCTACCCTCCAACCCTCAGGAACTACTCCAGAATCTAAAGAGTTTTGAAAAATTATCACTAATGCATCCACTATTTCTGGGGCTACTTCCTTAAGTACTCTGGGATGCAGCCAATCTGGCCCTGGGGATTTATCGGCCTTTAATCCATTCAATTTACCTAACACCACTTCCCGGCTAACCTGGATTTCACTCAGTTCCTCCATCTCACTTGACCCGCGGTCCCCTGCTATTACCGGCAGATTAATTAAGTCTTCCTTAGTGAAGACAGAACCAAAGTAGTTATTCAATTGGTCTGCCATGTCCTTGTTCCCCATGATCAATTCACCTGTTTCTGACTGCAAGGGACCTACATTTGTTTTAACTAATCTCTTTCTCTTCACATATCTATAAAAACTTTTGCAGTCAGTTTTTATGTTCCCTGCCATTTTCTTTCATAATCTATTTTCCCTTTCCTAATTAAACCCTTTGTCCTCCTCTGCTGGGCTCTGATTTTCTCCCAGTCCTCTGGTAGGCTGTTTTTTCTGGCTAATTTGTATGCTTCATCTTTTGTTTTGATACTATCCCTGATTTCCCTTGTTATCCACGGATGCACTACCTTCCCTGATTTATTCTTTTGCCAAACTGGGATGAACAATTGTTGTAGTTCATCCATGCAGCCTTTAAATGCCTTCCATTGCATATCCACCGTCACCCCTTTAAGAATCAATTGCTAGTCTATCTTGGCCAATTCACGTCTCATACCCTCAAAGTTACCTTTCTTTAAGTTCAGAACCCTTGTTTCTGAATTAATTATGTCACTCTCCATCCTAATGAAGAACTTATTTCTGAATTAATTATGTCACTCTTGCCCAAGGGGCCACGCACAACAAGACTGCTAACTAACCCTTCCTCATTACTCAATACGCAGTCTAGAATAGCCTGCTCTCTCGTTGGTTCCTCTACGTGTTGATTTAGAAAACTATCCCGCATACATTCCAAGAAATCCTCTTCCCCAGCACCCCTGCCAATTTGATTCACCCAATCTATATGTAAATTGAAGTCACCCATTATAACTGTTTTACCTTTGTTGCACGCATTTCTAATTTCCTGTTTGATGCCATCCCCAACTCCATTACTAGTGTTAGGTGGCCTGTACACAACTCCCACTAGCGTTTTCTGCCCCTTATTGTTTCGCAGCTCTACCCACCTTAGTGTTTCGCTAACTTTTATGTAGGTGTGTGTCTTGTTGCTTTTTTTGTTAGTATGGCTGTATGGTAATTCGAATTTCACTATATCTTAATTGGTACATGTGCCAATAAACTGACCTTGAAACCATGAATAGTTAGAATTCATGTGTTCCTGTTAAGGGAGGTTTAATCTCAAGGGAAAGAGTGTGGTATATCAATTTGTTGTGTTTGCCCATTTTTAATTGCCATAGTTCTGGCTTACAAGCAGGGAGAGTTAGTATAGTATATAGTATAGTATAGTATAGTATAGTATTTTAATGACCACACAGCCAAGCTGGTGGAATTTTGGGTTGTCAGCAGCGATACAATAATAAGAACACACAACCACAATAAAAAATGTAACACAAACATCCACCACAGCATTCAACACTGTGGTGGAAGGCACAAAAATTTGGCCAATCCTCCTCCATTTCCCCTCCGTGAACAGGACCAGAGTCCAGAGTCAGTCCAGGATTGGCTCTTCCTCACCGGAGACCACGGCTTTAAGTTATTGTAGGCCGCAGGCCGGCTGTCGAGATTTAAAGTCTCCGCCGCAGCCAGAAGCACCGTAGACGGCAGGGCCGGCGGTCGAAGCTCCCCTGCAGGGGTGTTGGTAAGTCCATGCCGGCCCCGCGGTAGAAGTTGGCCGCGGGCCGGCAGTGATGGCTTCTTCTTCTTCCCCCGGGTCCCCCACGAGGGATCCCGGGCTGTAGACGCCGCACCAGCTGGAGCTCTGCAGACCGCGACTTCAGGCCGCGACTTCAGGCTGCCGGCTGCCCCGGTCCAGCGAAACGGAGCGCTCCCCTCCAGCGAGCCCCAGCGAGGAAGAATAAATAAAGGGCTGCATTCCGATGAAACTTTCTACGTAATATAACAACAGTTAATATAATTATGACCAACTTCTACAGATGCACCATTTAACTTTATAACCCCTTCCCCTTCTGTCGTGGGGTAGACTGAGACTGACTTCCCCCTCCCCAATCTTTGTACATCCCAATCCTTTCCACTCGTCACTTTAATTTCATATTTCATGTATTTTGTGTTTTAAGACTGTTGGCAGATCAATTTCCCTCCTGGGATAGATAAAGTTCTATCGTATTATGTTGTATCGTATCATATCGTATTATATTGTAACATAGAAAGTGTACTGTATGGTTGCTTCACATCCTGGTTTGGGAACAACTCTGCCCAAGACCGTTAGAGATCACAGAGTTGTGGATGCATTCCAGTCCATCATACAGACCAGACCACTGGCTACATGAACACTACACATCATGCTGCCTTGGGAAAGCAGCCAACATACAGCTGTAGAAACTTTTCCACTCCGGTCTTTCCTTTATCTCCCCACTCTGTCAGGTCAAGATACAGAAGCTTGAAATCACACAACACCAGACTCAGGAACAGCTTCTTCCCCTCTGTTATCAGTCCTTCCATAAGCTCATGTAAAGTCCAATTCCCCTCTACCTCATTGCGGACATTGGATATTGTCCATAGAATGCACTACAATGCTGAGAACTATATTCTGCACCCTATATCTTCCCCTTTGCTCCATCTATTGTACTTGTGTTTGGCTTGATTGTATTTATGAATAGAATAGTATTATCTGATTTTGATTGGATAGCATGCCACTCAAAGCTATTCACTGTACCTCAGTGCATGTGACAATAATAAACCTAAACCTAGAGATAAATAAGGCTCGATATGCAGTAGCAAATAAAGATGATTGGACTGAGAAAAATTTCTAGGATTATGTCAAACACTATCTGGGTTCCAGTTCCAGCTCTGTGTACATTTCTGGTTGCCGTGCTACATGAATTTGAAGCAGTGCAGAGAATATAGAAGCAATTTGGGAAGATGTGGCACAGGTAGAGGAGTCTTGCTATGAGGCAAGAAAAACTAAGGAGTGGTTTTCTTTGGAACTGAGGGACAATTTAATTCAGAGGTCTAGGTTGGACGGGAAAGACCCATTACCCTTGATAGGCTAGCAGAAAGTTTAATACCTTCAGGAACATTGATTTTAGGTAATTGTTAGAAGAATTTGATCCATATTTAATGATAGCGTGAAAGGAAACGGAAGAGAATGTCCAGAACAGGTGTTGGGCTTTGATGATGGTGTGGATAGTGGGCAGGGTACTCTTGATATAAATTTATTTAAGACTCAATAATGTATCCGCTTTGCCGGTCTGAAGAACGACAACTGGGGTTTCCAACAGATCTTTATTCGAAAGTTCGATTTCCAGAATACAGGCTCTTCAGACACGTCTGCCCACAACGGTAGTCAGCGCTGAACTAACGCGCGCAAGTAAAAACGGCGCGAAAACAACGGCCCCTCCCGAGTCACGTGACCGCGGCTTCCGAACGCCGGGTTCGATCTCTGCGTACGCCAGCAGGCACCGCTACATGGCCCCCCCCTAGAATCCGCGGTACGGAAACGCACGGGTAAACGGACGGTTCGACCGGAACGCGTAGTCCGAGGTCACAGGGCGAGTACACAGCATTGATTGCCTTGTTACTACAATGTAGTTTTGCATAAGTAATTAAATCCCATGGTAATTAAATCTGCAGCGAATTAGTTTACACCAAGTAAAATAAATGACATGGGGAATTGGGTGAATCCACAAAACAATTATTCTAACAATTAAAGACCTCCTTCAGTATAATGTATTTCTTCTGAAAGGGACTATTCCAGTAATATCGTTATGCTTAGGACATAAATAATATATTCTCATGCAATTTGATTAAAAGTAAAATCTAATTATATAGTACATTATGATGGTTGAGTTTATGCAAAAAATTCTGGATTTAAATGTTTATTTTGAAGTCTTTTATTTAATCTATTTATCAATTTTAAGGGGATTATATTTTGTTTCTTTTATCTTCTGTGTCATTAAGGTCAATATATCACTGGTGGGCAAGGAATTCTCTGATATTTGCGGGAGATACATTTTTGTCCTATGTAGAAAATTGCATTTTTGAAGTTGTGAATTTCTAATGTCATGTTTAGTTTAGTTTAAAGATACAGCGAGTAAAATGCCCTTCGGCCCACCGAGTCCAATGACCAATGATCCCCGCACATTAACACTATCCTACACATACCAGGGACAATCTACAATTTTACCAAGCCAATTAACCTAGTGTGGGAGGAAAGCGAAGATCTCAGAGGAAATCCACGCAGGTCACGGGGAGAATGTACAAACTCCATACAGCCAAGCACCCAGGGTCAGGATTGAACCTGGGTCTCTGGCGCTGTAAGTCAGCAGCTCCAACGCTACCCCACTGTGCTGCCCCTAATACACAGTGACACATCTGATACACAGAGTAATGAATGAGTAATGAATAAAGAGGGACGTGCAAGACTTATCCTACCCCTGAAGCTACTCTTCTCCCTTATCTGAACTCCAGTGCGACTTTGTAAAACATCCTGCTCTGTACTAAGTGACAACTGATATCAGATTAGTAAGTACAATTCAATGATGTATTATTCCTGTGTACACTGATGCCAAATAGGCAGAGGGCCTATATGTGGAAATCCTTTGATTCATTGCTATTATTAATAGATGTTCCAAGTTTCCACATCAATAAACAATGATACTAATTAAATATAACTTAATTCAATGGTTCTAGCTTAGTTCGTATTTACTGCACACCCTTAAATAAGAGGGAAAACAATTTGAAAGTGCCCTGACCCATTTACTGTACCTGCGACTGATGCATAAGCCTGTGATAGAAGTAACCACCACACAATCCAAAGTTCACACTGAAGAAACCCTCCATTATGGACTGCAGCACCACAGTTGCACAAAAAGAAATGGACCATGGTTAGTCATCCATAAAATGCTGTGGACTACCATTAGCATGAGAATTGTAGACCGCCAAAATCTGTAATCTCGCGGCTGCGTACATCCCTCTCTCTACCATTTTTAATCAAGCCAGGAGCTTAACCCTTATTCAGCAAGGAATGCGAAAGGACATGTCTAATAGGCACATAGCATACTTAAATATGATGAGGTGACAATCTAGTGAAGATGCGGCAAATCAATATGTGCCAAGTCATTGTAGAGCCCGCTGTCTGACCAAGGTCCCAACACGAAACGCCATCTGTCCATTTCTCTCCGCAGATGCTGCCTAACCTACAGAGTTGGGGCAGCACGGTCGCCTAGCTATAGATTTGCTGCTGTACTGAGCCAGTGACCTAGGTTTGATCCTGACTACGGGTGTTATCTGCACAACGTATATAGATTAATGCTCTACAGCTTTGGCACATCAGGCTGTAAAGAAAGCCATGTGTGTAAGGTCCTTCAATTCATCAAACCCATTCCCACTTTGAATATGGATACAAAATGCTGGAGTAACTCAGTGGGACAGGCAGCATCGCTGGAGAGAAGGAATGGGTGATGTTTCGGGTCAAGACCCTTCTCCTGCATTTTGTGTCTATCTTCGGTGTAACCCAGCATTTACAGTTCCTTCCTACCCACTTTGAATACTTCTGTTATATCCCACTTAAATGTCAACAATTTTTCTTTCTGACTTTTTCTTAACTTTCCCCATAAATTGGATTACATCTCCTGGTCCATTTTAATTACTGTGTATTTCCTTCTTTCACTTGAGATATACATCCACCGTTACAAAACACAGAATTATAAATGTATATGATAAATAAAAGCGTACAGCATGAAATTGTTTTTCATTTCTATTCATTCTCTCTGATCATACAGTCCTCTGTTTTCAGGAAAGTGCTGGGGTGATGCTTCAAATGAACGATCTAAAGAAGCCTTCATATACTATATTGTGGTAACTTACAAAAATCTTTTTCTCTTGGGTAGACGTTTTTCTGAGCTTTTCCTGCACCCTGAATCAGTGGAGGTGGATGATCTGAGACTAAGGCTGGACTAAAATTGGTCTACATATCTATATATCTCATCTCTATATCTTGAGTTAGTTGGCAATGATCCGTGTCATGCCCACAATATACAAAAAAACTTCTCCTTCACTTCCCCTTCAGCAAGATTGTAGTGGGATAGATTTCCTCTGTGGTAAAGAACAGTATGAAGGGAGTGTGGACACAAGGAATTGCAGATACTGGTTTATCAACAAAAATAACACCAAGTGCTAAAACACAAGGGACTAATGACAACTGACAATACGTATTGGGTGTACTTTGGAGATGAGAAAAGTACCACTTCTATTCCTAGTTCCGTATTATTAATGGCAGCCCGATCAAGAGTACATTGCCACTTTATTGGGCTCAGCAAGGAATCCAACATTAACTGGAATGTTTATGAATTTGATTTCACACAATACATTGTGGTTGATTTGTTTGTGCTCAAAGCAGATCTTTGGCATAATAATTGAGAATCAAAAATGCAGACGCTGGAAATCTGAAATAAAATAAAAAAAAATGCTGGAAACAATCGCAAGTCAGGCAAAATCAGTAGAAAGGGACTCCGAGTTAATGTTTCAACAGAACAGTTGCAAAGTTAAAAAATATATATATTTTTATTCATAATGTTTGGTATACATTTCATTTTTTCTCTTCAAAATGCCATTTGTTTCAACCTCTTGACTGTACTGCAGTTAACCACTTTTACCAGTTACAACGCAGAATGGTGCTAGGAGCTTCACTTTACGTCAGTCTAAAATGAAAGTCAAGTTTAGAAAAATGGAAGGGATTGTCCCTGCCTTTGTGGCTTGTGATGAGTGCTGTAAGCTTCTTAATTGGAATGTTCTCTTCTGGGACAAAGTTACATTTGTCCAGGAACAATGCCTATAAAATGCTACAAGCCATTTTCCACCTGTTATACATCATCCAGAGTTGTGTTATTGGTTGAGTTTAGTGCAGAGGAAAGAAAACAAGATTATGGTTTGCATCGAAAACATTTTTATTGATTTGTGCAGGTTTTGATCTAGGCTCAATTGGACTCAAATATAAATCAAACAAAAATACTGTAATTGAAAATGACCTTTCTGCCTACCCACAATTATTAAGGTGGAGTTGACTTTTAAATAACTATTGCCCTGTCTTTTTGAGTGACAAGCTTTTATTCTAAATTAAGCTACGTAGTTCTGTTGCAGAGCTTAAAATAGGTCAGACAGCACAATATGTGAGACATGGCAGCACGGTGGCGCAGCGGTAGAGTTGTTGCCTTACAGTGCTTGCAGCGCCGGAGACCCGGGTTCGAACCAGACTACGGGTGCTGTCTGTACAGAGTTTATACGTTCTCCCCGTGACCTGCGTGGGTTTTCTCCGAGATCTTCGGTTTCCTCCCACATTCCAAAGACGTACAGGTTTGTAGGTTAATTGGCCTGGTGTAAGTGTAAATTGTCCCGACTGTGTGTCAATGTGCGGGGATCATTGGTTGGTGCGGACTCGGTGGGCCGAAGGGCCTGTTTCCGTGCTGTATCTCTGAGACAAAAAAAAAAAAATCGGAGACAAACGCCCTTCAGCCCACCATGTCCAGCCTGAGCAACAATCATTCATTTACATTAATTCTACACTGTCATTTTATTCTTCCCATGATCCAACAAACTCCCTCCAGATTCTCCCATTCACTCACATGGTAGGGGCAGTGTGCAATGGCCACTGACTGCCTAACGCACACATGTTTGTGATGTGGGAGGAAGCTGGAGTACCCGAGGGGACCCCACTTAGTCACAAAGAGAACGTGAAAACTTCACACAAACAGCACCAGAGGTCAGGATTGAACATGGGAAACATGATAGTACAATCTACAGTTCCACTAACTAATGTGCTGCCCAAAGGACTGCTATTCCATAGCCAGGGTAATAGCAGCCAGAAAGAAAAGTGTTAAGATGTAATTTTATTTCGAAGTCACGTGAGTGACTACGTGAAGACCCCGCCAGCCCGCATGCGCGTCAATATGTCTAACGCATGGTGCGCGTGTGGGAGCAGTTCGAACTGCTCTAGCAGGTAAGTCAATTTTATTTCCAGCGGGCCGCTCCGATAGCGGGCCCGAAGTAGCTATGGAGGTGGCAGGGGTTTGGGCCGCCGTGAAAGCTCCATAAGGAGCTAGAGTATAATTTTGCGGGGCCGTTCGAGCTCCGCACGTGAGCAGGCGGTCAATTTTGGAGACCGGCGTAAGGCTCCATAGGAGCTGGGTTTGCGGCAACTGCCATTCGAGCTCCGACTGCCACTCGTGCTCCGCACGGGAGCAAGCAGACAAATTTTGCAGGCCGCTATGGGGCTCCATAGATGCTGGGTTTGCGGCGGCTGCCGCTCCTGCTCTGAACGGGAGCAGACAGCTGAAATTGGAGGCGGTGTGTGGGGCTCCGTAAGGAGCTAGGATTCATAATTGTGGCAGGAGGTGAGTTAAAAATAGCCGCAGGTAAGCTCAGCTGCCACAGCACTGACAGCTATGCTGCAGCAGGATATAGTGTATGTTTATTTTGGGAATATAATGATATATTTTATCATACCAATAAAGTTTATATTAAAATGATAATTACACAGGACATTTTTTTTTATCATGTATACCAATGGTGTAGTGAAATTGGTCTTGCCATTGCAAGTCCAGAGCTCCTGGTTTAAGAAGCCTATCAGACAACAGTGGGAGCTACACCTGGTAATTTCCACTTACTGGAGGGGACTGTTGGAGATTCTTTATAAAAGCTTTCAACTATCTGCATAACGATAAGCAGTTGAATCTCTGATTTAATGGCGATATGCTTCTTTTAATCAGATGAACATAATTGGCTATGGCAACACCTGGCAGGGTTGCAGTATTTCTCCCACTCTGTCTAGCGGACTATCAGGAAGAGGTGACTCCAATTATATCACCGGGTCATCTGAATCATATGGGAGCCAGAGGCGCTCCAGTCCTTTCCTGTAATACTCCGTTGGAGCTCCAGAAGGGAGTAAGGACAGAGTCGCTAGCAGGTGCAACCTGTCTGGTAATTTAAAGATGATACCAACAGAGCACCTATCTGCCCAGCTAGTCCCGGTCGGCTGCTGAAGGAAGCAGCCTGACAACCACGAGTCGGGGCAAAGTCAAACCAAGTCTGTGGGATATGTCTTGTCGGATGATTTGATTTGGGACATCTATGGCAGATGTGTTTGGACGTTTGTCTCAATTAGAACATCTGATGAATCAGATGGTGGCACAAGAAATGCTCCGTGTTATGAAGGCATGTCAGGCAGCAGCTCCTGGTTCAGGGTTGCAATATTCCTCCGACTCGGATGAAAGGAGTGGTGGAGATGGTGCCAAAGCATATGCACATATGCCTGAAGCAGCTCCTGGTTCAGGGTTGCAATATTCCTCCCACTCGGATGAACGGAGTGATGGAGATGGTGCCAAAGTATATGCACACAGGCCTGAGGCAGCTCCTGGTTCAGGGTTGCATAAGTCCTCCCACTCGGATGTATGAAGTGATGGAGATGGAGCCATATATATTATGCTCCATATTACGGAAGCATGCACAGGCAGTTCAAGTCATATGCCTGTAGCTGCCCTGGTTTCAGGGTTCGTATTTTCCACCCACCCGAAAGACTATCGGAGATGGTGTCACAAAATATGCTCGGTGTTATGGAAGCAGGCACAGACAGTCTGAGGCATACGGATATGGCAACGCCTGGTTCAGGGTGCAATCTTTCTCCCACTCTCAGAGAGTGTCAGAGATCAGTATGGGCTGACTCCAAACATGACCCCGAACATGACTATGTGCTGGGATCCCATGCTTTAATGCATGATATACGACAATCGTATGAGGAAAAGCTGTGTGCTCTTGCCTCTAAAATTGCTGTTCCCTCGGGGACGGACAAGCCACTACAAGAGAAGTTGGCCAGCGGCATCAGCTATCTAACAGAAATGACAAGCATGATGGACAGGGTCTGCAAATGGAACTTTGCTGAAGCTCCAACAAAGAAAATCGACCTGGGGTTAGAGACGCTGGTAAGTAAGGTCTCGTTATTAACCTCCGTAAACTCCGAAATGGAGCAGTCTGTCGGCCCAGGTTGGGTTTATTGCCAGCATGGGCTGTCTAGTCGTTTTTCACTGTCTCTGGGATAAGATCAGGTTGATGTAGAGACATTGGCAAGGTGCCTTGCACAGTAACCTCTGTAAGTTCCAAGTAGGAGCAGTTTGGTTACCCTGGATCAGGGTAGACCATCATGGAACTGGCTGGCCATACGAGTCATAGTGACCAGGGAAGCACTGCTTCATCATCTATAAGAGGTTATCAGACTGCTCAATAGAATAAAGTAGTTGAAGTTTTTCTCAACATATGGTTTATTTCTCCTCAGTTAGTAGAGTTACTGGTTCATTGGAATCATCATTGCCATCCTCTCTGGGACAGGTAGTTACCAGCAGGAAGCTCATCTGGCATATAATATAACTTTATCTGACCTGCAGGTTAATGTTGTGAATCAACAATGTATTCATAATAATCCATAGGCTCTCTATACCAGTATTCCTGATTGAGTGGCAGGTCGAAGAGATTGTGTTATGCACTCTGGCGACTTAGACATGTGGTTTCAGTCAAAGGACTGCGAGGTAATTCCTGATTCAGCCTTGCATTATACTAATCTCCACTCTGAAGGAAAACGTTACATATTCACGGTGACTCTTGGTCAAGAGTTGACAGGGAACTCGTATTCCCAATCAAAGGGAGACTGTGGTTTCAGCTCTAGTCATTAGCTGCTGATTATATATTATCAGCGATATGTATGAATAACTAGATAATGCATCTTCCGCGGGTAGGAAAGCCAAAACATTTCCGTCCGTAGGATCAATAGAGGAACAGCGGTTCCGAGTGCAATCAGTGACAACTCATCCGAGGACGAATGGTCTGGCCAAGGACTAGGATATATTTCTTAAGATTACAGAAATATGGTGCAGGCCGAATCGTGTTAGCATTAGACTAATCAAATTGTGGGTTTACTTACCCAGTTTAAGATGGATGATTGGGTGTCTGTAATTTAACTGACTCAGAGAATCGATCTTGTAGTTGCATACTCTGTCATATCTATACACATAAGGCACAGATTCTGCTGTTTTAATAACAAAGCTAGTGGTGAAAGCCTATGATGCCCTTCTCAGATTAAAGGGCATTATGTCATCGAGTTTTAGGTAATATGCAAAATTACAACTGATAAAACTTATGGGTTGTCGGTAGATATCTTTTGCGATATTACAAATGAGGCAACATGAAATTTAACAGTTCCAATTTGCCTATTCAATCACGCCATGGTAGGCGGATGAAGCAACTCTTATTTACTCAGTCACGAGTGAAGGCTGGGACAGCCTGCTTCTCGGGCAGCTAGCTCTGCACGATTGTATGAGTAGCTTGTGAACAACATATGTGAGTCAATTTTATATGGAAGTAACAGAGGTTTGTGTCGCCTCCAGTTTGAGCCTAGAGAAACTTTATGTGATAGCACAATTGACATTGCTTGTGCTGCTTTATCATTTCTGTAATACCATAAGTGGGACATAAATGATTGGTTCTTCACCCACTATTCTCTTAAGTTATGCAGGGTGTCTTTTATTTGACCACTCTAATAGCCTACACTCATTGTAATGTGCGATGTATATCAGTAAATTGTTATGCAAATATTCCTCAAAGATTTCCTAATGGGACCAGTATCTTAAGATGATTATGCTTTCAGCAACTGATCTCAGCATAAAGAACACAGCCTTTACTCAATCTCTGGCTTAGTCTCCACGTCATACTGACATAAGGGTAGCTTGTTATAGAAATAATCTCATGAGCAAATGAGCAGGATAGTGTACATTTGAGGTTGACAGATCATCCACCAGAGCAGAGATCATGGATGTCATTAGGTATACAAGTGCACTCTGTTGCTAGTGCCTATGAAATGGAAGATAGTTCTTTTGTTTCAATAGTCTCAAGATATTGCTGATGGCTCATTAGCAGCCAATACAATGGATTTCCTTTTCATCATACAGCATGAGGTTTACATGGTGCGGGTTAATACATTATAAAATTTGGTGGAATATGTCTGGATATTTGCAGATAGAATTATGCACATTGTTGCATAAGTTATTGCCTAACTCAACAATCTATTGGGACTACAGGCCAGTTTAGAGCAATGGCCATGTATGCAAGTGAGCATCATGATATTAATAACTCATGTTTTTTCCTACCATTAAAGGTTTATCTGTTTAAGTGTTTCACACACAGATTGTCTCACTGCATGAAACCACAGAGCTTTGAAATCTGCATGTAGTCACTCACGTGACTTCGAAATAAAATAGAAAGATTAAACGAGAACTTACCGTTTGAAGTTTGATCTTTATTTTATGAGAAGTTGAAGTGAGGGATTACGTGCCCTCCACTCCCAACCCTATTCTCATAAAGATCATTCGGTAGTTCTAGCCCTTTAATCTTCCTATAGCTTAGGTCAGCAACTATTCTGTGGTTTCATACAGCTACTTTGAAGATTGACGCGCATGCGGGCTGGCGGGCTTCTTCACGTAATCCCTCACTTCAACTTCTCATAAAATAAAGATCAAACTTCAAACGGTAAGTTCTCGTTTAATCTTTCTATTTTCCTTTGCATTGTGTTGATGTCCAATGTATTCACAAGGTTCAACCACTCACACCAACCACCAAATTTTCTTTTTTTGCCTAGAACTTGTACCCATGCATGAAATGTTTCATTGAACTTTAGACTTTACTTTAGACATACAGCGTGGAAACAGGCCTTTCGGCCCACCGCCTCCTTGTCGACCAGCGATCATCCATGCACTTGTGCTATCCTACACATTTGGGACAACATACCATTTTTTTTCAAAGCCAATTAACCTACAAACCTGTATGTTTTGGATTGAGGCAGGAGCACTCGGAGCACTCGGGGAAGACCCACGCAGTCACAAAGAGAACGTGCAAACTCTGTATAGTTGTATGTCTTATGATGAAATCCAGAAATGCACCAGAGAATTTTCTTTTTAATCTGATAGCAATTTATAATTTGGGCATGTAATAGAATTTCCCAGCTCTTTAATTTGCTGGCTGCCATGGTATACCTCTTGAAAAGTTGTGAAAATATTGTGAAATGCAGGATCTTTATATTCAATTACCCTTAAAGTAATCAATGTTATTAATAAAGAATTACACAAGTAAATACTCACAGATAATGCTAAACAAAAATGTATATAGCTTGAAAAATGGACACAAAGTGCTAGAGTAACTCAGTGGGTCATGCAGCATCTATGGAGAACATGGATAAGTGATGTTTCAGGCCAGGACCCTGTTGGGTCGTTTGGTGGAAAGAGAGAAAGCTGTAAAATGGGTGCAGACAGAACAAAGATTGGCAAGCGATAGGTGGAGAAAAGTGGGGAGCTACTGCAGATGAATGAATATAGGTGGAAGGAGCAGGGGGGGGAGGGGAAGCGGAGGAATGAGTGTAAATCCAATTGAGGCAAAGGGAAGAAAGGAGGGGAAAAGTTCTTGATTTGTAAGGGTGTCAGGGATGATGGGGTGAAGGCAGGAGAGTGGGGTTCAGAGGGAAAGGCAGATCAGACATGATTGCATGATGGTGAAGACTTGGTGTGTTGAATGGCCTCATGGGCCTGTCCCACTAGGCGATTTTTCAGACGTCTGAAAAATCAGGACAGGCCCATTAGTGTATTATGTTGACATATTCTGTTGTGCTGCCCTGCAAGTTAGAATTTCATTGGTCAATCTGGGACATATGACAATAAAACACTCTTGACTCTCTCTTCGGAGACGGGATACAGAGAGCTGGAAAAATCAAACAAAGAATCGTCATCAACTGCCTGTCCCACTTAGGCAACTTTTTAGGCGACTGCAGGAGACTATGAAGTCGCCACATGGTCGCCACATGTTCGCGGGTGGTTGCCGGGGAGTTGCCTTCTTGGTTGTGAGGAGTTCCCGCATCCTCGGTTGCCTCGAAATTTTCAACATGTTGAAAAATTAGCGCCGACTAGAATGAAGCAGCCATGGAGAGTAGCGAAAATTCTCGTGCCGTAGGTGGGTCGCCTGGAGGTCCTAGTGGGTTGCCAGGAGGTCGAAGATTCTCGTAGGTTGTGACCGATGCTGACCGGTGAATTTCATTGGCTCATTGGGGAAAAACAAACGTAAGCAGTAGTTTTCAGAACCAAGGATAACCGACCGGTAATGTTAAATGTCCGCCGAGCTTCACAGCCGTGTATCTCTGGCTTCTTAAAAAGCTGACTTCCGGTGGCGTCATGTTAGACTAACAGACGTGCACCCAGCTCCTCTCCCGAAAAACTTCACGATTTATCGTGTAAAACGGGTCCGAAAATCGGGATTGTTTTTAAAAACCTTACCGGAGCTTCTGGTTACCGCGCTGATGACGTCATCGTTAAACGCGATGTTTTAAACGGTGGTTTGAAGCCCTTTAAATGAGTAAATTGACTCCAGCTGTGAGCCCTCAGAGAGCTGTGAATAAACTGTCGAAACAGTTCGAAACTGAAGTTACCTCTGAAGTCTCTGAAGTGGCTGCAGAAATGGATACAAGATCTAAGAAAGACTTTGATGACTTGAAAAAATCAATGAAAAATTTGAAAGATGAGATCTCGGATAATAGGGTGGAAGATAAGAAGGAAATGAAGGAAAATTCGGCAAAAATGATGGAAGGAATGCAGAAGATGATGAAGGATTTAAATGCTGGTAACCAGAAGAATATGACGGATTTACTGGACACTATGAATAAACTAATTGATGAGGTGAAAGATGGACTATCAGAGAAAATGGATAAGATGGATGTAATTACTACGGATAAGTTCACGGCTGTACTTGAAACAGTAGCTGCAAGTATGCAGACAATCACGGAATTGGAGAAAAATACGGCACGACTGGTTGAAGACATGGCGAAATTGAGGCAAGAACATGAGCAAATGAGGCGAGAAAACGAACAAGCATCACTACAAATGGGGACTCAATTAGAGAAAGTCTCATTCAAATGCCTGGACCTGGAAGCTCGTTCTAGACGCCAGAATCTGAGGATTCTTGGTGTTTCAGAGGGGGCAGAAGGGGAACAGGTACGTGAATTTGCCATGGGCTTGTTGAAACAACTGTTGAATCTTCCCAAGGAACCGAAAATCGAAGTGGCTCATCGTGTCCCAAGATTTGGAAAAAGATTTGATGCGGGAAAAGCTTATCCACGACATATTATAGTGAAATTTCGAGACACTGCAGAACTGGAATATGTTATGACCCAAATCAAATATGGTGTACAATTACGGTTGGACAAAGACACTATTAAGATATTCAGGGACTACCCACATGAAATTGTGCAAAAAAGAAACAAATTTGATAAGGTTAAAGATCTTTTAAGAGGGAGAGAAGGGGTCAGATTCGGGGTTTTTTATCCCGCTAAAATGCGTATTTCTTTTAATGGTCTTGAAAAGTCATTTGTTAAGCCTGAAGACGCTTTCAAATATGCCCAAACGATTGTTGAAAGACAGAAATAAAAGGGAGCTTTGGCAGATCCGAATAATTCTCAGCTATGTTTTGTCTGGGGATAGTTACACTGTTATCTCCGGAATGTTGAAGCAAGGACATTTTCTGTTCAAAACGTGTAAACAACTTTATAACGGGATATGAATTAGAAAATAATTGCTTATTGATTAAAATGTTATAACCAATTGTAAGAACTTATCCTATTAACAACTTTAAAAGTTATGCAGGTTAGATTAGAATACTAACAAAAAAAACAAAAAAATAATGAACTAACATACTAATATGAATTTTTAATAAATTGTAACCTTGTCTATAAGCGGGAGGAGGGGATGAGAAACGAGCTCCTGGCTTATGTCCAGGAGCACGTCTCGTTAACCCCTTCAACCAACAGCTGATTCTTATTGAAATCAAAAATATTGGTTTAATAATTAAACTCTGATATATATATATGTTATAAGGAAATATCAGGGTAAAATTGTATTATATATATGAATGTGAGGCCTCGTTTTAATATTTTAATATGTTATGATTAACTAAGAGAGCGGAGCGAGTTGAGCAACAACGCAATGGAAGTCAAAATAAGGTTTTTTCCCACCTACAGGTGGGTCACTTGCTACAGTGCCGACTATAGACACTGTAGCCTCACTCTTTTAGTTTTTTTTTTATTACATAAAATCACTTGTTTGTGTTTTGTGTTTAGTGATAAGAATAATATGGACATACCAACAAAAGTTAATAATTCAAAAACTCCCCCAATACCTAAAGACCTGGGATATGGACGCACCACAAGATTCAAAGGTACTATAATTATTCAAAATGCATGACACCACACAAAAGAACCTAGGAGGAGTCTCATTTTGTAGTTGGAATATAAGAGGTATTAATGAACCTATCAAAAGGGGTAAGATATTAGCTCAGCTAAAAATGTATAATTCTGACATTACCTTCCTACAAGAAACACACCTAAAACCTCAGGACCAAGTTAGGCTGAGGGCGAAATGGATAGGTCAAACATACCACTCTTCATTCACTTCAAAATCTAGAGGCACGTCAATTATCATAAGAAAAGGTATACCATTTAAAGCAAAGAATATTATAACAGATATAGAAGGGAGATACCTAATAGTTAATGGAGAAATCCATGACACTCCACTTACTTTGGTAAATATATATGCCCCTAACTTTGATAACCCCCACTTTTTCAATAAAATCTTCAATATAATTGCAGAGTCAAACTATCAAAATGTTATAATAGGCGGAGACTTTAACTGTGTTTTAGACCCGTACTTAGATAAATCAAGTCAAAAACAGAGAGGGAATATGAAATCGAAAACTGGGGAACTCCTCAATACCTACATAAACAACACTAATATAGCAGATGTTTGGAGAATTGTGAATCCAACTGGCAGGGAATATTCGTTTTACTCAATGGTACATAAGACATACTCACGTATAGACTACTTTCTGCTGGATACAAAATTAATCCCCCAAACATCTAATGCAATATATCATACAAATTCAATTTCAGACCATTCTCCACTAACTTTCTTTTTAAAACTGGAAGGATTGTCTAAGAATAATTCATTCTGGAGATTTAACTCTCAAATTTTAAAAGATCCACAAGCGAGTATATATTTAAAAGAACAAATGGAGGTCTTTTTTCAAACAAATGATACTTCAGATATATCGCCTACTTTACTTTGGGAATCTTTTAAAGCATACATTAGGGGTATTATAATTTCATATCAAGCTTTTCAAAATAAAAAGAATAAGAATGAACAAAGACAGTTAGAAGAACTTATTAGACAAATGGATATAGATAATGCTAAAGATCCAACAATAGATAAACATAATAAAATAATAATTTTAAAATTTAAATTAAATAAATTATTATCTGCCAAACTTATAAGACTTTTTCAAATTACAAAACAAGAGCACTTTGAATTTGGGGATAAACCGCATAAACTTTTGGCTCGCCAGCTAAAAAAACGAGAAAAGGAACATACTATACCAAAGATCAAATCAGATAAAGGGGAATTATTAACAACACCGAAGGATATTAATAAAAGATTTGCGCAATTTTACGAGAATTTGTATACATCTAAAACGATAATTGATTCCAATAATATCACAAAGTTCTTGGATACCTGTAATCTTCCAAAGTTAGAGCTGAAGGAACAAGAGGAACTGGGTGCACAAATCTCAATTAAGGAATTAGAAGATACAATAAACTCACTAAAAAATGGAAAAACACCAGGCCCTGATGGATTTACTAATGAATTTTATAAAAACTTTTATGATAAAATAATACCAAGATTACAAAAAATGTACCAATACGCTTTTAAAAAACGAATACTACCTGATACATTAGCGGAATCAACGATTACATTAATACCTAAGAAAAATAAGGATTTAGAAGAACCTGGCTCATATAGAGCTATAGCATTGTTAAACACAGATCAAAAAATATTAGCGAAAACATTAGCCAGAAGATTAAGTAAATACATTAGTAAATTAATAAACCCAGATCAGACAGGGTTTATCCCTAAGAGATACTCTTCTAATAATATGAGACGTCTACTCAACATAATGCACTCACACAAATCTGAAGATCAAGAATTATCAATTATTTCGCTGGATGCTGAAAAAGCATTTGATCAAGTAGAATGGAATTATATGGATAAAGTATTACAAAAATTTCAACTGGGAGAGAATTTTATTTTATGGATTAAGTTACTATATAACAAACCTACAGCTAGAATACTTACTAATAACATATTATCCTCGAAATTTCAACTATCAAGGGGAAATAGACAAGGATGCTCATTATCACCACAGCTGTTTGCTCTCATTATTGAACCGCTAGCAGAAAAAATTAGAATACACCCTGATATTCATGGATATAATACTAAAGACTCATATAATAAAATATCTTTATACGCGGATGATATATTATTGTATATTACAAAACCTCAAATCACTATACCAAATATATTAAATTTAATTGAAGACTTCGGATCTTTTTCTGGATATAGAATAAATTGGAATAAAAGTGAAATTATGTCAATAAAACCGAAAGATTCAACACATCTTTTAAAATTCCCTTTTAAAATAGCTACAGAAAAATTTAAATATTTGGGAATCGAAATTACCAGAGCATATCAAGGTATGCTCAGGGCAAATTTTGACCCCCTACTTAATAAACTGAATACATTAATTAAATTCTGGAAAACGCTTCCGATGTCTTTAATAGGCCGAATAAACGCAATAAAAATGATCTTTTTACCACAAATTTTATACCTATTTCAATCAATTCCTATATACTTACCTAAGAAGTTTTTTAAAAAACTCGACTCAGATATCACTAATTTTATATGGGACTATAAATCACATAGAATACAAAAAAACCATCTGAATAAATCTAAAGTATTGGGGGGTCTAGCACTACCCAATTTTATGTATTATTATTGGTCAGTAAATATTAAAAACATGATTCAACTGATGGATAACTCCGCCCAGCAAGTAGACTGGATTGTAATGGAGAAAGAGGATTGCTCCTCTAGAAACATTGGAGCGATCCTCCTCTCTCCAATGAAATTGAATAACATAAACTATAATAAGAACCCAATTATTCATAGTACAATCCGTATTTGGAAACAAATAAAACAAAATTTAAAATTAAGAAACTTATCACTTTTATTACCTATAGTCAATAACCCTTCGTTTAGTCCTTCTATTATAGATAAAGCTTATACACAATGGGATAGACTAGGAATTAAAACGCTTGGTGACTTGTATGAAACTGGAAAATTACTTTCATTTCAACAATTACAAATAAAATATAAACTCGGAAATAATCAATATTTTAAATACTTTCAAATATGCGACTATTTGAAAAAATATATAAAAGATCATCATAATAACCCAGCAGATGTACTGGACGAGGCAATGCAGACAAAAGCGGAATCAGCAAACTTAATATCATATTTGTACAATATTATCTTAAATGTACAAATACCATCTACGGAGGGTATCAGAAGAGACTGGGAACAAGAGTTAGCTATTAAAATTTCAAAGGAAAGTTGGAATGAATACTTATTAAAAGTACATAAATGCTCGATTAATGTAAGACACACTTTAATACAATTTAAAATTTTACATAGATTATATTATTCGAAAACTAAAATTCATAAAATTTTCCCAAACGTATCATCTATTTGTGATAAATGTCAATCCCAAGAAGCAACTATAGCGCACTCATTTGTCTTCTGTACAAAAATTCAAAAATTTTGGAATGAAATTTTTGAAATCTTTACAAAGTTATTTAAAACAAGACTGATACCCAAAGCAGAATGGATTATCTTCGGAATAACGGAAGATGATCCAGAACTAAATGTGTTTCAAAAGAAATTAATGGATTATGGGTTAATAACTGGAAAAAAGCTAATTCTAAAATTTTGGAAGAAGGCTCCAATACCAACTATAAATATGTGGATTTCAAATATGTTTGAAACACTACACCTTGAAGAGATAAGACTCCTCCTAGCAGGTAAACCAGATCACTTCCACCTGACGTGGTCTGCATTTATAGAATTATTACAAACATAGGGTGCAAAAGTACTTTAAAAAAATAAAAAATTGAGGTCGGGTAAGGGGGGATGATAGTTGAAGAGTTGGTATGTCCTATTTACGTGATGCTCAAAAAAAAAAACATTTGTTTTTCTTTTTTTCTCTCTCTCTTTTCTTTTCTTAGGGCCTATTTCTTAACTCTTTTTCTTTTTGTTTTTAATTTCGCTCTCATAGGGTCTTCGTCCTTTTTTTTTGTTGTTACATTTTCTACACTTTTCTACACTTGCACTTTTTCCTTCACTTTCTTCTCTCTTTCAATCTTTTCTTTCTTTAGTGTAAAAAAATAAATAAAGGGAGTACATTAATTGTAAGAAGATATAAATGACGAGTATTAATGTATGTGGCTGTGATGTAATGTACTTCTAATAAATAAAAATTTAAAAAAAAAAAAAAAAAAAAAAAATTGTCTGGCTTCTTAAAAGTTGTCAATAGACAATAGGTGCAGGAGTAGGCCATTCGGCCCTTCAAGCCAGCACCGCCATTTAATGTGATCATGGCTGATCATCCCCAATCAGTACCCCGTTCCTGCCTTCTCCCCATATCCCCTGATTCCGCTATTTTTAAGAGCCCTATCTAGGTCTCTCTTGAAAGCATCCAGAGAACCCACCTCCACTGCCCTCTGAGGCAGAGAATTCCACACTCACCACTCTCTGTGAGAAAAATTGTTTTACTCGTCTCCGTTCTAACCTTGTCTCCACTCCTTCTCTCCCCTTCTCTCCCCTTCTCCCCCCTTCCCCCCCCCCCTCCCCCCCTCCCCCCCCTCCCCCCCCTCCCCCCCTCCCCCCCTCCCCTTACTCAGTGGCAGAATAGCAGAGGGCTAAGGCAGTGGAACGTAGGATCTGTGGGCTAGCACCCCATCTTGTGTTGGTGAGCTTACTAACAACATTGTTGCTCCGCTCACTTTTGCCTTTGTCTTCTCAATATGGGTCTTGAAGGTAAGACATCGATCAAGGGTTACACCAAGGTAAACCGGATGCTCACAGTGCTCCAATGTTGTACCAGACCAGTTCACCTGAAGTTGCCTCTTGGCTTTTCGGTTTCTCAAGTGGAAGGCACACACCTGTGTCTTAGATGGATTTGCATGGATTTGTAGTTCTCCTCATAATATGGTGTCAGTTGATTGAGAACATCGGTCAGCCTTTCCTCTACTACTGAAAAATCAGTATCTTGGGTGGCAACACCCAGGTCATCAGATAGTTGTTGAGAATCTAACACGATAAGCAAATTTTCTGCAAAAAGTCTGAAAAAGTAATTTAACTAGATAGCGAAAGAATGAGAAGTCCTGGGTGGAAGGAGGGTTGAAATGTTATCGCATTTCGCAAGGGCCAAATAAATAATAATTATTTTTTGATGAGATGAAAATGACATGAAAAATACAAATGTTTAATCAACAATGATTTTACAAATACCAGATTTTGCTCTTTCAATTTTTGATTTGTCTGCCGATTCACATCACACTGAGGAATGGAATAGATTTTAATAACTTTCCTGTGCTATGGGTAAAGGTGAGCTTTGTCTATCCTTGCAACAGGATGCAGAGACTTTTCCCCAGTCATTTCCACAGTTACAATAAGATGCCCATGACTATAAGAATATTTTACTGGTGCTTGTCACAAGTGGGCCGAGCCTTTCAATTCGAATCAGGGGAGTTCCATGGGTGCCTGACATTGTACAGTATTTTTGCTTATTTAAACTTTTAAAGAAAAATGTTCAAACATTTGGACAGGGATGGGATAGGTTTAGAGGCATATGGGTCAAATGCAGGCAGGTGGGACTAGTGTAGATGGGACATGTTGATCGGCGTGGGAAAGTTGGGCTAAAGGGCCAGTTTCTACACTGTATGACTATGATAAACTGATAGATACTGGGCACAAGATCAACACCTCCGGACAGGTGAAGGCAGTCAATGAAATGCCGTGGAATTGTTAGAGATTGACCACTGAGTTCTCACTGTGTTATGATCAGAATATTGATGTCATATATTTTATGAATTGAAATGTAGAAGTAAAAATTGATTGTTTAACGAAACCTGAATTTCACCTTTTTGACCATTTCATGGGTGTTGGAATACAATTGAAAATTTATGAAAAATATTTGTGTTGCTGATTTGAAAATAGGTTGTGGGTCAATAGCAGTATGTATCAAGTGTTCAGACTTCAACTAGGGTCAAACATTTCCTAGTTCAATCTGATGGGTTAGATTGAGGATGCTGATGGAAATAAGTAGTGGTATTGGTCTTGTATTTCTGGGTCCTATTGAAAGGGCTTTGTTGAAGTACTGACCAAGTGACCAATGTGACATTAATTTTAATATAAAACAGGAGGAATAACCTGGATTTTTATCTCTTTTTTTCTTATTCTTCCTTCTTCCTCCATCTGCATCTCGATCATTCCACTACCCGAGATTGCAGCTACATGTAGCTCAAGTGTAAATATATAGGAGGGGAGCAAACTTTGATACCTGCTAGATCACAGTTTCCTTGGCCAGATTTGAGGTCGATATTCAAACAGCCTTTTCCAAAATCAAGCAAAGGTTCGGACGGTGTATTAAAGATAGAGGTGAAATTCATCCTTAATGTCTGCCACCACTGAGAGACTTCATATGAGAAGTTGTCCACATTTTCCAGGGTCTTACCATGAACCCTTATTGTTGGAGAGTGGTGTTGTTAAGCAAGAGCAGGTTGGGAAGAGATGCTTGGATGTTGAGTGCAAGGTCCTTTCTGCTGAATTTTTCAGGAGTGAGTTGAGAATGACTTGACCGTGACCTCCAACCAGAACGAAATGCAACCAATGTTTAACAATTGCAGCTCAACTAATTATACAACAATTACATTTAACATCAATCATTGGGAGAATGTTAGCATTTAAAAAATGAATAACTATCTAGAAGCACAGAAAATAAATAGAAATATCCAACAAAAATGATTTTACAAACTTGATCCTGTTCTTTTGAGTTGGTGATAAATATATTAAATGGGGCAAATAGAGAATGAGGGGCAGCTAGACTTGCGTTAGGCTTTTTTGAATTAATTTGAAGTGATTTTTATTGTGTTAATGGAGTGCGATCGAGATGTTATGTGAAAACAAGGGATTTGTCTTGAGGCTGATTCTGGTCAGTGGCATTAAATACACAATATGGATCCATCAGTGTTATGTCCTGGGTGGATGTTTGTTTCACAATATTGGCATATTTAGCGCTGCTGGCAGGTTAACAAATTCTGGCCACCAGATTATATAAATCAGGATGAGAACCACCCCTGTGGGAAATAAACATCAAAGTAGATAATGTGTTGTAATTAGATGCAATCAATGTTAATCCGGGGAATTAACCAGGGAGGTGTTTCCTGACATGTTCAAAGTTGATATTAGAGGATTAGCATCTGGGTGTTACACTGGAAGTTATGGCCAATCTACTCTGTAAAAGGCCTGTCTCACGAGTCTGCGGTCATTGGCGGCGAAACGGGAAGAATCTGCCGCCATAGACCGCGCACTCGTGGGAACGCACAATTCCGGGGCCGTGCGGCGGTGTTCCCAACACCGCACGGTGCTAAAATAAAACCTACACTGTTGAAAAATATTTTCCTACCGCACAGCCTCCACCAGTGATGCACGAGTGCGGCACGGCCGCCCGCACGGCCGCCGCCAGTGTGGCTCGAGCGCCGTGCGTCAAACTTGCACCGCCACAGCCTCCGCCAGTGAGGCACGTTTGCGGCACAGCCGCAGGCACAGCCACCGCTACAGCGCCGCGATCAGGACGGCCGCCGCCACAGCCGGCGCTCGTGAGTCACGTGCGGCGGGCCGACGTCATCGCAGTCGGCCCGCCCTTTTTTTTACTTACCGCAAGCACGTGGGACCAGCCGTATTTGAATCACTCGGCCCCAGCGCAGCATCCGTGCGGCGCTCCCGTGGATAGGCTCGGCGCTCTCACCGTTGCCGTGCGGTCCACTCTACAGGCGAAGCCGTGCTTCACCGCCGATGACCGCAAACACGTAAGACAGAGCCTTAACGAATGTGAGTCTGTCAACATTTGCCTTTGTTTATACCTTGTGCATAGCTGGAAGTCGAGAAGTAGCTTTCTGTACTTGCCAGCTGCTGCTCCACCTCCTCCTCCTTTTAGGCTGTATAATTTCCATCAGCCTATAAACTGACAGAGCTTGAGGTACGTACAAGCTATTCTCCTGTAAAATATTTCCATGGCGTGGCATAATATGTGAGTGAATTTTATCGGTGTACTAAACTATACCCACTGGCTCTAAAATAATATAATTTTATATGTGTAGATTATAAATCCCTCGTCTCATCTTTTCAAAAGTCGGTATTTTTTTTATTGTTTAATATTTCAGTTTCTACTTTAACCAAATGTGTAGATTCCAATCTTTTATCTCATGTTCTTCAAAGTGTTCAAAGTACTGATTCACAAAATGCTTTTTATCCCCCTGGTTTGCTGGCTGTGGGAATTATTATCTGTGTCTGTTGGTCTCTCGGGAGCCACTTGAACTGGTACCTTCCGGCAACTGATGTCAGAGAGGAGGAAATGCGTGAGCAGAGATCAATAAATTCTTTGAGAGCAGCTTTATTTGAGGCCAATGACGAGCAAGCCAGTTTGCCACTGATAAACTATACAGGCCAAATACCATTGCTTACATAGTTGAACTGCTGTAAGCACTGTCACATTTTACACAATATTCATTACCTAACATACGTTGGAAGAGTACATCCTGGTGAAAAATATGTCTTCTACTCAGTTCTGCCTAATTAATTTGAAGACCTGAGATGAAAACAAAATATTCTAAAGCTTGGGTTTTGGATGATCTTGTTCAACCGGGATGGAAAATAGCTGACAGGTCTTCTCATTTATGCAATAGGAGGACCACAAACCCATCATAGGCTGATCCGAGTTGTGAGCCCACGAGGCAACAACATTTATATTAGAGTCAAGAATCTTTTATTGTCATATGTCTCAAACAGAACAATGACATTTTTACGCAGAAGCGCAACAGAATATATAAACATAGTAGATAGGCACAAAATGCTGGAGTAACTCAGTGGGACAGGCAGCATCTCTGGAGAGAACGAATGAGTGATGTTTGGGTCGAGACCCTTCTTCAGACTGAACCCTGTAAATATAGTACTGTTAACAATATAATAAATGAAAAATGTTCTAAATATATGTGTGTGTGTGTGTGTATATATATATATATTTTTATATATATACTGAACTATTAATACTTTGTATACATATATGTATATATATATATATAAATACATATACACATACATATATATATATACACACACACACACACACACACACACACACACACACACACACACACACACACACACACACACACACACACATATATATATATACATACGTACACACATACATAAAAAGGTATTGCTATCTTGGGGGTTGGAGAGTGTGGGTTCAAAAATAAAGCCATTGATAATTACTGGATCAACTGATCAAGGCTCAGAGGAGATAAAAGGAATGGAGTCTGCAAGAAAGTAAGTAGTTGGTCTACAAACTGGTAATAACCATGTGGGACAGTGAGCATGGATATCTGAACAAGGCAGCATAGAACTGTACTGAACTGGCTGTCGATAAATCCTTACAATGTAACTGCTAAGCAATTCACTCATATTTTCTTGTGACATTGAAGGAGAGCATTTAGTTGGCCGAGGCAACACTGGCTCACACAGCAATCCCATACCCACTTTTATTTAACTGTAATAATTCCTCTCATATGTCCTGCCCTGTGCTGTGTGATCCTACGATATTCTATAACGTTCAACCTACCCTTTAATATTACTGGAGGTGTAAGATCCGATCTGTGTTGCATGCCAGTTCTAAGTCAAAACATTGTCTCCCAACTACCCTTGGCCTTAGCTTAGAAAAATATTCAGTTGTAAATCACTACAAACAATAAGAACATGCAGAGGATGGAGTCTGGTCACTGTCTCGATGTATCTGAGAATGGAGAAATTTCTTACAGGCCATGAAAGACTGGATGCATATGTTTCTCATGTCTGGAGTGAGAGGGGTGAGGGGAAAATAGAACCAGCGCATCACAGTTTCATTATAAATAATTTTTGACTGAGATAAGAGAGATATTACCTCATGCAAAGAGTGATAAATCTTGGGAATTATTTATCCCAGAGGGTAGTGGTGGTTCAGTCATTGGATTCAAAAGTCAAGAGTCAAAAGAGTTTATTGCCATATGTCCCAGACAGAACAATGACATTCCTACTTACAGCAGCACAACAGAATGTGTAAACATAGTACGTATGTATAGGAAGGAACTACAGATGCTGGTTTATACCGAAGATAGACACAAAATGCTGGAGCAACTCAGCAGGACAGGCAGCATCTCTGGGGAGATGGAATGGGTGACATTTCCGGTCAAGACCCTTCTTCAGACTTGTCAAGGGAAAGGGAAAAGAGAGATATAGACAGTGATGTAGAGAGATATATGTTTGCTGCCTGCCCTGCTGAATTTCTCCAGCATTTTGTGTCTGTTTTGATGTAAACATAGTATTCTGTAAACAATATAATAAATGGAACAAAAAGTTCAATATATATATATATATATATATATATACTGAACTTTTTGTTCCATTTATTATATATATGTACATATACTGTATACACACACACACATATACATACACTTGATGCTAATTTTCAGGTGTGCAGATGCCAAAATCTCTTTAGTGCAGTTCTCAGTTTGAAGCCCAGAGGTGAATATCAGCTCAAGGTCCTTTCTCACCTCTCTTCCTGTGATGTTCAGAATGTATTTGATTTGATTTGATTTGATTCAATTTATTGTCATTGCACTTTTCAGTGCAACGAAATGGTTTAGCCTGCAGTCATAACATAGAATAAATAACAAAAACACACACTCAACACAGTTTAACATCCACCACAGTGAGTCCACCAGGCACCTCCTCACTATGATGGAAGGCAAAAAGTCCCAAAGTCCATGTCTCTTCCCTCCTTGCTCTCCCTCTGCGCTGAGGCGATCCAGGCCTCCGATGTTGTGACCCCGCCGGGTGATGGTAAGTAAGTCCCGCGGCTGAATCCGAACGGGCCGGTTCAAACTCCGCGGCCCAGGGCTGTAGAAGCTGCCAAAGCTGCCGCCCTCCAGTCCAGCTGACGCAGCTGTTGTTGCGGGAGCTACGGAAAAACAGGTCACCAACCTGTGACCTGCGAGCTCCCGGCGATGTCGTCCACTGGCCCTCGCCGAGCCTCCGAGGCTCCGAAGTCGGGTCGGAAGTCGGGTCGCAACGCCACCACAGCCCCGAAGTCGGCCAGCCCCGCGCTGGCAAGTCCCGGCTGGCTCTGCCTCCCGAGCCCCGAGGTCGGTCCCAGTTGGAGGCCGCCAGCTCCGCGATAGGCCTCAGCGCAGACGGAGACGGAGACGGGGGATACGGCAAGAAAGGTCGCATCCCCCCGAAGGAAGAGCCAAAAAACATGCTTCTCCCACCCCCCCACACATACACAACTAAAATAAACCAAAACAAACCGCAACAACGGGACAAAAGAAAACAAAAAATAAAAGACAAATGGACTGCAGGCGAGCCGCAGCTGCAAGGCAGCGCTGCCACTTCCGAATTGCTTATAACCTGTGAAGCCCAATTTACAATGAATTGCTGCAAACCAGAGTAAAATTGAGGTCTATGTTGATTTGTGCAAGGCCTTTCCAAGAATAAAAAAGACCAGATAATAGGTTACGGCTGATTGAGGTGATGAGATCAAAGAAATGAAGTGGAGATTGGTTTCTATTGAAGCTAAACTGAAGAGTATTTTGTAACCATCAGTTTCATTTCACAGCTGGTTTAAGGTTCAATTCCTTTATATTGGTGAGACTGTGCATAGTGCTGATAAAGAACAAAGGAGTAATTGGCCTTTAAATAATGCTGTTATTGCACAGTTTGTACTTACCAGAGAATTCTGAAAAATGGCCCTAGTTATTAACACTTCAAAGGCAGGCAAGTTTAAATATAGGAAACACTCACTGTTATTTTATGGCACAGGTAGAATCTCCTACTCCCAATTCCTCCGTCGATGCCGCATCTGCACCCAGGATGAGGTGTTCCAAACCAGGGCATCGGAGATGTCCTCATTCTTTAAGGAACGGGGGTTCCCCTCTTCGATTATAGATGAGGCTCTCACCAGGGTCTCCTCTATATCCCGTAACTCCGCTCTCACTCCCCATCCCCCACTCGTAATAAGGACAGAGTGTCCCTTGTCCTCACCTTCCATCCTCCCAACCGTCACATACAACAGATAATCCTCCGACATTTTGGCCACCTCCAACGGGATCACATCTTCCCATCTCCTCCCCTTTCGGCTTTCCGCAGAGACCGCTCCCTCCGTAACTCCCTGGTCAATTCGTCCCTTCACACCCAAACCACCCCCTCCCCGGGTACTTTCCCTTGCAACCGCAGGAAAGGCCACACTTGTCGCATTTGCTCCCCCCTCGACTCCATCCAAGGACCCAAGCAGTCTCTCCAGGTGAGGCAGAGGTTCACTTGCACCACCTCCAACCTCATCTATTGCATCCGCTGTTCTAGGTGTCAACTGCTCTACATCGGTGAGACCAAGCGTAGGCTTGGCGATCGCTTCGCCCAATACCTCCGCTCAGTTCGTTTTACCAACCTGATCTCCCGGTGGCTCAGCACTTCAACTGCCCCTCCCATTCCGAATCTGACCTTTCTGTCCTGGGCCTCCTCCATGGCCAGAGTGAGTCCCACCGCAAATTGGAGGAGCAGCACGTCATATTTCGGTTGGGTAGTTTACACGCCAGTGGTATGTACATTGACTTCTCCAATTTCAGGTAGTCCTTGCTTTCTCCCTCCTTCTCCTCCCCTTCCCAGCTCTCTCACAGCCTACTGTCTCCGCCTCTTCCTTTCTTCTTCCCGCCCCCCACCCCCCACCCCCATCCCCACATCAGTCTGAAGAAGGGTCTCGACCCAAAATGTCACCTATTCCTTCGCTCCATAGATGCTGCCTCACCCGCAGAGTTTCTCCAGCATTTTTGTCTACCTTCGATTTTTCCAACATCTGCAGTTCTTTCTTAAACACAGGTAGACACCTGATTTATGATCTTCTCATAGAGACTGCTGAATCTCTGGAACTCCATGAGGGTGGCATGGTGATGCAGCAATAGAGTTGCTGCCTTACAGTGCCAGAATAACCTACCAGCGCATAATTGGGATGTGAGAGGAAACGAGCATCTAGGAGACATGCACATGGTTGCCAGGAAACATAGAAACATAGAAAATAGGTGCAGGAGTAGGCCATTCGGTTCTTCGAGCCTGCACCGCCATTCAATATGATCATGGCTGATCATCCAACTCAGTATCCTGTACCTGCCTTCTCTCCATACCCCCTGATCCCTTTAGCCACAAGGGCCACATCTAACTCCTCTTAAATATAGCCAATGAACTGGCCTCAACCACCCTCTGTGGCAGAGAATTCCACAGATTCACCACTCACTGTGTGAACATTTTTTTTCTCATCTCGGTTCTAAAAGACTTCCCCCTTATCCTCAAACTGTGACCCTTGTTCTGGACTTCCCCAACATCGGGAACGATCTTGCTGCATCTAGCCTGTCCAACCCCTTAAGAATTTTGTAAGTTTCTATAAGATCCCCCCTCAATCTTCTAAATTCTAGCGAGTACAAGCCGAGTCTATCCAGTCTTTCTTCATATGAAAGTCCTGCCATCCCAGGAATCAGTCTGGTGAACCTTCTCCGTACTCCCTCTATGGCAAGAATGTCTTTCCTCAGATTAGGAGACCAAAACTGTACGCAATACTCCAGGTGTGGTCTCACCAAGGCCCTGTACAACTGCAGTAGAACCTTCCTGCTCCTATACTCAAATCCTTTTGCTATGAATGCTAACATACCATTCGCTTTCTTCACTGCCTGCTGCACCTGCATGCCTACTTTCAATGACTGGTGTACCATGACACCCAGGTCTCGTTGCATCTCCCCTTTTCCTAATCGGCCACCAATCAGATAATAGTCTACTTTCCTGTTCTTGCCACCAAAGTGGATAACCTCACATGTATCCACATTATACTGCATCTGCCATGCATTTGCCCACTCACCCAACCTATCCAAGTCACCTTGCAGCCTCCTAGGCTCCTAAGGAGAACATGTAAGCTCTATATGGACAGCAATGGAGATTAGGATTGAACCCTGGTTCCAGATGCTGTGAAACAGCAATGCACCATTTTCAATGGCTACACAATTCACAAATTTTCCAACCCGAGTTAACAATTCGCAATTCTACACCCCTTTTGGGCTCACACCCTTCTTATCATCGCTGACCTTTGTCCAACAATCTGCCTATCAAAAGAAGCCGAAGATATACAAAAAGCTGGTGTAACTCAGCGGGACAGGCAGCATCTCCGGAGAGAAGAAATGGGTGATGTTTCGGGGTGAGACCCTTCTTCAGCCTCTCGCCTGTGTTATCCTATTACCTGCCATGCTCTGCCCTGCCCCTCCTATTTTCCAGCTTTCTTTCCCACCTCTCCCCCCCCTGCAATCAGTCTGAAGAAAGGTTCCAACCTGAAATGTCACCTATCCATGTTCACCAGAGATGCTTCCTGACCTGCTGAGTTATTCCAGCACATTGTCTCTTTCTTTGCTGTGAACCATCCCAGTTCTCAGCAGGATGTCACTCGGTAGAGGTTACAGAGATAATGAGAGGCAAGGTAATCAGGTACACAAAAATGCTGGAGAAACTCAGCGGGTGCAGCAGCATCTATGGAGCGAAGGAAATAGGCAACGTTTCGGGCCGAAACCCTTCTTCGGTAATCAGGTGTTTGATCAAAAGCATGGGAATTCAAAATCTGAGGTGTTGGGACATGAATGCAAGTGACTGAATACTATAAAATGTGTGGAACACAGCAAATATATATCCAAACTGGATGATGTTTACAGTTTTTAAGCGACAGTGCACTAACTACTAGCATGATCAGTATTTGAAGATCGCTGCTATCTGATTGTGAAAGTCTTCCTTCACTTGAGAAACATGCACACCACAATACACTCAAACGATGACAATATAATCACACCTAGAGACACCAGAGAAAACATTGTGTTCCTTTTTTTAAGATAAAGTGCTACTCTGCTCCCATTATTTTGTTATACACGTTAAACGAACGACAGCTATTTATTTAGTCTGGTGATGGGCCTGTCCCACTGTACGAGCTAATTCAAGAGCTCTCCCGAGTTTTAAAAAAAATCAAACTCGTGGAAGCATGTAGAATGTGCGTAGCGGGTACGTCGGAGCTCGGGACGTCTCTTAGCGGCTCGTAACGCTGACGGCAGGTACTCGGGAAACACGGTAAGCTCGGGAAGACTCGTGAAGATTTTTTAACATTTTGAAAAATGTCCACGAGAGCCCCGATAACCTACGAGCGGCTATTACCGTAATTCTCCGAGTTCGACTCAGAGGAAACTCGGGAGAACTCTTGAATTAGCTTGTACAGTGGGACAGCCCCATTACTAGTGTTCCAAGTCTGCCTGATCTCTTTACATGTTGTGGCATTGAACTAACTTTGGAGAGTTTAGATCAGCATTTGATCTCCAAGAAATTCTGTCCTTTGTCAGACATTTTCGGATTTGGTCCCTCAGTTCCTGAAATCTGCACTGGGGCTAACTTGGATACAACTTCATGTTTGAATGAGTCAGACACGGTTCACCTCTTGCAGAGATCACTTGACCTACGTAAACACCACTTTTAACCAAATATCTCCTGCCACCCCAGACTTCTGCAATAGATCTACCTTCCACTTGTGTGAGGTCAACTTGTTAGAGATGCTGAGAACAGAAATACTCTCCTTTTGCCTGAAGCTATGTTCCTTCTGATTACCGTAATAAAGATGATTTGACTCAACTTCTTTTGTTCAACTCCAGATGCCCAAACTGGTTGAATCATTCAAGCATACTCTCAACCTTTTCATAAAAAGCTTTATAGGTCATTGAGTACAGGGCTGACAGGAGAACAAGACTTGGGGCGACTTTGGAGATAGGCAAAGGTAGCCACAATGAGGAGCTCGTAAAAGGTTTTTGAAATTGATTTTTTTTATAAACAGCTTACTCTGGAGCCAATGAGAGAGAAGGTCAAACATTGTGCAATGAGATGGAATTAATTACGACCTCAAATAAGTTTTTATCTATGATTGAATCTTACATTCAATTCAAGGGAGAGAAGGCTGAGCTGAACTGAAGGTAATTGTAAGGCCATGAGAGTAGAGCTAGTTGAGGTGAGCCAACAAATTAAGTTAAGGTCAATTGAGGTGCAATAGCATGCATTTAAGTACAGCTTTCAGAGTACAAAAACAAAAGATTTAACAAGTAGACCACGGATGTCTCAACACAGACTTCGACATGAAGGTATTGATCTCCCCTCGCCAGAATTGCCCTGGTATCAGAAGATAATGATGATTGGAAGTTGAAGGACTGCTGGGAACATTTGATGGGACACATACTCTGATGGGATAGAAAATAGGGAATAATGGATGATGTCATTGGGACTAAATAAGGTAGATTGTTAATACACCTGAGAATATAGAGATGCAAAAGAAAGATTGGAGATATTAGAGAGAGCAGAAGTTGAACATGTTTCAAATGTTGATTGAAAATAAAAATTGAGAGGACAAAAGATAAATTTTAAAAAACACTGACGTAAATACAAAATAAAAATGGAGTATTTTACACTACTGCCATCTCGTAGAATCATCGGCCCAACTTGCCCCATCTATAGTTCCACCTGCCTACGTTTGGCCCCGATCCCTCTAAACCTTTCCTTTCCATATACCTGTCCAAATGTTTTTAAATGTTGTGATAATACCTGCCTCAAATACCTCCTCTGGCACCTCATTCCGTATACCTGCACCATTTTTGTTAAAAGTTGCCCCTCAGGTTCCTATTAAATCTTTCCCCCGTCACCTAAACTTATGTCCTCTGGTTCTTGATTCCCCTACACTTGGTTAAGGACGGTGCATTTACCTTATCTGTTCCTCTCATGATTAGATATATCTCTATAAGAACACACCTCATCTTCCTGCGCTCCATCAATAAAGTCCTAGCCTGCTAAACTTCTCCCTATAACCCAGGCCCTCTGATTCTGGCAACATCCTTGTAAATCTTCTACACAATTTCCAGCTTAACAACATCTTCCTATAACAGGGTGACCAAAACTGAACACAATACTCTAAATATGGCCTCATCAATATCTCGTACAATTGAAACATGACCTCTCAACTTTTATATTCAATACGCTGACTGATGAAAACCAATGTGCCAAAGGCCTTCTTGACTATCTACCTGGGACATCACTTTCAAGGAACTATGTACCTGCACTACTAGATCCCTCCGTTCTAGAACACACCCTGAGTTGGATGATCAGCCATGATCATATTGAATGGCGGTGCAGGCTCGAAGGGCCGAATGGCCTACTCCTGCACCTATTTTCTATGTTTCTATCACTGTGTAGGTCATGCCCTGGTTAGATTTCCCAAAATGCAATACCTTGCAATTCTCTGCATTAAATTCCATCAAACATTCCTCAGCCCACCTGGTCAACTGATCAAAATTCTGCTGCAATTGTTGACAACTATTTTCATTATCTACAATATCACCCACTTTAGTATCATCTGCAAACTTGCTAATCATGTCTTGTATGTTCTCAACAAAATCATTGATATAGATGACAAACTGCAATGGGCCCAGCACTAAAACCCCAAGGCACATCACTAGTCACAGGCTTCCAATCACGTTAGAAATAGACCCAACAATATCAGAGAGTAATAATGCCAAATAAATGAAGAGATCAACAATTCCACGGAAGAGTTCAACAAAACAATAAAGAATTTCAGTAAGGCGAAATCTTGTTTGGTCACTGGCATTGAGAAGACTGGATCTTGAATGGCAAAGAAGTCCATGCTGGATAATGAGAGGCAGGCCGAACCAAACTGCAAGATTAACTGTAGAGTGATATCCTTAAGATTTACAAAAAAATAGTACAAATTAGGTTGGCTATGGTAAAAAATATTTGGAAGACATTGCACCTGTCAATGTTTCGGAATATGCTTCGAAATTTATGTATGACTAATTTACGAATTTTAGCAATGATACATAGATAGATAGATACATAGAAAATAGGTGCAGGAGTAGGCCATTCGGCCCTTCGAGCCTGCACCGCCATTCAATATGATCATGGCTGATCATCCAACTCAGTATCCCGTACCTGCCTTCTCTCCATACCCCTTGATCCCCTTAGCCACAAGGGCCGCATCTAACTCCCTCTTAAATATAGCCAATGAACTGGCCTCAACTACCCTCTGTGGCAGAGAGTTCCAGAGATTCACCACCCTCTGTGTGAAAAAGTTTTTCCTCATCTCGGTCTTAAAGAATTTCCCCCTTATCCTTAAGCTGTGACCCCTTGTCCTGGACTTCCCCAACATCGGGAACAATCTTCCTGCATCTAGCCTGTCCAATCCCATAAGAATTTTGTACGTCTCTATAAGATCCCCTCTCAATCTCCTAAATTCTAGCGAGTATAAGCCAAGTCTATCCAGTCTTTCTTCATATGAAGGTCCTGACATCCCAGGAATCAGTCTGGTGAACCTTCTCTGCACTCCCTCTATGGCTATAATGTCCTTCCTCAGATTTGGAGACCAAAACTGTACGCAATACTCCAGGTGTGGTCTCACCAAGACCCTGTACAACTGCAGTAGAACCTCCCTGGTCCTATACACAAATCCTCTTGCTATGAAGGCCAACATACCATTCACTTTCTTCACTGCCTGCTGCACCTGCATGCCTACTTTCAATGACTGGTGTACCATGACACCCAGGTCTCGCTGCATCTCCCCATTTCCTAATCGGCCACCATTTAGATAATAGTCTGCCTTCCCGTTTTTGCCACCAAAGTGGATAACCTCACATTTATCCACATTATACTGCATCTGCCAAACATTTGCCCACTCACCCAGCCTATCCAAGTCACCTTGCAGTCTCCTAGCATCCACCTCACAGCTAACACTGCCCCCCAGCTTAGTGTCATCCGCAAACTTGGAGATGTTGCTTTCAATTCCCTCGTCCAGATCATTAATATAAATTGTAAATAGCTGGGGTCCCAGCACTGAGCCTTGCGGTACCCCACTAGTCACTGCCTGCCATTGTGAAAAGGACCCGTTTACTCCTACTCTTTGCTTCCTGTTTGCCAGCCAGTTCTCTATCCACATCAATACTAAACCCCCAATACCGTGTGATTTAAGTTTGTATCCTAATCTCTTATGTGGTACCTTGTCGAAAGCCTTCTGAAAGTCCAGATACAACACATCCACTGGTTCTCCCCTATCCACTCTACTAGTTACATCCTCGAAAAATTCTATAAGATTCGTCAGACACGATTTACCTTTCATAAATCCATGCTGACTTTGTCCAATGATTTCACCACTTTCCAAATGTGCTGCTATCCCATCTTTAATAACTGACTCTAGCAGTTTCCCCACTACCGATGTTAGACTAACTGGTCTGTAATTCCACGTTTTCTCTCTCCCTCCCTTCTTAAAAAGTGGGGTTACGTTTGCTACCCTCCAATCCTCAGGAACTACTCCAGAATCTAAAGAGTTTTGAAAAATTATCACTAATGCATCCACAATTTCTGGAGCTACTTCCTTAAGTACTCTGGGATGCAGCCTATCTGGCCCTGGTGATTTATCGGCCTTTAATCCATTCAATTTACCCAACACCACTTCCCGACTAACCTGGATTTCACTCAGTTCCTCCATCTCCTTTGACCCGCGGCCCCCTGCTATTTCCGGCAGATTATTTATGTCTTCCTTAGTGAAGACGGAACCAAAGTAGTTATTCAATTGGTCCGCCATATCCTTGTTCCCCATGATCAATTCACCTGTTACTGACTGCAAGGGACCTACATTTGTTTTAACTAATCTCTTTCTCTTCACATATCTATAAAAACTTTTGCAGTCAGTTTTTATGTTCCCTGCCAGTTTCCTTTCATAATCTATTTTCCCTTTCCTAATTAAGCCCTTTGTCGTCCTCTGCAGGTCTCTGAATTTCTCCCAGTCCTCTGGTATGCTGCTTTTTCTGGCTAATTTGTACGCATCATCTTTTGCTTTGATACTATCCCTGATTTCCCTTGTTATCCACGGATGCACTACCTTCCCTGACTTATTCTTTTGCCAAACAGGGATGAACAATTTTTGTAGTTCATCCATGCAGTCTTTAAATGCCTTCCATTGCATATCCACCGTCAACCCTTTTAGAACTAATTGCCAGTCAATCTTGGCCAATTCACGTCTCATACCCTCAAAGTTACCTTTCTTTAAGTTCAGAACCGTTGTTTCTGAATTAACAATGTCACTCTCCATCCTAATGAAGAACTCAACCATATTATGGTCACTCTTGCCCAAGGGGGCACGCACAACAAGACTGCTAACTAACCCTTCCTCATTACTCAATACCCAGTCTAGAATAGCCTGCTCTCTCGTTGGTTCCTCTACATGTTGGTTTAGATAACTATCCCGCATACATTCCAAGAAATCCTCTTCCTCAGCACCCCTGCCAATTTGATTCACCCAATCTATGTGTAGATTGAAGTCACCCATTATAACTGTTTTGCCTTTGTTGCACGCATTTCTAATTTCCTGTTTGATGCCATCCCCAACTTCACTACTACTGCTAGGTGGCCTGTACACAACACCCACCAGCGTTTTCTGCCCCTTAGTGTTTCGCAGCTCTACCCATACCGATTCCACATCCTCCAAGCTAATGTCCTTCCTTTCCACTGTGTTAATCTCCTCTCTAACCAGCAACGCTACCCCACCTCCTTTTCCTTTCTCTCTATCCCTCCTGAATATTGAATATCCCTGGATGTTCAGCTCCCAGCCTTGGTCACCCTGGAGCCATGTCTCCGTGATCCCAACTATATCATAATCATTAATTGCTATCTGCACGTTTAACTCATGCACCTTATTGCGAATGCTCCTTGCATTGAGACACAAAGCCTTCAGGCTTGTTTTTACAACGCTCTTACCCCTTATACAATTATGTTGAAAAGTGGCTCTTTTTGATTTTTGCCCTGGATTTGTCTGCCTGCCACTTTTACTTTTCACCTTGCTACCTATTGCTTCCGCCAGCATTTTACACCTCTCTGTTTCTCTGCTCACCCATTTAAGAACCCCACCTCCTCTTATTCTCTGTTTATTATTGTTTTCTTCATTCCCCCCTACATGTTGGGTCTGAGTGCTTTCCTTCTCTGCCTCCTGCCTCACACACTGTCTAATAGCATTCTCTATTTGAGTCCCTCCCCCCAACCATTCTAGTTTAAAGTCTCCCCAGTAGCCTTTGCAGATCTCCCCGCCAGGATATCGGTCCCCCTCAGGTTCAAGTGCAACCCATCCTTTTTGTACAGGTCGAACCTTCCACAAAAGAGGTCCCAATGATCCAGAAATTTGAATCCCTGCCTTCTGCACCAGTCCTTCAGCCACGCATTTATCCTCCACCTCGCTCCATTCCTACTCTCACTGTCGCGTGGCACAGGCAGTAATCCCAAGATTGTTACATAGAAACATAGAAACATAGAAAATAGGTGCAGGAGTAGGCCATTCGGCCCTTCGAGCCTGCACCGCCATTCAATATGATCATGGCTGATCATCCAACTCAGTATCCCGTACCTGCCTTCTCTCCATACCCCCTGATCCCTTTAGCCACAAGGGCCACATCTAACTCCCTCTTAAATATAGCCAATGAACTGGCCTCAACTACCCTCTGTGGCAGAGAGTTCCAGAGATTCACCACTCTCTGTGTGAAAAAGTTTTTCCTCATCTCGGTCTTAAAGGATTTCCCCCTTATCCTTAAGCTGTGACCCCTTGTCCTGGACTTCCCCAACATCGGGAACAATCTTCCTGCATCTAGCCTGTCCAACTCCATAACAATTTTGTACGTTTCTATAAGATCCCCTCTCAATCTCCTAAATTCTAGCGAGTATAAGCCAAGTCTATCCAGTCTTTCTTCATATGAAAGTCCTGACATCCCAGGAATCAGTCTGGTGAACCTTCTCTGCACTCCCTCTATGGCTATAATGTCCTTCCTCAGATTTGGAGACCAAAACTGTACGCAATACTCCAGGTGTGGTCTCGGCAAGACCCTGTACAACTGCAGTAGAACCTCCCTGCTCCTATACTCAAATCCTCTTGCTATGAAGGCCAACATACCATTCGCTTTCTTCACTGCCTGCTGCACCTGCATGCCTACTTTCAATGACTGGTGTACCATGACACCCAGGTCTCGCTGCATCTCCCCATTTCCTAATCGGCCACCATTTAGATAATAGTCTGCCTTCCCGTTTTTGGCACCAAAGTGGATAACCTCACATTTATCCACATTATACTGCATCTGCCAAACATTTGCCCACTCACCCAGCCTATCCAAGTCACCTTGCAGTCTCCTAGCATCCTCCTCACAGCTAACACTGCCCCCCAGCTTAGTGTCATCCGCAAACTTGGAGATGTTGCTTTCAATTCCCTCGTCCAAATCATTAATATAAATTGTAAATAGCTGGGGTCCCAGCACTGAGCCTTGCGGTACCCCACTAGTCACTGCCTGCCATTGTGAAAAGGACCCGTTTACTCCTACTCTTTGCTTCCTGTTTGCCAGCCAGTTCTCTATCCGCATCAATACTGAACCCCCAATTACCTTTGCTGTCCTTCTCTTTAACTCCCCTCCTAACTCCCTAAATTCTCCTTTCAGGACCTCTTCTCTTTTTTTACCTATGGCATTGGTACCTATATGTACCACGACCTCGGGCTCCTCTCCCTGCCCTTTCAGGATATCTTGGACACGTTGAGACACATCACAGACCCTGGCACCCGGGAGGCAAACTACCATCCGGGTCTCCCGACTGCGTCCACAGAATCGCCTGTCTGACCCCCTAACTATAGAGTCCCCAATTAGTATTGCCCTCCTCTTCTTTTCCTTACCCTTCTGAGCAACAGGGCCGGTCTCTATACCGGAGGCCCGGCCGCTGTCGCTACCCCCAGGTAGGCTGTCCACCCCAACAGTGCTCAAACAGGAGTACTTATTGTCAAGGTGTACAGCCACCGGGGTACTCTCTAGTCCCTGCCTGTGCCCCTTGCCTCTCCCAACCGTGATCCACTTGCCTGCGTCCTGTGGTGTTGGAGTGACCACATCCCTGTAACTCCTCTCAATAACTTCCTCGCTCTCCCTGACCAGACGGAGGTCATCGAGCTGCTGCTCCAGGTTCCCAATACGGTCCATTAGGAGCCCCATCTCAATACACCTGGCGCAGATGTGGACGTCTGGAGGGCTATCAGACTCCATGACTTCCCACATCTGACATCCAGAACAGTAAACTGCCCTGGCCCTCATACTCCCCTTACCCTGGCTACAATACAAAACAAACTGCCAGAATACAAAACAAACTGCTACAATACAGTACAATCAGCAGGGATCTGACTCCCAATCAGCTGCTCTTGTCTGCTTCCACCAATCAGCGGCTTCCTCAAACCCACTTGTTTTTGAAGTGGAACTTGGAACGTTACAGATTTGGGGCCTCTGTAGAAGCAAGCCCCGCGCTCCTTTTTATCTCCTACCGCTCGGGTGTAGCTCCTCCCTCTGCGACCTCTCCAACGGCTCTCGGGCCTCTGTAGAAGCAAGCCCCGCGCTCCTTTTTATCTCCTACCGCTCGGGTGTAGCTCCTCCCTCTGCGACCTCTCCAACGGCTCTCGGGCCTCTGGAGAGGTCCAGATGATGCCAATAATATTTGGGTGTGGGTCATTGAAAGTTATTTCTTACTGATATCAATCATGTGTCAACCTCTATCCATCAGGATACAGGTCCTCTCCAACTTATGAATGGCCAACTGGCCAACTTATGTACAGCCCGTACATACGAGCAAGCATTTCGGAGACGGCAGGATGGATATGCTGCCGTCTCCGATTGGAACTTAATTTACAGCTGAATTTCCAACTTGCAAACTCTTCTGTTTATGAACAGTTCACAGGAACATAACTCTTCCGTTACCTGGGGATAACCTGTATCATTGTACCAGATTATCCATTGTGCATCTTGCCTAGCCTGTTAGATTTTACAATATTTTGCTTCATAAAATGTTTACCAGGAACACATCACCTCAGGAAATGGCTGTAGATTGACAGGAAGAAATGGATGATAATTTGTAATGAGCAAGTACTTTAGGGCCTTTAGCATCTCGCATCATAGAGAGGACATAGAGCATATGCTTTAACCATAGATTCTCTAGACTAGTGAAGACACATGAAATGGACATGTGAGGTTCATTATACAGGCCAATTAGTCATAGTCAAATACTGACCTGTGTTATTTGGAATAAAGGGGAAAGGGGAGTCTAATACATTATAACTTATGTCACACCCACTACTGACAAAAATATTTTTCCTTTGTCATTTAAAAGATCTCTAAATGTATTCTGACAACCAGCCGAATCCTTTTATTGCTGGGTGCATATGCGAACAAGATGGTCATTGGAAATGTTGCTCTTTTTTGAACATTTGTTAATGAGATGATACGTCAAACAGATGTCTAGACTTATCTTTGATCTTTCTTTTTTATTCTGGATTTAAAATCATGTATTGTTTTTTTAAATATAATTTATGATGCTTTTATGTGATATACTAAGATTTTATATGTATTTTATGATGTTTTTATATAATGTTGTCCCTTGTCTGGACCTTGAATCCGAAATAAAATGTATTTGTATTATTATTATTCTCTACATTGATTTCTGTGTAACCTGTTTTTAAGGTAGTTCTGGTGCATTAATCTGTAAATTCTTGTTAAGTTTAGATTAGTTCATTATTGTCACATGTACCGAGGTACAGTGAACAGCTTTTTGTAAACTTGACCACTATATTCTTAACCGGTCAAGTTGTAGTTTGTACAATCTTCTACATTTGATACACAGAGAGCTTTGTAGCTTCAGTGCTTTATTTGAGGACTCTCCAAAAATCTTTTCTCTAAACCGAGAGAGCATTTTGTCATCAGCTAAAAATTGTGGGGCAGCAGGGACAAAGTGAGTGCATGGGAACAAAGGGGGAAGAAATGGAGAAACAAGGAACCGCAGATGCGGGTTCACAAAAAAGGACACAATGTGCTGGAGTAGCTCAACAGTTCAGGGAGCATCTCATTAGGACATAGATAGGTGGCGTTTCGGGTCGGGATCCCTCTTCAGAAATGGGCTAAGCGAGAAGTACGTGAGCAAAGGAGGAGAGCCTCGAGAGGGATGGGGACTGAGTGAGGCATTTAAGGGAAGGGAGTGGCAGGGAGGGGATAGTGAAGGAGAGAATCAGGATGGGGGGGGTATGGTAAAGTAGGGCAACTGAGGAAATGAATGTCTGCAAATTTGTATGTCTGCATGCATGGAAAGTTGGTCAGAATAAGTCAGCGCCTTGTGCTAAATTGGTGCTAAAGAACCTGATCTCAACCATTTTGGGTCTGCTTGCCACTGAAATATCTCATTGCCCCATGCAGCTTGTGTGTTAGATGAAGTGGAATGGCTACCCCTAGTGAATGAAACCATAACATAATAACAAGGAACTGCTGGTGTGAGAAAGAAAGACACAAAATGCCAGAGTAACTCAGCGGGTCAGACAGCATCTCTGGAGAACATGGGCAGGTAACGTTTCGGGTCTTTTACATTCTTCCAACTAATTGAAGTGGGGCGGGAAAGAAAGCTGAAAGAGAGGAGGGGCAGGACTAAGCATGGCTAGTAATAGGTGAACACAGGCAAGGGTTTTCTTTGATAGGTAGATGGTTGGACAAAGATCAAAGATGAAAAAAACATGTGGGCCAAAAGGACAAAGAGCTGTGAATCGTGAAGCTCGAGGATAGAAAAGTTGTGAAATATAATAGAAACCCTGAACAGGCACCTTCCACTGCTCAGTCCTTGATCCCGACTACCTGAGAGCAAGTTGTCATATGCTATAATCTCTAAAGCCACATTAATGTTCATTACCAATATTACGTTACAAATTCTTGACAGCCCTTTTACACTTTGTCCACGGATTATGAATGCTCAATTAATAGACACGGATAGATACAAATAATCTCCCATAATATTATTAAAATCAATTGTTTGGCATACATACGTTCGTTCCTATGATTGACAGAACTATTTCTCTTGTCAATTTTATGTGTTTTTGATGCCATTCAGTACAATACCATGAAAATATGATTATAACATTGAACAATGTTTGTATATTTTCTGACTAATGGACAATATTGACTTATGAATGTCTGCAAAAACAGAACCTGTTCATTACCTGAGACCTGCTTGTACCTTTAAAATCACTAGTAATCCAAAATATAACTACTGGAACTTCTGCATATTAAGGCAAAGTGCCAGCTTTCACTCGCTCATCAGTCAGGGCTTTGGGGTCTCATCTGAATTGTTCTATTGGAGGCAAGTTCATAGCAAGGACTGGATATGAGGACAGTTGATACAAGCTGCGGCAGCTTCACTTCACTTCACTTCTTGACATGTCTTACTTTATATTCAGCCCATCCTTTCACTACGAGTGACAGAGCAGACGTCTCCTGTCTGGAGTCCTATTAAAATGTGGAACGTGTCCCACAGCTGGTAATGACCAGCATCAAGATGTGCAGCAGCTAAATGTTTCTCTGCATCGCAGCAGTTCACGTTTTCCCTGATTGAAAAAAAAGTTAGCTGACACTAAGCCCAGCTACCACAGTTGGGGGTTTCCAATTGCAAACGAATGTCATGGTGTCACAGCAGTAGAGTTGCTGCCTTACAGCGCTTGCAGCGCCGGGGATCCGGGTTCGATCCGGCTATGGATGCTGTCTGTATGGAGCTTGTACATTCTCCCCATGACCGCGTGTGTTTTCTCCGAGATCTACGATTTCCTCACACACTCCAAAGACGTACAGGTTTGTAGGTTACTTGGCTTGGTGTATGTGTAAAATTGGCCCTAGTATCTGTAGGAGAGTGTTATTGTGCAGGGATCGCTGGTCGGTGCCAACTCGGTGGGACAAAGGGCCTGTTTCCACACTGTATCTCTAAACTATAAACTACAGTGAACACGTCCTGCAGGTAGCAGCATGGAAATGGAGGCGAGTCACTGAACAACATGCACTGCCAGCAATCCTGGGGTCTGCCTTGATTTAAAGTAGATGTCTACCAGAATCAGCTGGAAGATTTTGGGCACACAGCTTCACCACCTATCTTGGAGCTCATGCTCTCTTGATGACTTGCTCAATGAAATCCAGCCATGCAGTTGAAGATATTCATAGAAGATATGCTAGGATTATTTATGAAGGACCTAGATTTATCCACAAGAATAATAAAGGGCTGTCATCATACTTAGATGCAACTTCCCATGCACCAACTTCCTGTTTTACCACTTTTGTGTGAGTTTGATTCTTCTGTAGTTGCACCAGTTTAGGGCCAGTGAAGCAGAACGTGTATTACAAACTTGGCCAATAAACAGCACCAAATTGCATGTGTGTAACACCTTTAATGCCTCAAGGTGTTCGAATGTAACTCAGCAGGACATTACTACCTCATCATGGTATAATTTAAACAAGTCGTCTTGCTTAATGAATTAGATTCTAAGTAGTGTCTTAAAGGAGGAGAGGGAGGTGGAGAGACACCGATGTTTAGAGAAAAAGATTCCAGAGATTCCAGAACATGGGGCTCAGCGAATGGAAGGAATGATTTAAATTGAAATTCATGGAAGGAATGATTAAAATTGGAAATGTGCAGGACTCCAAAATTGGAAGCAAGCAGAAAAATTGGAGTTTCTTAGGATAGAAAAGGTTGCACAAAAGTGAGTGGTGAGATCTGGCAGGATTGGAAAATAAGAATGAGAATTTTTACATGGTTGCTTTGTCAGGCTGAAGGCGGTATAGATCATCAACATCAAGGAGAAGGTGTACACCGGTCTTTGTGTGCTAGTATATAGGGAGCAGGCAATGTTTAGGATGTTCAAGTTACTTGATGGTGAAAGTTGGGAGGACACAAGAATAGATTGATTGGATACTGTGTCGGCAGTGGCAAAAAAATCAAAAGAGAGCTAATGGGCATGCATTGGACAACATAGATGGCAAGAGTGCAGGCAATAAATAGAGGAAGGGGACCAAGTGGATGCTCTCCCACCAGCACAGATACAATGGGCCAAATGGCTGCCTTCAGTGTCATTGTAAGTAAGTAAGTCACAAAATGTTTTCAAATAGTTAAGCCCAGATGTAACAACTGTGGTGATGAGTTCAGCAACAGATGTTATGAAATGGCTGAGTTGGTTGATGCTATGGAGCTAGATGTACTGTATGTGATAGAGCATAAGGGTGGTCAGAAGCCAATCGCAGAGTCAAGTACATCAACAAGGTTTTAAATTGTTTGGTTTACGCAGACGTTGTCTCAGATAAATAGAGAGTCAAATGGGTGGTGTAGTGGACAATGAAGAGGATTATCTCGGATTACAACAGAAACTAGATGCACATTGGGCCAAGGAATGGTGGATAAAATTTAACTCCGACAAGTGTGAGGTGTTGCACTTTGGTAAGTTAAACCAGGGTAGGTATGACTTTCACAGTAATGATAGGGATCTGGAGATTGTTATAGAACAGAGCAACCTGGGGTGCAAGGTACTTAGTTCCCTGAAAGTGGATTTACAGGTAGACAGGGTGATGTAGAAGATATTTGGCATGTATGGTGTTATTGGCCAGAGCATTAGTACAGGGGCCATGTTGCAACTGCACGTCCTTGGCGGGACCACAGTTGGAATATAGTGCACAGTTCTGGTCGCTCAGCTATAAAAAGGATGCCATTAAGTTGGATAGGGTGAAGAAAAGATTCACAAAGATGTTAGTGTGACTGGAGAGCTTGAGTTATAAGGAGAGGTTGGATAGGTTGGGATTTTTCCCCCATGGAGCATAGTTGCTGCACTGTGGAAGAAAGACATGGCAGAAGGAGAGCTACACTCAGGTTAACAGAGTGAGAAGGGCTAGTTTACTCAGATCACCATCATACAGGTTTGTGTTTGTGACTATGCCAGGAACGGAAACCTGACTGTAGGAATTTCAAAGTACTCAGGCACTTCAATGTGCAAAGGGAGGTTGGTGGTGGTCTGGTACTAGGGTAGGACAGAGAGATCAGTATAGATTTTTTGAGGAAATTAGTATTCTTTAGCAGATTGGAGGTGAGAGATACAACAATGTTTGGTAATATAGAACCCAGGAGAACAAGCAGTATGGCGGGAATAGGTTCCAGGGAATAGGGAACAGATATGATTGAGGTGAGGTTGAAGATGATCTGAGGGATAATGGTAAGAAACGTGTGAAAGTGTGGCAGATGTTTGAGGTACAAGAGCCTGCAGATGTTGAAATTTAGAGCAATAAACAATGTGCTGGAGGAAGACAGTGGGTCAGGCTGTATCTGTGGATGGAAATGGACAGGGTATGTTTTGGGTATGGAGCCTTCATCTGTACTGACAGATGTTATGATGGCAGAAATTTGAGCAAGGAGTTCAGAAGGGATTCGCCAGAATATTGCTGGCTTTACTTATAAGGATAACTTTGTCAGCCTGTGTTTATTCTCTCTGGCAAGTCAGAAGCTGAGGAATGACCTTATAGAGATTTGTAAAATGTTGAGGCGTGTAGATAGACTACCTTTTTTCATCCAACCCCAGCAGAATAAATCATTGCATTCTGTAATGAAAATGAGAATTGCTGGAAGAAATGCCAGGATCAGGCTGCAACTGTAAAATAGTTAATGATTTTGGCCTTTTTCAGGGCTATAGAATTAATAATAAAAAGCAGACAATTCTGTGAATAGCAGTAAGTCTGAGGACAAATTTTGAGCAAGCACAATGGAAAAAAAAAAGCAGATAAGAAGGAGGAACAAAAGTGTCTATAGTAGGAACAAAGACAGGAGAGATTAAATAGCAAAAAGGGGTGGTGATAGAACAAGAAATTAGAGCATATGATGTTATTTCAGATTTCTTCAATTGTAGCCTTCTGTGAAGTGGCTGATTACTTTAGTCTCTACCTATTTCCATGAACCACATTTTCCAGTGGATACTTCCATTGCATTATTGATGACTTAGGCAATTCTTCAGCAATCTGTTAAGCAAATCAATTGCTCCAGGATGGTCAAATTTCCTATTTTGTTTGCTTATTGCTTTGGAATCTGTTCCCTATTAATTATATCCTAGAACTGTTCTTGTAGTCTTATGTTGAATTGCATGCTTGCAATCGAATTATATGTACCTACCAGCCATCTAGATTTTGTGGCTTGTGTTAACCCTCAGCCTTTTTCTAATTCCATTCTTGAACTGTAGATGATAAAAGAGATTGGCAGACCAAGTGTGGAAAAATATAATTAAAAGTAAACACTTCTCTCAGTCAGGAGTGGGCCATGCAACCAGTTAACCCTGAGATGGTGTTGGATTGCATTTTGAGACAATTATCTGTGGCGTAATATAATGAAACACAATCCAACCAAGAGCAATACAGTTGAGATAATAAAAAATACTCCTCTATAGGTAAGGGAGTATGTTCAGTACATCGTATGCAAGCTGGAGGAAAGATGTTGGACTGGATGTCGATTATCACTGAGAAGTTCCTGCTGAAAGCTTCATCCCTCATTGTTCATGGGCTTCAGCTGCAGGGCATAAACAGAACTTAAAATACAGTATTAAGAACTACATGTTCCATTTGGCATAATCGTTTGATAGACAAAAAATTCTATAGTAACTCAGCGGGACAGGCAGCATCTCTGGAGAGAAGGAATGGGTAACATTTCGGGTCGAGACCCTTCTTCAGACTGAGAGTCAGGGGAGGAGACAGAGATATGGAAGGGTAAGGTGTGAAAACAAGAGATCAAAGCGGACGAAATTCATGGAAAATGTAGAATGGATCATTGTTAACTGAGGGGAAGGTAACATTGAAGCATACAATCAGTAATATTTAATCAGGAGGACAGTGAAACTAGTCAGAGAACCAGGATGGGGAAGGGATGGAGAGAGAGGGAATGCAAAGGTTACTTAGTTAGAGAAGTCAATAGTCATGCTGCTGGATTGTAAGTAGCCCCAGTGAAATATGAGGTGCTGTTCCTCCAATTTGTGTTGGACCTCACTCTGACAGTAGAGGAGGCCCAGGAAATAAAGGTCAGTATGGGAATGGGAGGGAGAGTTACAGTGTTTATCAACCGGGAGATTATGTAGTCAAAGGCGGACTGAGCAGAGGTCGTCAGCAAGACGATCGCTGAGCCTGTGCTTGGTCTCGCTTGTATACAGGAGTCCACACTTGGAGCAGCGGATACCGTAGATATGGTTTGAGGAGGTGCAAGTGAACCTCTGCCTCACCTGAAAGGACTGTTGGGGTCTTTGGACGGGGTCGAGGACGGAGGTATAGGACAGGTGTTGCATCTCCTGCGGTTGCAGGGAAAGGTACCTGGGGGAGGGAGTGGTTTGAGTGGGAAGGGATGAGTTAATCAGAGAGTTGCAGAGGGAACGGTCTCTGCTGAAAGTGGAAAGGGGTGGAGATGAGAAGATGTGGCTTGTGGTGGGATCCTGTTGGAGATGATGAAAATGTCAGAGGATTATGTGCTGTATGTGATGACTGATGGGATGAAAGGTCGCCCCTGTTGCGACTGGAGGGAGGGGGAGCAAGAGCGGAGCTGCGGGATACTGAGTAGATACGAGTGAGGGCCTCATCTATGATGGGAGTGGAGAATCCCCATTCCCTAAAGAATGAGGACATCTCGGATGTCCTGGTATAGAACACCTCATCCTGGGCACAGATGAGGCATAGACGGAGGAATCGGGAGTAGGGGATAGAGTCTTTGCAGGAGGCAGGGTGAAGAAGTGTAGTCTAGACAGCTGTGGGAGTCAGTAGGTTTATAATAGATGTCAGTCGATAGTTTATCTCCTGTGACGGTGAGAGCAAGAAACAGAAGGGAGATGTCGGAAATGGTCCAAGTGAATTTGAGGGCCGGATGGAAATTGGTAATGAATTTCTTGAAGCCCGTGAGTTCTGCATTTGGTGCAGGGGGTAGCCCTGATGCAGTCGTCAATGTAGAGGAGTTAAGAGTTCATGGATAGGGACTTGGAACAGGGATTGTTTGACGTATCCTACAAAAGAGGCAGGGGCCCATACGAATGCCCATGGCTACGCCTTAGATTTGGAGGAAATGGGGGGATTCGAAGGAGAAGTTGTCAAGAATAAGGACCAGCTCCACTAGGTGCAGGAGAGTGTTGGTGGAGGGAAATTGGCTGGTTCTGCATTCGAGGAAGAAACAGAAGGCTTTAAGGCCTTCCTGGTGGTTTCTGCGGTCAAGGAATCATTATCATGTGGATTGATTTATTAGTTGAATGCTTAGAAGCCAGTAAAATCCATCTTTGCTGCGGTTACCATTAATCTATATATTCAATCCCATTTTTACGTCCAACAGTGGTAGTGAGTGACGAAATTGTGAGATGCAGTTAGATCAATAATTAAAGACTGAAGAAGCAGAGAAAGTACTTAATTAAGATTTCAGAAACCACATTCCAAAGGTAGATGCCATTAGGAATAGACTGATCTCAACTCAGCTTCACAAAAACAAAAGCAGTAGAAAAACCTAGGTTTACTGCCAGGTTATCTTTTAATTGCATAAAGAGAGGGTTGAATTGTCTTCTTTCATCAGTTCCTCCACATCGTACTTATACCAACATTTTAAATGAGTGAGAAGAGGGCCATCTGCTTCTGGTGTCTCGGAGGAGGAAAACGATACATCCATCTATTAATTTTAATGATTTGCTTTCTGTCTATTTGGCTTGCATTATGTTCTGGGACTAGATTAAGCTGAGTGCTAATGGCACGAGTCTTGCAGGTTGATTCATGAATCATAAAAGTGATGGAAGTGCTGTCTATGGTTCAGTGCGCAAGAGAGTTTTCTTTTTAAGTAATGGTGAAGTCTATGGCCCCTAGAAATGTAACAGTGTGGTGCAGTGTTTATGTGCCCCACACAATGTAATTCTTGTTAAAATTGGCTACGAGTTCACTACGAGATGAGCCCGATACAGTGAAAAAAATTGTTTGCATGCTATTCAGTGAAATCGTACTACACATGAGCACAATCAAGCCACACACAAATACAACGGGTGGTGCAAAGAGAAAAATGCCAGCATGCCGAATACATCATTACTGCAGTATAACATAGAACATAGAACAGTACAGCACAAGCACAGGCCCTAAGGCCAACAATGTCTGAGCTAAACATTATGCCAAGCCCAACTTTTATCTGATTGCACAAAACCCATATCCCTCCATTCTCCCCATGCCTATCCAAAAGTCTCTTAAATACCGCTATCACATCGGCCTCAATCACCACCCCTGGCTGCATGTTCCAGACATTCATTACCCTCTTATGTAAAAAAAACCTGCCCTGCACATCTCCTTTAAACACTCGTCGCTCACCTTGAAGTTAAGCCCCCATTGTATTTGACTTTTCCATCTGGGAAATAGGTTCTGACTGTCCATTCTACCCATCCCTCTCATTATTTTATAGACTTCTATCAGGTCACCCGGCAATCTCCGATGTTCCAGAGAAAATAATTCATCTGTCTAACCGCTCTCAGTCACTAATACCCCCTAATCCAGGCATCATTCTGGTAAACCTCCTCAACTACCTCTCCAAAGCCTCCACATCTTTCCTGCAATGGGGCATTCAGAACTGCACACAATAGTCCGAATGTGACGTAACCAAAGTCCTATAAAGCATCACTCTCTCTCTGTAGCGTTATATCTGCAGAGAGATCAAGAGAAAAAAACTTTAAGGCCCGCAAGTGGTAGGTTGGGAGATCAGGAATTCACCAGTAACTTATGGAAGGACCATTCAGTAGTCTGATAACAGTGGAGATATAGCTATTACTGGATCTTTTGTTACATGCTTTCAAGCTTTTGTATCTGCTACCCGACAAGAAGGAAGAGGGAAGGAAAGACTGGGGTTTAAATGGTCCCTGATTATGTTGGCTGCTATCTTGAGCCAGCATGAATTGCAAATGGAGTCCAAAGGGGGATGGCTGTTTGGTGTGATGGACTGGGCCGCATCCACTACTCTCTACAATTTATTCTACACTGTATCTGTAGAAATAGGAGAGATTCATTGGAGACATGCCAAACTTCCTTAGTCTCCTGAGGAAGTACAGGTGTTGGTGTGCTTTCTAGGTTGTAGCTTCAAAAAGCTTGAAAGTACGTACCACCAGATTAAGGAACAGCTTCTTCCCCACTGTTATCACACGACTGAACAGCCCTCTAATAGATGAGGATGAAGTTCCAGTCTCCCAGCCTAGCTCATTGTAGCCCTTGGAATTTGTGTTTTATCATCCTCACCCAACTAAACAAAATGCAATCCTGCTCCCCACTCTCCTCAGCCAAATGCTGAACCCAGATCCCAATGCTCCAGCTCAATTCTTGCTGTCTAAATGTTACCCCTCCCCCACTTCTCTTTGACTGATGCCTCCAATTCTGACACCAATAGTGTGCATGATGGAGTGACCCTGCACTGCGCTGATTACGCTAGCCTTGTTCTATTTCTTGGCCTTATGCTGTTCAGAATTTAGCATTCATTAGTCTGTTGTGCACCTCCGATTTAATGCACCTTTCTAGTCAGCAAAGAATTTTGAGGACTGTGAGTCTAGCACAGTATTTCCACACATTGCATGGTACAATGGCAGAGTACTTCACTTGGCCCCATTTCAGGCGTTATTTGCCATATTAGTGCTGTTTACCTCTTGCTATGTGAGGATCTCGGAAGAGAAAATGGACCATTCTTCATTTCATGTTGGGAAAGCAAATATCATAATTACAATAGAGAAAGAGAGAGAAAGAGAAAGAGAAAAATGAACTGGAACAGATTTCATAGTGAGGATATTCCAAAAATCTGAAGAGATTGAAGTTAACATTCCAATGAGGGCTGGATGAGAGGTGACTTGACTGGAACGAGATGAGTGGAGCTCGATTGATACTCTTGCAAAAATATTTCACCTGTGAACAAGTTAAAATCCACCTATTATTGCTTCATGCGATCAACATCCAGAAACATTGACAGAGCAGGATTGGAGGTTTATTCAGAGTCATAATTTCATGAACATTGCATACAAAGATCAGAATAGAAGTGCTTGGCAGAACAGTTTGTGTAAAGGCTGCAATTGTGCAGTTATACATCCCTGGTCTTGTTTTATGCTTACTCGTCAGTAAGGAGTAAGCATAAAACAAAATTCCTGCAGATTAGGAGAGCTATAATAAGCACCGATAGATGCAGAAGATATAATATGTGGGCCAAAAGAGGAATATGATACAATCTTGAAAGGGATATTAACACTGTTATTAAATGATTATATAAATATAAAATGAGAAAGAGAGATAAAGGGAATTGTGAAGTCATTGCAGTTGAATGCAAGAGAGACTATTATGTGGTATCAGGACTTGGCAGATTGCTACATGAGCGTTTTGGTATCACTCTTCACAGCTGAAGAAGAGAACTACATATCAGTTATACAAAAAGCTGAAAATAACTAGAGAAACTAAATATAAATAATATATTTTTGAATGTGATGGGGAAAATAATAGCACTTAATCTAGGAAAAGTACAGAGCTTTTGCTTTGCATCCCCATGTATTAAAATAAACAGATGAGCAAAATGTAAGCGCGGGTCATCATTCTGAATCTTCATTGTACTTGCTCAGATGACAAGGGTTTCCACACAGGTGCCTTTGTGTTTTCACCCTTCTACGTGGACTGTGGCTTCTGCTCTACAGAAGAGAGGGGGAGAGAGGGAGGCAGATTGCATGCTTTGGTCAGGGTCCATTGGTTTGCAGGATTACAAATGGTCTACTTGTTCACATTAAAATAGCAGCCAGAGGAAAGGATTGGTATTGATTTTGCTTTATTATTGTCACATGTTTTGAGATACAGTCAAAAGCTGTGTTTTGCATGCTATCTAGGTAAATCATTTGGCACGTGAATTCATTCCTACCACACACAAATCTTGCTTGCAGCAACATCATAATCACATAGACTCAGACAATACAGAAATACTACTTATATATTAAGTACACATAAATTGTGCAAGGCGGTAAAAAGAAAAAGATTGCAAGAAAAAACAAGATATGTGTGCAGAACACAATTAGAAACAAACTTGTTCATGGTAGTACTGGAAGTACTGTAGTGTTCTGTTGTCGAGATATAATTAGGGTTGTGATAGTTGTAGAAAAATAGTTGCTCCTAAATTTGTTGGTTTGCAAGTGTTGTCTCCCATACTTCTGCCTAATGACAGCAAGACGTAAAGGCATGGCCCAGATGGCAGGGTGCCTTGATGATAGATGCCACCTTCTTGCAGCAGCTCCTCTTGTATATGCTTTTGTCCGTGGATAGGGCTGATGTCCTCCACTCTCTGTACCCCTTGCATTCCTGTGGATTGGAATTGGCATTACCAGGCCACAATGTAACCATTCAGGATACTTTCTGCAGCGCATCTGTAGATGTTTGTTAGAGTATTGGGTGACATGAGTCATAGGAGCGAAATTAGGCTATGAGGCCCATTGAGTCTGTTCTACCATTCAATCATGGCTGATCTATTTTTCCCTCTCAACCCCCATTATCCTGCCTTTTCCCCGTAACCTTTGGCACCCTTCCTAATCAAGAATATATCAATATCCACTTTTAAAATACCCACAGCTGTCTGTGGCAATGATTGATCAGCATCTGGCTAAAGAAATCCGTCATCATCACCATTCTGAAGGTACCTCCTTTTATTCTGAGGCTGTGCTGTCTGGTCCTAGACTCTTCCACTACTGGAAACATCTTCTCCACATCCATTCCAACAGCAACAGCAACCTACCAATTACATCTAGCATGTGGTCTCCCAGCTTTCCCTTTCTGAAGCTTTCACAAGACAGTGTGAAGTATAGATAGAGTCAATGAGAGGGGGGATGCTAGGGTCAGTCAAAAATTATTAAGGATATGAAAAATATGACTTTAATAAATGAAATGTCCACATCGAAAATGCTAATTCTCAGCTCCCCTTTAACATCCAATATGGAGAAGATCGCTACTTCAACATGAAAATTTGCAAAATTATGTGGTTGGAAAAATAAAAGCCAAAATGCTCACTATAAACATTTTTACCCTTTCTAAATAGTTAAGAAAACTGTTCTGTAATGTGTGGGAGTGTAATGATACTTGTTGGTGTGTGATAAGCTGTGTCATTGTTTTTCTGTAATGGGTTGATTTGTACGTGGGATTTTATTTTTAGTTGAATTTCGGAGTGTTTTCTTATCCCCTCTTCTTCTACCGTCTAATACACATAGAGTATTTGTGAATAACTATACATTTTTAATCTTGGGATATGGGCACAGCCAGCTGGGTTAGCATTTATTTATTGTTGCTCCTTCACTGCACTTTGAATGGATATGAGCCTCATTGAACTAAAGAAATCTTCATAGCAAATCTGAATCATGCACATCTGATGAGTGGAAGGGGAATACTGACAATAAAACTCCTAATTACTGTATTGCTTTAAACAATCTCAGTTTATACAATTCCATGGGTTTTGATTGTAAACTAGAAGTAATTGCAATTTGCTAATTTAGTAAATTAGCAAACCTGGAAGATTTCATAAGATGGTATTCTTTTGAGAAGGCATCTGTTACCTATTCTTTTCTGGGAACTCAACAGAGCAGGGCACAAAAATAGAGCAAGTGTAGATATCCAAGGCATATACGATAAATGATTATTTCGTTAGAAGAAAGGTGACATTCAATCTTGCCATATCTGTACATAAAGGAACACAGTGATACCATACAACACACAAATATATCATCAGTCGACAAATATTTATGCTGGCATACATTTATTAATAATATTTGTACAAACAATGTACAAATATTTATGCTGGTATTTTATTGTCATATGTCCCGAAATGGAACAATTAAATTCTTACAGTAGTTGCAGCAGCACAACAGATATGTAAACATAGTACACTGTAAACCCAATAATAAGCAACATTAAAAAAATTCTGTGCGTGTGTGTGATATATATACATATACTCATAAATATATACACACGCACACACACACACACACACACACACACACACACACACACACACACACACACACACACACACACATATATATATATATATAATACTAGACTAAGTGGGACCCGTTGGGTCCCATGTTCACACGGAAGGGCTGGTCCACCGACCCAATATTCCACCTCTCCACCAATTCCAATATTGGTGGCCAGTGGGTGGGGGGGGGGGGGCTTTCTGGAGCGCTGGTATGGGTGTTGTTGGCTGCAGGGACTACTGGTCTCCAGAGCGCAAGTATGGACATTGTGGGCCAAATGGATTCTTGGGGTGGCAGCTCAGTCCCTCAAGCCTGATGTGCTGGCAGCTCACTCACGGCTGGTGGGCTGGCAGTTGAATCACGGCTATTCCTTGAAATTCCATTTCAAGCAGAGTGCAAGGCCACCAAATTCAAATCCATTTTCCTACCATTCCAAGCAGAGTGCAAGGCCACCAAATTCAAGTACAGTTGCTTACCTCTTCGAGCAGGGTGCAAGGCCACCAAATTCAAGTGCAGTTTCATACCACTTCAAGCAGGGTGCAAGGCCACCAATTTCAAGTGCAGTTTCATACCATTTCAAGGAGGGTGCAAGGCCACCAAATTCAAATGCAGTTTCATACCATTTCATGCAGGGTGCAACGACACCACATTCAAATGCAGTTTCATACCATTTCATGCAGGGTGCAAGACCACCACATTCAAATGCAGTTTCATACTATTTCAAGCAGGGTTAAACCACCATAAAAACCACCATAAAACCACACAAAACACCACACTCACAGTTCAGTAGACATTCAGTGTGTTCAGTTGATTCACAGCTCAGACAGAGTCGTGACCTCTCCCTCCCCCATCATGCAGAGACTGAGCCACACCCACACTTCCGGGTTTTTTAATCCCTCCCCCGCCCACCGGAAAAGGTGTGGCCTTCATGGCGTGATTGACAGGAGAGAGTTTCTCAAAATTTTTAAAACACTAATAACACTTTTGTTTTTCATTGATGGGAAGAATCCTCTGCACCTGATGAGTGGAGGGGGACTGAGTAAGATGGCCAAAAATCACAGCCATAAGTGTTAATGTTTTATCTAAAATCAATATTGTGCAAACAGGAAGTTGTCAAGTTTAGACAAACAACCATTTGCAGTGCCTTTCCACTTCAACCCAAAACCCCCAAGCAACCCTTTGCAGTGCCTTTTTTACTTCAACCCAAAACCCCCAAGCAACCCTTTGCAGTGCCTTTTTACTTCAACCCAAAACCCCCACGCAACCCTTTGCAGTGCCTTTTTACTTCAACCCAAACCCCCCAAGCAACCCTTTGCATGCAGTGCCTTTTTACTTCAACCCAAACCCCCCAAACAACCATTTGCATGCAGTGCCTTTTTACTTCAACCCAAATCCCCCAAACAACCATTTGCATGCAGTGCCTTTTTACTTCAACCCAAACCCCCAAACAACCATTTGCATGCAGTGCCTTTTTACTTCAACCCAAACCCCCCAAACAACCATTTGCATGCAGTGCCTTTTTACTTCAACCCAAACTCCCCCAAACAACCATTTGCATGCAGTGCCTTTTTACTTCAACCCAAACCCCCCAAACAACCATTTGCATGCAGTGCCTTTTTACTTCAACCCAAACCCCCCAAACAACTATTTGCATGCAGTGCCTTTTTACTTCAACCCAAACCCCCCAAACAACCATTTGCATGCAGTGCCTTTTTACTTCAAGCCAAACCCCCCAAACAACCATTTGCATGCAGTGCCTTTTTACTTCAACCCAAACTCCCCAAACAACCATTTGCATGCAGTGCCTTTTTACTTCAACCCAAACCCCCCATAGAACCGTTTGCATGCAGTGCCTTTTTACATCAACCCAAACTCCCCAAACAACCATTTGCATGCAGTGCCTTTTTACTTCAACACAAACCCCCCAAACAACCATTTGCATGCAGTGCCTTTTTACTTCAACCCAACCATATTTTCATTTTCGAACCACATTAAGGGCACTCACAGTTGAGTAGACATGTGTTCAGTGTTATTCAGAGCTCAGAGAGACGTGACCCTCTCGCTTCCTCCATCTTGCAGAGACTGAGTGAGGCACACCACTTCCGGGTTTTATAGTCCCTCCCCCCTCCCACCAGCAGGGGCAGCAGAGAGAATGGCACATTTTTAAAAAACATTCATAATTCTCTGAATTTTCATCAATGGGAAAAATCCTCTGGTCCAGTCCGGCGGAGAGGGGCTCTGAGCGAGGTGGCCAAAATTGACATCCGTAAGTGGCGGCGTTCTCTCGGAAATCAAATCGCAGTGAGTTAAAAGCGGTCAAGATCTTACTTTTAGTAATATAGATACACACCACCCGCTGGTTAAAGAAATACCTCATCATCTCCATTCTGCTTGTTGTTTTATTCTGAGGTTGCACCCTCTGGTTCTAGATTCTCCCACAACTGCACACATCCTCTCCACACCTACTCTATCTAGGCCTCCTTCTGTGGTTTTATAAGTTTTTAAAAAAGGACAGTTTTCTTTCAAATAAATAGAATGCCCCTGTTTGAGTCCTCCGCACACACTGACTATTTTGATTTTGCTGAAATAATTCTTGTTCCAACTGAGCGATATTCAGCTGAAGTGATTTTTAAGTATTGATCCCTGTAGGTTAAACATTATCATCCTGGTAATAAACAACGGCCACACATTGAAAAAAGTCCTCAATAACAAAGCTACATTTTCCTCTCCCATTATTCATAGTATGAGACGTTCAATGGAAGATGTTAGAGTCAATTTCCCAGAGATTCATCTCCAATTGGTTGCTCCGACTAATCTATATAGTAGTGTCAGCATTTTGTATTGTGTCCATGAAATTCACTTGTTTGAATTTAATTAACTGAATTTCAGAAGCAGAATAAAACTGTTCTGCCAATAATAGGCAGAGCAAAATAAATAATTATTAATGTTTGGATCCTGCTAATCTTCCAAACATGCTAAATGCAAGAGGGTGAAGTAAATATACGATGATCCAAAAAAGAAAAAATCCCTTTAGCTCTCCCCATTTTACCCAGTCTCAAATACATAATCAGAATATCATCTGATTGAGGATAGTCCAATTAATGGGAATGGGAAAATGACAATGGAATGACATGACAATGGGAAAATTTACATTGTAAAAATTGGTGGAAAAGAGTTTGAATCTTTCATATTGCTAGTCTAACCTGTATTTGTTCATTGGCTTTGGAGTAGAATATTTGAAGTTAAGTGGACAAAGCCATCTGTCAGTCAATGAGCTGAAATGATTGAGAGAGAACTGCTGGCAATATGGTCATTGCTGATTACCTTGTCGCTGAGATCTGCATCATCTGGTACACCTGACCCTTTACACCATCATTAGACGTGACGCTGAGTCCAGGGACAGAACTCATGTCATGAACTGAGGAACTGGATGCATTTCTAATCTGGCCCATGGGTCAACTGTTGTAGATGGATCATATGGACAGCATCATCGATCTTGATTCAAAATGTGTTTACTTTTGCTACCTAATCCATGTAAAATAATTTATATCACTTAAATTGATTGATTAGTTTATTGTCATATATGTCAGCTGCATTGAAATTATTTGTTTGCATGAAGCTCAGAGAGTAAACTACCCTTACAGTAATTGTAAATACAACAAAAAACAAGTGCAAAACAGTGGAATATGGCAAAGATAGCACTGTAATCTGAAATAGTGCAAAAAATACTAAGTATAATAATGGAATATTCGAATGATGCAGAGGGTCTGATCCAAAACATCACCCATCCTTTTGCTTCAGAGATGCTGCCTAACCCATTAAGTTACTCCAGCACTTTGTGCCTATCTAACAAAAAGATTGCATGGCAACACTTCTGGGGGAAGAGAATGTCAAAAAAGTGATTGGTTGAGGAATATGATAATAGTGCGGAAAAAGTTGTTATTAGGCCCGGATGCCTGGGCTTTCAAGCTCCTATATCTCATCCCAGAAGGTAGATGAGACAAAAGAGAATGGCCAGGATGGCAGGCATCCATGATGACACTTCCAGACTCCCTGATGCAACACACCATGAGGATGGGAGGAGGTGACGAGTCTGTGATGGACTGTGTGGCATTCATCACTCTCTGCAGGTTCAGGCAATCAAGAGCAGAGCAGTTTCCACAGCTTCTTGCCCACTTAAATATATTCCATCAGAATCTACTCTATCACTGTTACTTCCTTCGTGCCAACAGATTATTGCTGTAATGTGTTGGTCAGGTCTGTATACCATTAGACAGTCATCAAACTTGTGGTTCCAACAGTTCAAGCATAACTCTGCAGTTCTCAACCAATCAGGAAAGTATCTCATTGTTTTTCATTGTCACCTCTCTTCCTGCCTGGCTATTTTTTAAAGATCTGTGCACATGCACTCCAGGGTCCTTCTGTTCATCTGTACTTTTTAGTATCTTGATCTCATCACTCGCACTTCACTGGGTTGAATTAAAGTTCTTCTTTTTCTAAGTAAACTATTGAGACCTTCTTGCTGTCTGCAAGTTTCTTTTCTCGATGGCCAATTTTGAAATTTTCTTGATACTTATTCCTGCTTCCTGCAATTATGTTCAAGACATTAGTTTGTAACATAATAATCGGGATAACATTATTGTGTCCCATGCAACACCACTAGAAATTGGTTTTGATTTGGTTATATTTCAGGTAAGTCTTTGGAATCAAGATTGAATTTCTTCCTTTCTACTTCTGAAATGGATGACAAGGCCAACAAGGGATACACAGACACAGCTAAAGATGTTCTGGGTTGTCTTAGGTATACTCCTGATGAGGAGACTTGAAGTGCTCAGTGTTACCTCAGAGGATCCATCTCTACTTTGAATAATCAGAGAGCAGGGATTCCCACAAGTCAACAATGGTGCCATATCTTTAAGGAGACCATCCGGGTGTCAGCCAGGTGGACAACATAGCCCTTCCACTGGAGCTGGCTGAGCATAAACAGCGCTTCGATTCTAGGGATTTTGGCACTAGAGACAATATTGGTGAATGATTATTTGTCCTGTGAGAGGATTTCAGTCACAGCATCAATGGAATTCCTCCTATTCTTTGAGGTGCCTGCAGTAGGTAACCTGGTCTCCAAAGCATACACACTGGCGTAGTTCACTGCAGCTTGATAAGCAATACATTTGAGATTATGATCATAAAACAGTCTTTTCCTCAGGTGGTCAAAGTCTGCGTTGGGGCAATAGAAGTATTAATGAATTTACTGACATCTGCCTTTGTTGAGGGAAGTCTCGTAAGAAGTGAAAGATGGTCCACACTTTCCAGAGTCTCACTGCAGATATTTATTTTCAGGATGTAGTGTTATGCAATAGAGCATGGTTTGAAGAGGATGCCTATCATATAAATAATTTGTGTAAGGCGTATTTGCTTGTATGTTTCAGTGATTGCGTCAATGATGCCTTGGAGTCCAGTCGTCATGTGTGTAATTTAGTTTGATGTTTGAGGTTGAAGTGATTTGGTTGTGGAGTGGAGGCATTGAAGATGAACAATTTCCACTCATCCTGTGGCGAACAGTTTGCTGGATGTGAGGAACAATATTAAGGTGAGAAAGATGGAGTAGAAATTGGAGCATGACTCAAGAGTAACTAAATCGAAGTCAGCAGTAAAATGGATCTATAGTGTACCCCTTCTTGAGAATCCCAGCTGGCATATCACCATATGAATTGAGAGAAATTTCTATGGACTGAATATTTGAGGAGAATTCTTAATAATTCCCCCCTCAGTTTACAAAATCAAAGGCTTCTTACGAGGTTGAAAGAGGCTATGCACAATAATTATTGCTGCTGCTTGTAATTTTCTTGGAGTTGTTAAATAGTTTAGTTTAGCTTAGTTTAAAGATACAATGAGGAAACGGGCCCTTCGGCCTATTGAGTCCGCACCAACCAGTGATCTCCGCAAATTAACACTATCCTACACACACTAGGGACAATTTTCAATTTTACCAAGCCAATTAACCTACAAACCTGTACGTCCTTGGAGTGTGGGAGGAAACCGGAGCTCCCAGGGAAAACCCACGTAGGTCACGTGGAGAACGTACAAACTCCGTACAGACAAGCATCCATAGCCCTGGTGCTGTAAGGCAGCAACTCTACTGCTGTGCCCCCAGGCCGCCCATTGTTGAGATTATGTCTTAATCCCCCATGCCATCCATCACTCTTTACTTCTTGCTGCTAAAGCAGGTTTGGAGCCAACTTACTTTCCTTGGATCTGTGCACCCCTCTTTTCTAACCAGATTGCCATGCAGGCCCCTGTCAAAGGCATTGTGGACTATCCAAATAGACAACATATAATATTGTAATATGCTAACCTCATCATTCCTCAAAATATTATCCTCAAAATATTTAATCAACTTTGTCAGACGTGAACTTTCAAGACAAATTCAAACAGTTCTGAAATTAAATTAGCAATGGCTATCAACACAGGGGTGTGAAAGCAATGCTGTGAAATTGCCCCAGTATTGCATTCACTAACTTAGCATCATTAATTGCTTCTGGTTTATAGTGAAAATCTGTGGAACTGTGTGAACTTGCATGGCTAAGTAATTAACAGGTGTGTTTTGAGTGGAGCAGGAGTCTACATTGTTTCATTTTTGTTATGTGAAGGTTATTCATTCCTTGTATGGTACATTTCCTTTCACCATTCTTCTCCTCAATTCCCCCTTGCCTCTGAACAAGTAAGAGAAACGTTCGTAAGCCTCAAGAAAAAATAATTTTGGTCACAGTTAATAAATCTTCAAGTTTTAAATGGCTATGTAGTTTCTCGGTGGAAATCGGTTCTCTGATAGATGCTGCTGGGAAAACGTTTGGTTTGGGAGCTTTTAATTACTCCTCATTGTCAATGTATCTAGTTTTACTTTGAAGATTCATCCTTTTTTGTAGCTCTTCATCAAAGTTAAAATTAAGCGGATGTATTAGATTAATGAGATATGTATCTCAATGTTCCAAATATCGTAGGAAAAGTTAAAATCAAGTGGATCTATTAGGTTCATGAGATATGCATCTCAATGTTTCAAATATCAACTCAACTGTAAAATGTAAATCCAATTAGCTGATATTGGATTTGCCCTCCTGCACCTCATCAGCCTACTGCCCATAAACCCAGGCATTCCAGTTGGAGTGAGAGGAAGTGGGCTCCTCTCTGTTATTTATGTGCCCACCTGCTGCAGGTTTGAAGAGGACAGAACCACTGGGACAAGCCTCCAAGACCACCAATACCATTGTGTTGTCAAGAGTGGGCTGCTGGGAAGATTTCCTCGATAGCTAGTGCCTCTACTGACACTAAGACTGAGTGGCCGGGGCAAGCCTGAGACGCAAGAGCTCTTCCTGCCCATGGACAGCAAGGGAATGTGCCCACACACAGAGGCAATGATTGAGCTGCCAGGATAAGCCTTAGTCTGTTAGTGCCCCCTCTCGAGGCAATGGTGAAATGCAGGAAGAAGCCTGCAATCGCCGTGCATCATTCTTTGACACCAGGACTGAGCTACCGGGAGAAGGCAAAGATCACCAGCACACCAAGACGACAAGGTATGGTATTGAAATTGGATGTGTCTGTATTGCAGCTGGGCAAAGGAGACCACAGGGGCATGAGGGAGGAGATGGCCAAGAAAAAAATCTTGATTAGTACAGGTATCAGAGGTTATGGGGAGAAGGCAGGAGAATGGGGTTAAGAGGGAGAGATAGATCAGCCATGATTGAATGGTGGAGTAGACTTGATGGGCCATATGGCCTAATTCTACTCCTATTCCTTATGACCATATGGAACCCCCATGCGGTCCTGGACTTTCGTGTCACTCTAAATGAAACATATTGTGTGAGTTCATCCTAGTGTGAGTGTCAGTTTGGTCATTGCCGAAGCTGGCATCATCTCTGATGCCACAAGTAAGATGGTACAGTCGCTGCCCCAGACCCAGGTTCAATCGTGACCTTGGGCACTGTGTGGAGTTTGCATGTTCTCCCTGTCACTTGCGGGGATTTTCTTTAGGTCTCCGGGTCCCAAGGATATGTGAGATGGTTGGTGAATTGGCCACTGTAAATTGCTCTCATGCCAAGGTGGGTGGTGGAATCCTGGAGAGAGTTGATGGGAATATGGGAGGAGTAAGAAATGGGATTAACGTTGCATTAACATAAATAGGTGGTTGATGGATGGTGCAGACAATGGGCTGAAAGGTCTGTTTCTGTGCTGCAGTTCTCTATGACCATGATAGTCATTAATCCAATGCATTCCCACTGATTTGATGTTCTTCCACACATTGCCTTGCTTAGTCCAGTACCATTAGCTTAACCTTCTCCAATCATCCTTTCTATTAATGCCACTTAATTCCATTCCTCGTCCAATCTTCTTTTCCCTTTCCACACCTACCTCTTTTTTGACTTCATCTCTTTCTCTTCCACTTGCTCATTGTGAGAAATTGAAATCAATCGACTCGCAATGCACAATTCCACAGCACAATCAGTTTTCTGAAGTGAATAGCAGTTTCCTATAGATAGTGCTTGTAGAGCAGTTGGAATGGGCACAATGAAGACACCAGTGGATAGAAACATAGAAACATAGAAAACAGGTGCAGGAGTAGGCCATTCGGCCCTTCGAGCCTGCACTGCCATTCAATATGATCATGGCTGATCATCCAACTCAGTATCCTGTGCCTGCCTTCTCTCCATACCCCCTGATACCTTTAGCCACAAGGGCCACATCTAACTCCCTCTTAAATATAGCCAATGAACTGGCCTCAACTACCTTCTGTGGCAGAGAATTCCAGAGATTCACCACTCTCTGTGTGAAAAATGTTTTTCTCATCTCGGTCCTAAAAGATTTCCCCCTTATCCTTAAACTGTGACCCCTTGTTCTGGACTTCCCCAACATCGAGAACAATCTTCCTGCATCTAGCCTGCCCAACCCCTTAAGAATTTTGTAAGTTTATATAAGATACCCCCTCAATCTTCTAAATTCTAGCGAGTACAAGCCAAGTCTATCCAGTCTTTCTTCATATGAAAGTCCTGACATCCCAGGAATCAGTCTGGTGAACCTTCTCTGTACTCCCTCTATGGCAAGAATGTCTTTCCTCAGATTAGGAGACCAAAATTGTATGCAATACTCCAGGTGTGGTCTCACCAAGACCCTGTCCAACTGCAGTAGAACCTCCCTGCTCCTATACTCAAATCCTTTTGCTATGAATGCTAACATACCATTAGCTTTCTTCACTGCCTGCTGCACCTGCATGCCTACTTTCAATGACTGGTGTACCATGACACCCAGGTCTCGTTGCATCTCCCCTTTTCCTAATCGGCCACCATTCAGATAATAGTCTACTTTTCTGTTTTTGCCACCAAAGTGGATAACCTCACATTTATCCGCATTATACTGCATCTGCCATGCATTTGCCCATTCACCCAGCCTATCCAAGTCTCCTTGCAGCCTCCTAGCATCCTCCTCACAGCTAACACTGCCCCCCAGCTTCGTGTCATCCGCAAACTTGGAGATGTTGCATTCAATACCCTCGTCCAAATCATTAATATATATTGTAAATAGCTGGGGTCCCAGCACTGAGCTTTGCAGTACCCCACTAGTCACTGCCTGCCATTCTGAAAAGGACCCGTTTACTCCTACTCTTTGCTTCCTGTCTGCCAGCCAGTTCTCTGTCCACATTAATACTGAACCCCCAATACCGTGTGCTTTAAGTTTGTATTCTAATCTCTTATGTGGGACCTTGTCGAAAGCCTTCTGAAAGTCCAGATATAACACATCCACTGGTTCTCCCTTATCCACTCTATTAGTTACATCCTCGAAAAATTCTATAAGATTCGTCAGACATGATTTCCCTTTCATAAATCCATGCTGACTTTGTCCAATGATTTCACCACTTTCCAAATGTGCTGCTATCCCATCTTTAATAACTGACTCTAGCAGTTTCCCCACTACCAATGTTAGACTAACTGGTCTGTAATTCCCCATTTTCTCTCTCCCTCCCTTTTTAAAAAGTAGGGTTACATTAGCTACCCTCCAATCCTCAAGATCTACTCCAGAATCGAAAGAGTTTTGAAAAATTATCACTAATGCATCCACTATTTCTGGGGCTACTTCCTTAAGTACTCTGGGATGCAGCCTATCTGGCCCTGGGGATTTATCGGCCTTTAATCCATTCAATTTACCTAACACCACTTCCCGGCTAACCTGGATTTCAGTCAGTTCCTCCATCTCATTTGACCCCCGGTCCCCTGCTATTTCCGGCAGATTATTTATGTCTTCCTTAGTGATCAATCCCTTGTTACATATGCTATCTCCAATGGAAAGGAGCAGCGGGTGAAAGTATATTCTCTTCCCCAGTAATATTGAATTTCTCTGAGCAGTTAGGATAGAATGGCCCAGAGCTGAGAGGTTGTCATTGAATACACGAACCCCTGCAGCGAACACTTGAAAAATGCTTGCAAAAATATGTCATTATTGAGTTTAATTGCATTTAAATTGAAATTTGTTTGAATCTTGGCTGGTTGGTGAATGACTGCTGTATACAACGAAAGCAGAAAAGGCACCAGAGATCTGGCAACGTTACAAAGGGCAGCAATGCATAAAATCTTTGGGAATTAATCCTTCAATGTGATGAAGAGTTCTTTTTGTCTGATGCAAATGGATCATATCTTCATTTCAAATTTTGAGTATTTGCAGCTGTTTCTACTTCTGAATTCAACTATTGTACAGCTGTATTCAGATAATTTTTGGGAAAATGTAAGTTTAATTGGCCAGAAATTTGTCTGTGAATGATACATTGCTTTGAACTGATTCTGGGCACTCAATAGACATTAGTCTTTGGAGTTGCAGCATGGAAACAGGCCCTTCGGCCCACCGAGTCTGCACCAACCTGCGATCACCCTGTACACTAGCACAATCCAGCACACGAGGGGCAATTTATAATTTTACAGAAGCCAATTAACCGACAAAGCTGTATGTCTTTGGAAGGAAACTAGAGCACCTGGAGAAAACCCATACGGTCACAGAGAGAATGTACAAACTCTGAACAGACAGCATCCGAGGTCAGGATCGAACCTGGGCCTCTGGTGCCGTAAGGTAGCACCTCTACTACTGCACCACTGTGCCATCCTCAAGATTTCTGTAATCTCCGGTAAGAAAGGACATAGTGCTTACATAGTGTCTTGTTTACATTTGTTTACATAGTGTCTTTTTATAAACTTGACACTCTGGGACAAAGAAAAGTGAAGTACTTTCTGAAATGAAATTAGTTGTAATATAGGAACTGCACCAGCCAATTTGTTCACAGTAAGTTCTCATAGACAAAAATAAACAGATAGTTTATTTTGCTGGTTGAGAGCATCTATTGACCAGGAAGCCAACAGAACTTCTCTGTTCTTCTTCAAAGAAGACAAATTGGATCTTTCACTGGATTTGTTACTGAACCAATAAAACAGAAGCCTTCGCTAATAAACTGAATGCATCTTGAATTTCTACCATGGCAGCTGGAAATTTTAGAGTCAAGTAATTAGAGTAACCAAAATATATGGATGACATCAGTAAAGGTAACCATGGGACTAACAGAATGGTGCTAAAGAAATGTCTGGTTCACCCATATTCTTCTGTAAATGAAGTCTGCTGTCCTAAGCCAATCTGGCCTATGTGTGACTTGTTCTTGTTTTGTATATATTTTTAATTCTGAATAAGGTTTATTTTTTAGGGGATAATAGTTTGGGAGAATAAATGCTGGTCTTGCTATATCCTGTGCATGAATAAATAATACCTGACAGAGCTGTAAAAAAATCCTCACTTACAGCTACCATCCATGTTTGTCAAACTGGGGTCACCACTAGATACTTTCTTTAAAGTTAAGCAAGCACTTCTTATTTTTTGTTTTACATTATATTACTATGACGTAAGACATTTCAAGAAACTGTAAAATAATAATTATTTCCTTGATTAGTACGGGTGTCAGGGTTTATGGGGAGAAGGCAGGAGAATGAGGTTGAGAGGGAAACTTAGATCAGCCATGATTAAATGCTGGAGTAGACTTGATTGGCCAAATGGCCTAATTCTGCTCCTATAACTTATGATCTTATGAATTATACATGAGGGGGAAATTTCAGTGGCTAATTAACCAACCAGCCCACGTGTTGTTGCAATGTGAAAGGAAACTAGACCACCTACAGGAAACCCATGCAGTCACAGGGAGACTGTGCAAATTCCACATAGGATCCATCAAGGTCAGGACTGAATGTGCATCTCTGCTGCTGAGAGTCAGCAGTTCTAAAAGCTGGGCCTCTGTGCCTCTCCAAAATGATAAAACACTACAAAACGTTGAGTAAAGTAGGATATATTGATGCACTTTTTGAGCCCACTGATAATTCTTAACCTGATTATTCCATGTGGAAATAAGAAAAGTGGTTTATCAGGCCAGTGAGACTGAAAATGTCTCTGGAGTTGAACTTTGCATGTTGCACTTCTGTTGATGACATTTTGGAGACTTTTGTTGCAGAAAAGATTGTTGGGAAATAAAACACCATGTCAAAATTAGATAAACTTTCATGCGTGCTGAGGCATCTAGAAAGCATGAAAACATTTGTTTTATTCCTGATTAATTTGTTTTCAATAGCATAGCGCCATTTTTTGTTTAAGGTATGAATTAATTTCCTGCTCCCAGAACTTGGATCTGGTGATGATAACATAACTGACATATTTCCATATCAGGATGGTGTGAGACTTGGAAGGGAACTTACCCATGGTGGTGTTTCCATGCTGCTGCTACCCTTATCCTTCTTGGTGGTAGAGGTCATGGGTTTGAGAGCTCACTGGACAAGTAACTACAGTGCATTTTGCAGATGCAACACACTGCCAATCGGGTCCACTCATGTTGGAGTAGCTTACTGTTTACGGTGGTGGAGTAGGTGGTGATCAAGGTATCTCTCGGCATGCTTGCAATATTAATCTGGATTTTCTAATGCAACTGAGGAGCCCTGCCAGTAAGGCTAATAATTCAGTCAGTGATTTAAAATCATTACTCAAAGGTGGGGAATGGTAGTTTTTTGTGTTTAAGCTATTTTATGGAGTTTTAGTAAGACCACGTGAGGTCACCATTCCTCTGTCATTGATTTTTTTGTTTAATTGGAAGAATAATGTGATTCTTTCCATAACATTTCCCAATTTCACTTGTAAATGAAAAATGATGTTTGTGATGAGATGACCCAAGGAATCTGAAGGCTGATGTGTGGAAATGATTTTCAGAAGCCAAATTCAATGGCCAACCATGATAGCATTGCATGTTCATTGCATGCAGGAGATGAGGAATCTCAAGTTCATTTCAAGACACATGCTTGCAACCAATTAGAACTATTTAACACAAAAGACTTGTATTTGATATTTTAAACCTTACCTTCCAGTAATGCTTATGCATGGCAAATAAATAGGGGGAAACGGGACTAGTGGGAATGATTTAAGACACGTGTCGGATGCATGGTTTCCCTGTGTGGTGTCAGAAAATATGAGTAATGTGAGAAATATGACTGCACTGAATCTTATCACGTTTTAATTAATTTGGGTAATTGTTACCAATCACTATGACTATGTCATTAAATGAGCTATTGTTAGTATGCACTGATAATTAAAGAACGCAAATCACCAAGTTACTCCAAAAGATAGTATTTGGATACAGATTTTGCTTTAGTATTTCAGCAATGGTTTCCCATGCTGGATGAGACCAATAATGCTTTAATGATCGATGTGAACTGTGGTTGGAAATTATTTTGGATGATTGATCTGATGCCATAATGCCATTTCATTTCTGGAACAGCATTTTATTGCAGTCGGGAAGTCTGCTACACCCTAAGCACTATTTCATGATTTTGCATTAAACACACTGAGGTTGTCTGAATCCCAGACAGTGTGATCTATAAGCTCAGAAGACTTTTACGCCCCTTATATAACAGACAGGAAATAAATGGCAACCTGGAATAACTATAGATTGATATCCAAAACATCATCTATTCTTTTTCTCCAGAAATGCTGCCTGATCCGCTGAGTGACTCCAACATTTTGTGTCTATCAGTGCAATAACTGAACCAGAACTTGAGCTGCTTCCTTTCAGCAAGGTAATTTTGTAAAACACGCATAGCTGGATCACTAGAAAATAGACTGCTAATCTTTAACCAAGTACCCAACGTTCCTAATTCCCCAGGCTCGATTGCTGCTCTTTCTCCTCTACAGTATCTCCTACTAAGTCCTCTGTTGCCACTCTCCTTAATGACTCTATGTGCCATGATATCATGTGATGATGGTGATGATGATGATGATACTTTGTTGTCACACGTAGACACAAAATGCTGGAGTGACTCAGCGGGACAGGCAGCATCTCTGGAGAGAAGGAATGGATGACGTTTCAGATCGAGATCCTACTTCATTCAGACTGATGTCAGGGGAGTGGGCGGGACAGAGATAGGATGTTTCGGGTCGAGAAATCTCTGTCCCGCCCACTCCCCTGACATCAGTCTGAAGAAGGGTCTCGACCTGAAACGTCACCCATTCCTTCTCCCCAGACATGATGCCTGACCTGCTGAGTTACTCCAGCATTTGTTTCCACCTTCGACATAAACCAGCATCTGCAGTTCTTTCCTATACACTTGTCACATGTAACTAGGTACAGTGAAATTCATTGCTTTTGCATACAAAGTACACAAAAGAGTTGCCACAAAGGCATTGACAAAGTTACAAAAATTACCCTTTAAGGGTCATTAGAACTTTCTTTGTTGTTCCTCCCCCCCCCCCCCCACCCCCTTCCCCCATGCTGGGTCCCCCTTCATTCTCAGCGGCCCACCCCCAACGCTGGATCACTCTTTGTTCTCAGCCCATCCACCTCGGCACGACCATCGGGACTCCATCCTTGGACCAACCTCCAGGGACTCCAACAGCCAGGACTCTGACCTGTGTAAATGACATCCAGGACAGTGAAACATAACTTTTTACTGTTAAATTTGGATGTATTTGCAAAACTTATTATCCATAATATGATCGATGCAGGACGGATCGGGGAAAAATCTGATTGTTTAGAATTTAATTTGTCAGGCACTGTGAAAGAAAATCTTTTTTCACCATTTGGATTTATACCAATCACCTTTGTAAATTGATCAATGCATTGCATTCTTGCAAATCAGCATACCAATAAAGGGTGATTTTTCAGAATTTGATGTGTCAGTTATTCTGATCAAGCAAGGGCATGTTGAGGGAGAGGTTGGTCTGGCTGAGAGGAGAACGTTTGTAGCAGAAAGCTATTTATTGACAGGAAAGCCTGTGGCATCTTATTCTCACATTAATGTCCTTGGCTAAATGCTTGCTGTTGGGACCTGCTGCGCATTTCAATGGTTTCCACAACTCATCACTTGTGACTAACAGCGGGCGATTTATTCTGATTATATCACGTCCTTGGCAAGATCCATCAATTAAAGAAAGCGCCTGCAAAAAGTGAAGTAAAACACAACACAGATGGCTGCTCCCTTGAGTAGAAACAGAACCCTTTGTGGTGTAACCAAAACATACCGACTATGAAGGCTGAAGTCCCCATCCTTTTTTTTGGAGAATAGCCATATCAGTCCTTTATAACTTCCTTTGATGGTGATTGTGTGCTGGAGATAAGCTTGATATCATCAGTAACTCCATCTCTCCCCCTTGTCTGGACTCATTCCAAGCACTTTAGAGTCGTCAGTCTCACCGTACAATTCACAGCTCCTCGGGTGTTATCAAAAAGTTTCCTATCCCCACAGCAGTCTTTTTCTCAGTTATGGATAACTCTGTGGTAGTTTATCATGGCACTGTATTGGAAGAAGCGACGCAATACAACCCTCAATTTAATAGAGTTTTATCTCGGAATGGGCTCCTCCAATTTCTCAATTTCTAATTCTAAGTAAAAATGCTCGAAACTTTTCCACTTTTATTCAGACACTGAACAGGTGACCGGCATCAAAGCATTTTAGCACTGGTTTCTGGAAGGCTGAAATAAAAGGCGGTATGAGGTATGAATGTAATTGATGGTGGATTTTGGTTGGGGTGGGGTGTGTGTTTTGTGATGGTTAGTGCTAGTTTGTGAGATGGACTGGGTGAGATGGGTGTGTTCACAGCTGCAATTTTTTTGTGTTTTTGGGCAGAGCAGTTGCCATGCATGCATCTGTATATGATGCATCTGTATACGATGCTTCCTATTGTGCATCTATAGAAATTGGTAAAAGTCAATCAATCAACAGTTTCTTTATGTTTAAGAAGGAACTGCAGATGCTGGAAAATCGAAGGTAGACAAAAATGCTGGAGAAACTCAGCGGGTGAGGCAGCAACCGCTCCATAGATGCTTCCTCACCCGCTGAGTTTCTCCAGCACTTTTGTCTGCCAACAGTTTCTGTACCAAGTATAGCTAAAAACATTTTTTCCATACCGTTCAGCAAGACTGTCCCATACATGAGCACATTCTCCCCCCCCCCCCCCCCCACCACTTTGGTTAGTACAGAATGTGCAGAAAAGCCCACTGAGTCTCATTACACAGGATCCCACCCACCCCCTGCACAAGTCCTTCCAACTTCTGCCATCAGGCCGCCGATATAAAGTCCCCCTATCTAAGAAAAACATCCACAAAAACTCATTCATACCCATTGCCATAAACAGCTTAAATAAAAAATGAACAATGGACAAATTAACCCTGACGCACTGTCACTTTACACATATCCACAACTTTCATCTTGTCTATTTTTACAGTTTTTAATCCTTATACTTGCTTTTAAGATCTATACACACGGTGTGTGCTCGCAGAAATCTGTGTTGTATGACTGCTTATCAGTACATTGTCCTGTTTGTATGTTGAGCCACGCCAAAGAAGATTTTCTGTTACGACAGACAATAACGTTTTCTGAATCTGAATCTGAATCTGAATGCAAGAGGTGCAATTTTGGTGCCATTTTACTGTCCCAACTGCAGCTGGCCACAAAGGCCATTGCAGCCATCGCCTCCATTTCGGCCATCTTATGAACCAATGTCCCTCTCCTCTTCACCCCTTGTTTCCAAGGGGGCGCCTCCCGCAGCCATCCTTGAGGGCATGGAAAGTACAACCCCCCTGGTTCTTCTTATGTTCCTCTCTATGCCTGGCCCCTTGTCACAGTATAAGAATAAGGGTAGGCCATTTTGTACTGAGACGAGGAAAAACCTTTTCACCCAGAGAGTAGTGAATTTGTGGAATTCCCTGCCTCAGAAGGCAGTGGAGGCCAATTCACTGGATAATTGAAAAGAGAGTTAGATAGAGCTCTTAGGGCTAACGGAATCAAGGGATATGGTGAGAAGGCAAGAACGGGGTACTGATTGTGGATGATCAGCCATCATCACATTGAATGGTGGTGCTGGCTCGAATGACCTACTCCTGCACCTATTTTGTATGTTTCTATGTCCAACATGCCAAATTTCGTCAGCCTTCCGAGAAAATAGAGGCTTTCTTGGCCGCAGCATCAATGTGGTTGGATCAGGACAAATTGTTGGTGATGTTTGCACCTAGTATACTCCACCCAGCTTTCCAAAGTTGATGACCTGCTGCCTTTTGCAGATATTGAAGGAGAGATTGCCATCATAACACCTTGTTACTAAGCTTTATATCTCCGCCCCTACTCCATTTCTTCATTGAGATGTTATCCACCACAGTGATGTTATCTGCAACCTTGTGAATGGAGTTAGAGCAGGATTTAAATGTGTGTGTGTAGGTATCACCTCCTCTCTCTGGTTTAGGTCAAATATCTTATGGCACTTTTCTGGAAAAGGGCAAGGAAATCATGCTGGTATTTTGTCAACTTATGTTCCTCAGTCAACAAATATCAAACAGATGAATGGTTCCTCAGGTGATCGGAGTTGACGATGCACAAATTGTCTCTTGTACTGTGACCTCACTTGAAAAATGCCTCAGTGGCTATAAAACACTTCTGGATGCTATAAAGAATGCTATATAACTGCTCTAAAAAGACAAGTCAGATGCCAACCTCACTCAAGAAACACTTTATTCACTCTGATGCATTTACATTCTATGAAGTACAGATTGCCATCCAAGGTAGATGTGGAAAGTGTATTAATACATGCAACATTTATCATTTTTTGCAAATGCATTACTTCTGCAAACGTGTCTAGAAGCAGGAATCACATTGGTACAGTGGAGAAATCTAATGATCCTGTTTCCACTCCTTCACTCATAGCAGCACACACACTTAATCATTTTTTAGCGAGCATAACTAATATAGCCAAGTATAACGCCAATCAATCCTTAAATTCATCGATGATAACACTTGTCGCAATGATCAGATTACAGGAGTACAGGAAGGAGATCTGGAACCTTGTGTTATGATGTCAGAACAACAACCTAGTACAGTTTTTCCAGGTGCTCCAGTTTCCTTCCACATTCAAGATGTACAGGTTTGTAGATTCATTGGCTTCTGTAAAATTGTAAATTGTCCCTGGTGTGCAGTGTACCAGATGATCAATGGTCGATATGGACTCGGTGGGCTGAAGAAGCTGTTCTCATGCTGTATCTTTAAAGTCTAGCCATGAATGTCAGAGAGACAAGAGACTTGGTTCTTAATCTAATGAAGGGATGGGGGAATGAGCACACTCCCCGGTACTCGCCAGTGACGCTGGTGTGGAGATGGTCGACCGTTTCAAGTTCCTAAGTATCCATATCACCAACGACCTAACCTGGTCACTCCACACTGATACGGTGATCAAGGAGGTGCATCCGTGTATTTACTTTCTTTGGCGTCTGAAAAGATTCGGCACATCCACGAGGAGTAACTCAAACTTCTATAGATGCGCTATCCAAAGTTTTCTGATGGGATGCGTGGTATGGCAACTGCTCTGCATTTGACTGCCTGAACCTACAAAAAGTGCTGAACACAGCATAGTCTATCAGAGGCTTGTCACTTTCTTCCATCCTGTTCATATTAATGGTGTGTTTCATCAGGAAGGCTAGAAGTATCGTCGAGGATGCCTGACACTCTGGTCATTCCATTTCTCTCTTCTATTTTCTGGAAGAAGATCTAAGAGCTTGAGAGACCGGGTGTCCAGACTTAAGAACAGTTTCTTCCCCACTGCTGTCAGACATCCGAACCAATCACTCCTTTCTTTCCTGGAGGTGCTGCCACACACTCTTATTCATAAGCTCTACCTCATTTGGCTGTTCTGTTATTACATTTTAGGGGGGTTTTGCACTACTTCAGATTGCACTACAATCTGGTATTGGTGTTAGTTGCAAATTTCTAAATGAAGTTGGAGCAAATTTTGGCTGCGCAGTCATGAACGAATAGGGAGTATAGTTGGGGGCTGAGAATGCATCCTTGCGGGGCACCAGAGTTAAGAATTATCGTGGAGATTATTTTGTTGCCTATCCTCACTGATTATGGTGCATGGACATTTCAGATCCAGTTGCGCAGGGGGATGGGGACAGAGGGTAGGAGTGGTAGGGAAGGAGCTGACTCCTATGTCCAGTAGTTTGGAGTTGAAATTGGTTGATATTATGATGCTGAAGGCAGAGTTATAGTCAATAAATTGGATTCTGACGTAGGTGTCCTTCCAGGGATCCTATGTTCCAGGGTTGTGTTTAAACCAGGGAGATGCCAACTGCTGTGGACCTGTTGTGGCGGTGGATCAAGGTTGTCTGGTAGGTTATAGTTGGTGTGCACCATGGCCAACCTCCCAAATCCCTTCATGATAGTGAAAAGCTGAGCCAATGGACGGTCGGTAGTCATTAATCTTTACACCAATTTGCTATTTTGCATTCATTGCTGTATTTATTGTTGTATCTATCATTATGTATGTTGTTCACTCTATGAACTTCATGTGAGCAAGGAATTTCATTGCATTCTTGTGTTTCTGACAACAAACTCATCTGAATCTGCTGTAGTATTTATTTTTGCCCAGTAGATTTTGCTTTGCTTCTGGTATGATGCTGAGCATATTAGTGGACACAATATTTTTTTTAAATCTCTTGTTGGGCATTGAGTCCCTGTGCTTAAACTTTAAAAAATAGTTGATATTTGACAGTGTGAACAGGGCTGCAAATGATGAAGAACACAAGGTTTGCACATTTTATTGGCAGTTCTTATTGAGGCATTGAGTTTGCATTCACTGCCGGCACTTTCTTGTGTTTTCTAAAGAGTAAAGAAATGGGGATTTCAAAAACTCTTGCAATTATCAGGGAATTAACAGTGCAGGTTGAAGGGATGCAAATGACTGGTTTTACTAGTTTACATTGGATATAGTCCATGTCATGATGGATGTGGAGACATTTTGCTACTTTTAGTGTCTGCCCATTTCATTGGTGTTACTGCACATGATTTCATTTGACCGGACAGATTGATCAACTGAACATTCTTTATTGAAGGCATCTAATCTCAATATGTCTGTTAAGCAATAAATCAAGGTCATAGTGACACAGTGGTAGTTGCTACCCTGCAGCACCAGAGACCCTGGTTTAATCCTGATTACGGGTGCTTGTCTGTATGGAGTTCTGTGACCGCATGGGTTTTCTCCGGGTGCTCTGGTTTCCTCCCACTTTCCAAAGACACACAGGTTTGAAGGTAGATTGGCTTCTGCAACTTGTCCCTAATCGGTAGGATAGAACTACTGTATGGGGATCGCTGGTTGGCATGGACTCAGTAGGCCGAAGGGTACGTTTCCATGCTGTATTGGCTTATGATCTAACCTTCTCATCTTTTAGTATTTATGCTGTTTCAGTACATCCATGAATATATGACAATTGGATGCCCTAATGGTGTACTATAAACTTGAGATCTTTCTCCATTATGGCTTTATTCAACCATGTAGCATTTGAACTAAGCCATGAATCTTCATGTCTTTGTTTTTATTGTGTATCCAACTCTCTGACCAAACTCATGTCGTAAAGAATTTATAACAGTAAACAATCTGTTTCCTGCTGATCTGCAATAGTGCCCAACTTGGGTTCCAGTGGAGACAATACTAACTTCGAAGAACCATTCCATGAAATCAGTTGAAAACTAGTTGAATTAATATTAATGGCTAGAAATCAATGAATTGAAATGTGTGCTTGCATTGGTTTGTATTTCCAGGTGCCTTTCATTTCCGATGGGCTGCTCAAAGCATTTAACCAATTTTAAATGCCTGTCTCATTGCCTGTTTAATGAAATAAGTAGGGTTAATCTTGATGCTTGAGACTGGAGAGTTGAGTAATTAGTTTGGGTTGGAATAAATCAAAAACACCCGCATGCACACACATGCACACGCACGCAAGTGCACAATGGGAATGGGAAACTAGGCCTGTGCAAAGTTGACTACAAGAACTTTAATCATCAATAAGAGGTGAAAATTCTTTGGCTTAATTCATAATTCATTGCCTGCTCAGGTCGGCACATTGCAGGTGGTGTATTTGCAGTTTCAAAGGTTCCATCAACTGGCAGACGTAATGAATTGAGAGATGTCTCACATGATTTAATCTGATCCTTATTAGATGAAATCTTGCATAACTTTTTAAGTAATGGATTGCTGCAATTCCAACAGTACCTTACATGAAAAAACAATTAAACTGACCAACCTCAAAATGCGCTATTTCCTTCACAGAAGACTTGCAGTGCAATATGATCACTCAGCTGTCTTTGTTAATTATCTGCTTATTTTCATCCCCAATTTACTGCTTAAACAAAATAATCTTGTACTTATGAGAGTGTTCACTTGGTAGTAGATCTGTGTTCCTTTCTACAGTGGCTCCACAGCTTTATGCTTCAACCAAATAAGGGTGTTTCAGTATTCAAGCTGACTGAACAACATTGATAATTGATGCTCACTGCAACTTGCCCTAGCCGCATCTACACCTGCAGCATCTCTGCTTAACTAAGAAAACCAGCAACCTGGTCAATCCCCCCCTTTAGTTTCTTGAGGATGTTCAACAAGCCAACAAAGCTGAAGCCTATTTTCTGTCGGCACAGGATCTATGAAAGTGAATGTGCGATATGAGCCCCTGGGATTACCATTCATATTCACTGTCATTGCATTAAGCAATTGTAAACTCCACGCTGAACCTTTCCCTGGGGAGCCTTGGTGAGACCTACTGTCACTGTGTGTAAGGAACTAAATTAAGTAGAAACTGACTCGCTTTAGCCCAATAATTTCACTCGATCATCATTAGTGGCATTAATTCATAACACAAATTTATTTCAAGTTTTTAAAAAAAGCTGAATTAACTTGCCTGTTAAATTCTAGACAATTCCGAAGTTGAATTTGACTAGGATGGTTGATCCATTTTTGTTGGAGTTGTAGATAGAATCATAAAACATGAAAACCTGTCCTTCGACCCTCCAATTCCATGCCGACCATCAAGCACTCATTTACACTCATCATTAAAGTAATGGGAATACATCTTCCCATTAATTCCCCCCCTCTTCCCCTAATTGTATTGCTCAACCATACACTAGGAGCAATTCAAAGTGGACAATCCATGCATTTTTGGGATGTGGGAGGAAACCAGAGTATCTGGGGTAATCCCATGCAGCCACAGAGAACATGTAGAAACTCCCCACAGACAACACCCGAAGTCGGGAATAAACCTGAGTCTCAGCTATCCCACTATGCCAACCTGTATTTTAAAATCAAATGATTAACATCCTCTTAACTTAAAATTACATCTGCTGGAAACAACTTTTCAAGGAATGCTGTTGGTTAGGAAGGAATCATTATTATTAAAGTACATCTTTGATTTGTTTTGATAATGGCAATTTAATGTGTCAACCATTTAACATTTTAACAGTCATAGAAATAATGAAATTGTCACCAAAGCTAACATTTTTAAAGTATGTGTTTAATCTGAGTTATTTGAACTTTTTTTAAAGTGTTGAGCCTTACCCTGCAATTATACATGCTAATCGAAGAAGAGGTAGATTAGTAGTTCTTCCTTCATAATTGCTAGTTGTGATTCAGAGTCTAAGATTGGTAGACACAAAAAGCTGGAGTACCTCAACGGGACAGACTGCACCTCCGGAGAGAAGGAATGGATAACGTTTTGGGTCTTGACCTGAAACATCACCCATTCATTCTCTCCAGAGATGCTGCCTGTCCCGCTGAATTAAAGGGCCTGTCCCACTTTCACGACCTAATTCACAACATTTTTTACTCGTGGACATTTTTCATCAGGCTAGAAAAAACGCCCCGACCTACTTGATGCCACGAGTACCTAAGACTAGCATCACGGCCTGCTACGACCTACCTACGGCCTCCTACGACCTTCTACGACCTCGTGACGACCAGGCTGTGAGTATGATGTCAAGGCAAACTCAGCAGAGGTCGTTAATTAGGTCATGAAAGTGGGACAGCACTTAATCCAGCTTTTTGTGTCTGGCGGTTTTAATCAGCATCTGCAGTTTTTTCCTGCACTATGAGATTGGTCTGGAGATGCAAAGTACTGCAGACACTGGCAACTTGAACAAAACACAAAGTGCTGGAGGAACTCAGCAGGTTAAGCAGCATCCATGGAAGGAATTGACAGGTGACCGTTTGGGTCAGGATCCTTCTTCAGTAGGGGGAAGAAAATTGGAAAATGGAGGCAGGAGTGAGACAAGGATTAGTCTGCACAATTTATGTCATCTGTCTTTCTCCACCATTATCTCTATACATTAAGGGAATTGCCAATTTTCAAATGTAATTTTCCACTGTTTTATAGTGAAAGCTTAAAACCTTGATTTATGTGGTACAATCTGGTTTATTCGAATATTATGTGGATTGCTGTTAGAGGCATGAATAATGTAGAGCTTTAGAAACAAAACATAGCATCCAATTTTCAAGACTTTTGAGAATTTCTTGCAAGGAATGCAAAATGATAGCGGGACAACAGGCTCACTGTTTCTCACTGGACCTGGTTGGAACATATAAAGTACAATAAGGCTCTGCTCTCATCTTACAGACTCTTCAACCATTCAAGGATCTTCCAGGAATACCATCGTAACCCACAACTTCATTTCTCAAATGCAAAGCATTGTGCAAAACTACTACCCACAGTCAATTCAACTTCAACTTTAAGCATGATGAGCTCATAGGCTTCTTTGATACTCTGCATATATAATCTTATGACATGATACATTTTGAAGAGGACGTAAAGATGATACAGAGGGGTTATAGGTAAGCTAAGTTGAGTGGACAAAGATGACGCAACAGGGGAATAATGTAGGAATTGTCCAATGTGGAAACAAAACTAAAAAGAGAAACATGTTTTCCAAATTGTGACAGAGTACAGGGCACAGAGATACAAACAGATTTGTATGTCCTAATGCTTGGTTTGCTAAAGGCTGGTATGCAAGTATATCAAAGACTCTAGCACAGTTGAAACTCCTGTGCATAATTGGGGAAGATGCAAGATATGTGGCCTGGTATCCTCCCCCATCCAAGACACTGTTTCCAGCAATTCATGTGGATGTCCTGGGCCAATATTTATTCATAAATCAACATGCTGTAAATGTCAACAGCAGTCTTTACATTACCAGTTGTGAGAAACCTTGCTTTGTGGCAGTCATAAGCTTGATTGCTGTTTCAATTTGTTTAGATTATGGGGTCACATTAAAATGGGAACACATTGGTAATGGGTTGGGAAGCTCTGCCTGTGTGCATTGAACTCATGGTCAACAGAATTGCTAGGAAATTGTCCCAAATCAAAAATACCAAGCATACTTATCAACTCACTGCAGCACTATAGACGAGAGATGAATTTCTGGGAAAGATTGCTTGTTTTATAAATAATATTATTTATACTTCACACCAACATTTCTTGAAACATTCTGGAAACACTGAAGCACTTTTATAATTATGCAACATCTTTAGCAAGTTTATTTCACTATGCTGCTGTTAGGTTTTAATGTAATTTTATATTGAAGCAAGCTATAAAAGGTTTATGAAGAAACAAGAAATTGCAAATGCTAGTTTAAACCAAAGATAGACACATAGTGCTGGAGTAACTCAGTGGGTCAGATGGCATCACTGGAGAAAAAGGATGGGTGACATTTCGATCGGGACCCTTCTTCAGACTTCAGAAAGGTCCCAATCTAAACGTCACCAGTCTTTTGTGGTCTATAATAGTTTTATACTGGGTTGCTTGCAATGTTTCATGAGAGGTGACTCAGCCTGCTAGATGGGGTGCTCAGCTGGAAAACTGGCCTGTCATTCACCAGATCTCAAGGAAAATACATCAAATTATAATATTTATAACAATCTTAGTATCTCATGCAGGTCGTCTTTCAAAGATATTCCTTTGTGTCTTCTCTGTGCCCTGTATGTGTTATTCCATGTCAATCAGCTGTTATAATGGGATGTGATATTGCTTCTTACAGTTCTGTGGAAGGAAATGATTTTACAAAACCAAACATTGGGGGAGTCCAGAACCAGGGCCACAGTTTAAGAATAAGGGGTAAGCCATTTAGAACGGAGATGAGGAAACACTTTTTCACACAGAGTTGTGAGTCTGTGGAATTCACTGCCTCAGAGGGCGGTGGAGGCCGGTTCTCTGGATACTTTCAAGAGAGAGCTAGATAGGGCTCTTGAAGATAGTCAAGTCAGGGGATCTGGGGAGAAGACAGGAATATCAGATTATTGAAGAAATCAGAAGGTATTTTTAGGATACGATTTGCAAAAGCATTATTATGCTGCCGAGGAAGTAAAGTACTTGTTTGACAGTAACTGCACTTAAGAGATGTGAAAGTTGGCCTTGACTGTTCAACAAAAAGGATTGTTGCTGTCTACATTTATATGATACTAGACCAAGTGCAGACCCGTTGGGTCTGGACACCGAACGTGCGTTTGGGGCGGGGGGCTGTGACGTCACACTAACCACCCGTTGGGTCTGTACCTCCAAAGCAGGGTTGCGGGGTTGTGAATCTGGCACCCACAAACACACACACTCATCACACCCCTTGATATTATATTAATATTTTAATTTTCTTCTTTTATTCATCTCCACCCTATCCACTGATGAATAGCCCTCACCTCTCAGGTACGTCTCGAGGGGGGGGTGGTGCAGAGAGAGAAAATTAATGTTAGAAAAAAAAATTGTGAGGTGGGGGAGGAGGAGGGTTGAGAGGAAGGGGGGTGAGGAAGGTGGGGAGAGAGGAGGGTGAGAGAGGAGAGGGGTGGAGAGAGGAAGAAGAGGATGCGGAGAGAGGTGAAGGGGGTGGGTTTGGAGCAGGCGTGCATGAGTTGAGTCGCGGGCTGTGAAGAGAGAAGGGCAGAGAGAGAGAGAGAGGGGAGAGACAGATAGACTGGTACACACAATAAAACTCGAGAAACACTGCGGGTGCAGCAGCATCTATGGAGTGAAGGAAATAGGCAATGCTTTTGGCGGAAACCCATCCTCAGACGGGTTTTCACGAAACGTTGTCTATTTCTTTTGATGCATAGATGCTGCTGCACCCGCTGAGGTTATGAAGCCATTTTTTTGTGTACCTTTGATTTTCAAGCATCTGCAGTTCTGTCTTAAAGACAGAGAGACTGTTGGCGGGCTGTTTTCCCAACCCGCGTTTGCGGGAGGGGGGGGCTGCGGCATCACACTCACACTAACCACCCCCAAACACAGGCGGGGGGAGGGGTGGAGAGGAAGACGGGGGTGGGAGAAAAGAGGGGAGAGGGAGACGGGGTGGGGAGAGAAGAGGAGAGGGGGGAGGGAGGGGAGAGGGGAGGAGGAAAGGGAGAAATTGGTGAGGGAGAAGAGAGCAGGGTGGGGGAGAGGGAGGGGGAGGAGAGTGGTAGGAGAGCGGGGAGGGCAGGAAGGGGGAGAGGGGGGGAGGGGATGTTAGAGGTGGAGAGAGGGGATGAGGGGAAGGGGAGAGGAGTAGGGGGAAGAGAGGGAGAGAAGGAGGGGGGAGGGATAGAGGTGGGGGAGGGAGAGTGGAAGAGTGGGGAGTGAGAGAGAAGGGAGGGGGAGAGGGGTGGGGGAGGGGGTTGTGGAGGGAGATGGGGATGGGTTTGGGAGTTAAGTGGAAGAATGGGGAGGAGATGGAGAGGTGTAGGGGGAGTGGTGGAAGTGGGAGAGAGTGGGGGGGGAGAGTGTAGGGGGAGTGGTTGAAGAGGGATAGCGGGGTAGGGGGGAGGGGACGGGGTGAGAGAGGGAAGGGGGATGTGGGAGAGAGTAATGGGGTGGGAGGAGGAGGGGGATGAGAGGGAGAGGGGTGAGGAGAAGGGGATGGAGAGGGGGAGGAGAGAGGTAAGGCGAGGAGAAGGGTAGAGAGGTGTGGGGAGGGTGGAGGGGTGGCGACGGGTTGGGAGAGAAGAGGGGGGGAGGGGGGAGAGGGAGACGGGGTGGGAGAGAAGAGGGGAGGGAGGGGAGGGAGGAGAGAGGGGGAGGAGGAAAGGGGAGAGATTGGTGAGGGAGAAGAGAGCAGGGTGGGGGGAGAGGGACGGGGAGGAGAGTGGGGAGTGGGAGGAGAGCGGGGAGGGCAGGAAGGGGGGGAGGGGGGGAGGGGATGTTAGAGGTGGAGAGAGGGGATGAGGGAAGGGGAGAGGAGTAGGGGGAAGAGAGGGAGAGAGGGAGGGGGGAGGATAGAGGTGGGGGAGGGAGAGGGGAAGAGTGGTGAGTGAGGGGCAGAGGGGTAGCGGGGAGTGGTGCAAGAGTGAGGGGAAGGGGGTAGGGGGGAGATGGGGGTGAAGAGGGTGGTGGAGGGGGGGAAGAGAGGGTGTGGGAGGGGAGGGAGGGGGAGAGGAGAGAGGGGGAAGAGTGGGGAGGGAGAGTTGAAGTAGGAGGGGTAGGGACAGTCCATCTGTTACCCATTCCCTATCACCCCCAATCCTCTTTCTCTATTGCCACACACGTGACGACGCCCTTCGACACAGGCTGCGGGGGTGGGGGGGAGGGGCTGGGGCTGGGGCTGCTGCCAAGGCATATGTAAACGGATTCATTTCGATTGGATATCTTTGAGCATTGGGCATTGTGACATCACAAAACGGAACCTTCATTAACATTCTATTGCTGTTTTTTTAAACATTTTGAAATGTCCCCATTCCCTATCCCCCCACACACGTGGCGACGCCCTTCGACACAGGCTGTGGGGTTGGGGGAGGGGCTGGGGCTGGGCTGCTGCCAAGGCATATCTAAATGAATCCATTCCCATTGGACATCTGTTAGCATCGGGCATTGTGACATCACACAACGGAATCTTTACTAACATTCTATGGCTGAGCTGTTTTTTTAATCATTTTGAAATGTTTGGGGGTGGGGGGGGAGAAGTATTTTATTTTTAAAAGTGTACATAAAAACGACCAAATTTAATCAGGGTTGTCTATTCGTAAGATAAACGTAATCACAGGCTGTGGGGTTGGGGGGGGAGGGGCTGGGGCTGGGGCTGCTGCCAAGACATATGTAAACGGATTCATTTCGATTTGTCACACGTGTCGCCGGGCGTCGCCACATGTGTGGGGGTGATAGGGAATGGGGACATTTCAAAATGTTAAACAAACAGCTCTCAGCAATAGAATGTAAATGAAGGTTCCGTTTTGTGATGTCACAATGCCCAATGCTGCGGGGGTTGGGGGGGAGGGGCGGGCCGGGGCTGGGGCCACCGCAAAGGCATATGTAAATGGATCCATTCCGATTGGACATCTGTGACCATTGTGCATTGTGACATCACACAACGGAATCTTTACTAACATTCTACGGCTGAGCTGTTTTTTTTAAACATTTTGAAATGTTTGGTTTGGGGGGGTGGGAGAGGTATTTTATTTTAAAAAGCGTACGTAAACACGACCAAAATTTAATCAGGATCGTCTATTCGTAAAGATAAACGTAACCTCTTTAGAAACGGTAAAAAATATCGGCGTTTCCGCGCGCCGCGCGGGCGCGGGGCGGTATCAAAGGCGGGACAAGTCAAGCAGAACGTTGGACGTACAGACGTACAGACGTACAGACGTACAGACGTACAGACGTACAGACGGACGGCAGCCAGAGAGTTTTAAAAGTATACTAGACCAAGTGCAGACCCGTTGGGTCTGGTCCCCGAAAGTGCTTGACACCCCAGGTGTTGTTCCCAAACGTGCTTCAGACCCCGGGGTGAAAATGTGCTGAAAAAAAGATGGCGTCGTTTTCGGAAAAAATCGGAGAAAATCGGCGAAAAAAGATGGCGTCGTTTTCGGAGAAAATCGGGGGGAAAAAGATGGCGTCGTTTTTCGGAGAAAATCGGAGACAATCGGAGAAAATCACATTGGGGCTGGGGGGGGGATGGATTTTATTAAAAAACGTGTACATAAACAGGACAGAATTTAATCAGGAGTGGCTATTCGTAAAGATAAATGTATTCTCTTTGGAAATGTGCGAAAAACGTGGGCCTTTCCGCGCGCCGTGTGGGGCCAGGGGCCGTATCAAAGGCCGCGCGGCAAAGTCAAGCAGGCCGTCGGACGTACAGACGGACGACAGCCAGAGAGTTTTAAAAGTATATAGAAGATAGATATATGAATATTTAAGAAAGAGTTCAATGAGAATGACAAACAAATGGATCCTTGAGGCAGTATAAGAAGGAAAGATGAGGTTGCTCTGAATGAGGCAACAAAATATGGCAAGTATATTTTAAAAAATAAGGTCATGTAGTCATAAGAAATAGGAGTGAAATTAGGCCATTTGGCCCATCAAGTCTACACCATTCAATCATGGCTGATCTATCTCTCCCTCCTAACCCCATTTCCTGCCTGTTCCCCATAAACTCTAACACCTTGGGGCGGCTTGCAGTTTGGGAAAATTAGTAATTAATGTTGGAGTGAACTAGAAGATGGATAGATGTAAGGAAAATTAGATACAACCACAGATACAACATGGAAGGTGATTATTCAACTGAATCTGTCCTGGGTCTACGTAGTAGCAAATCAGATGGGTTCCATTTCCCCAACTTTCTCCACACATCAGTGCAAGTTCAATCACTTCTCTAGCTTCTGTTTTAAAGGTACTGCCAAAATGAAACTACCTCCGTTACTCCCTATTGCATTGCATTCTAGGCCCTAACTGCACAATGTAAAAAACAATTTTTCCTCGTGAGAGTTTTGGTTCTTTTGCTAATTACGTTCATTCTGTGTCTATGTCCCATAGTTCTTGCCTCTCTGGCAATGGACCCGTTTCTCTACATCCATTCTAAATGCTTCATGATTTTAAATGCCTCAATCAGATCTCCTCACAACCTCATGTGCTCCAAGGAAAACAATGTCAGCTTCTGCAGGATATCCACATAACCAAAGTCCCTTAATCCTAGATTTATTTCTGTACCTGTGCACCTACAGTATTCCCATGCCTTCACATCTTTCTATAGTCTGATGCCCAGGAACTGGGCAGAGGAATTCAGTTGTGGCTGAAATAATGTCTTATAATGTTTCAAGATAGACAAAAACTGCTGGAGTAATTCAGCAGGTCAGGCAACATATCTGGAGAAAAGGAATGGATGGCGTTTCAGGGTTGAAATCTTTCATCATACATCATGACTTCCTTCCTCTTACACTGTATGCTTCCATATAAAAAGCCCATGATCACATTGCATTGTTAACTGACTTTGAAGTCTGTCCTGCCATCTTTAATAATTTTTATGCTCAAATTTCTAAATCTCTTTGCTCTTGTATCCCTTTAGAATTGTGCCATCTGATTTATAATGCTCTTTTCATTCTTTGTACCGGTGTTACACTTCACATTTCTCAGCAATGAATGTCATCTTCCACGGATCCATCCATTCTAACCTGTCTCTGTCTTGTAGAGTCATAGGGCACTGAGACAGACCCTGAGGCCCACCATGCGCATGCCAACTATCAAGCTCCCATTTATATTCATCCCATTTACCAAGACTTAGATCATAGTGTTTCTATGCCTTCAAGTGCTCATCTGGACGCCGTAAATATTATGGGAGTACCTGCCCTTCACTGACTAATCAGGTACTGCATTATAATCTCCGACGATCACCTGAGTGAAATAAGTTATTTCTCAAATCCAAGATTGTCTACCAACCTACCCCTGTGGTACACATTGATAAGCCTTTGGAATAAATTAAATCCACTTTCACAGTCTATTGCACCCTTGGAATTTATGGTTCCAGTTAATGCCTGAGAATATATGAATGTATAGTACACTGGTAAATGCTTGGTTGATTTAGGTTTCAATTCACGCTTGTCTTAAGATTCTATCTGTCTTGCTGTATTCACCGAAAAGAGACATTTTTTTTAGGTTACTTGTAGAGACCTACAAGGGAGAGGGAAAACTTGACCTACTCTAGGTTGGCGAGCCTTTTACGAACAGTGACTACAGTTCTATTAGCTTTAAAATAGTTATGGGTAAGAACTGCATTGGTCCACAAGTTAAAGTTCTAAATTGGGGCAACGACAAGTTTGATGGTATTAGACAGGAACTTGCAAACATTGCTTGGAAAATGTTTGCGGGCAAAGGGATGTCCAGAAAATAGGATCATTTTAAAAGTGTGCTAGTGAGAATTTAAGTATGCATGTTCCTGTTAGAGTGAAGGGCAAGATAGGTGAGAGCAAGGAACTGGATGACAGGAGAAATTGAGGATCTGTTCAGGAAAAAGAAGATGGCATGGGACAGGTATAGGCAGCTGAGATTAAGTGTATCCCTGGAAGAGTATTGATAATTGAGGAGCATGCTTGAAAAATAAATCGGGAGGGGAAAAAGAAGACATGAGATAGCTCTGCAGATAGATTAAGGAGAATCCAAAATATTTTATACGTATATTAAGGAGAAAAGGGTAACCAGAGTGAGAATAGGTCTCTTAGAAACCAAAGTGATCATCTATGTGTGAAGCTGCAGGGGATGGACAAGGTCATAGAAACATAGAAACATAGAAATTAGGTGCAGGAGTAGGCCATTCGGCCCTTCGAGCCATTCAATATGATCATGGCTGATCATCCAACTCAGTATCCCGTACCTGCCTTCTCTCCATACCCTCTGATCCCTTTAGCCACAAGGGCCACATCTAGCTCCCTCTTAAATATAGCCAATGAACTGGCCTCAACTACCTTCTGTGGCAGAGAGTTCCAGAGATTCACCACTCTCTGTGTGAAAAAAGCTCATCTCGGTTTTAAAGGATTTCCCCCTTATACTTAAGCTGTGACCCCTTGTCCTGGACTTCCCCAACATCGGGAGCAATCTTCCTGCATCTAGCCTGTCCAACCCCTTAAGAATTTTGTAAGTTTCTATAAGATCCCCTCTCAATCTCCTAAATTCTAGAGAGTATAAACCAAGTCTATCCAGTCTTTCTTCATAAGACAGTCCTGACATCCCAGGAATCAGTCTGGTGAACCTTCTCTGCACTCCCTCTATGGCAATAATGTCCTTCCTCAGATTTGGAGACCAAAACTGTACGCAATACTCCAGGTGTTGTCTCACCAAGACCCTGTACAACTGCAGTAGAACCTCCCTGCTCCTATACTCAAATCCTTTTGCTATGAAAGCTAACATACCATTCGCTTTCTTCACTGCCTGCTGCACCTGCATGCCTACTTTCAATGACTGGTGTACCATGACACCCAGGTCTCGCTGCATCTCCCCTTTTCCTAGTCGGCCACCATTTAGAAAATAGTCTGCTTTCCTGTTTTTGCCACCAAAATGGATAACCTCACATTTATCCACATTATACTGCATCTGCCAAACATTTGCCCACTCACCCAGCCTATCCAAGTCACCTTGCAGTCTCCTAGCATCCTCCTCACAGCTAACACTGCCCCCCAGCTTAGTGTCATCCGCAAACTTGGAGATATTGCCTTCAATTCCCTCATCCAGGTCATTAATATATATTGTAAATAGCTGGGGTCCCAGCACTGAGCCTTGCGGTACCCCACTAGTCACTGCCTGCCATTGTGAAAAGGACCCGTTTACTCCTACTCTTTGCTTCCTGTTTGCCAGCCAGTTCTCTATCCACATCAATACTGAACCCCCAATGCCATGTGCTTTAAGTTTGTATACTAATCTCTTGTGTGGGACCTTGTCGAAAGCCTTCTGGAAGTCCAGATACACCACATCCACTGGTTCTCCCCTATCCACGCTACTAGTTACATCCTCGAAAAATTCTATAAGATTCGTCAGACATGATTTACCTTTCGTAAATCCATGCTGACTTTGTCCAATGATTTCACCACTTTCCAAATGTGCTGCTATCCCATCTTTAATAACTGACTCTAGCAGTTTCCCCACTACCGATGTTAGACTAACTGGTCTGTAATTCCCCGTTTTCTCTCTCCCTCCCTTCTTAAAAAGTGGGGTTACGTTTGCTACCCGCCAATCCTCAGGAACTACTCCAGAATCTAAAGAATTTTGAAAGATTATTACTAATGCATCCACTATTTCTGGAGCTACTTCCTTAAGTACTCTGGGATGCAGCCTATCTGGCCCTGGGGATTTATCGGCCTTTAATCCATTCAATTTACCCAAAACCACTTCCCGACTAACCTGGATTTCACTCAATTCCTCCAACTCCTTTGACCCGCGGTCCCCTGCTATTTCCGGCAGATTATTTATGTCTTCCTTAATGAAGACGGAACCAAAGTAGTTATTCAATTGGTCCGCCATATCCTTGTTCCCCATGATCAACTCACCTGTTTCTGACTGCAAGGGACCTACATTTGTTTTAACTAATCTCTTTCTTTTTACATATTTATAAAAACTTTTGCAGTCAGTTTTTATGTTCCCTGCCAGTTTTCTTTCATAATCTATTTTTCCTTTCCTAATTAAGCCCTTTGTCCTCCTCTGCCGGTCTCTGAATTTCTCCCAGTCCTCTGGTATGCTGCTTTTTCTGGCTAATTTGTACGCATCATCTTTCGCTTTGATACCATCCCTGATTTCCCTTGTTATCCACGGATGCACTACCTTCCCTGATTTATTCTTTTGCCAAACTGGGATGAACAATTTTTGTAGTTCATCCATGCAGTCTTTAAATGTCTTCCATTGCATGTCCACCGTCAACCCTTTTAGAATTAATTGCCAGTCAATCATGGCCAATCCACGTCTCATACCCTCAAAGTTACCTTTCTTTAAGTTCAGAACCATTGTTTCTGAATTAATAATGTCACTCTCCATCCTAATGAAGAACTCAACCATATTATGGTCACTCTTGCCCAAGGGGGCACGTACAACAAGACTGCTAACTAACCCTTCCTCATTACTCAATACCCAGTCTAAAATAGCCTGCTCTCTCGTTGGTTCCTCTACATGTTGATTTAGATAACTATCCCGCATACATTCCAAGAAATCCTCTTCCTCAGCACCCCTGCCAATTTGATTCACCCAATCTATATGTAGATTGAAGTCACCCATTATAACTGTTTTGCCTTTGTCGCATGCATTTCTAATTTCCTGTTTGATACCATCTCCAACTTCACTACTACTGTTAGGTGGCCTGTACACAACACCCACCAGCGTTTTCTGCCCCTTAGTGTTTCGCAGCTCTACCCATACCGATTCCACATCCTCGAACCTAATGTCCTTCCTTTCCATTGCGTTAATCTCCTCTCTAATCATCAATGCTACCCCACCTCCTTTTCCTTTCTCTCTATCCCTCCTGAATATTGAATTCAATTAATATATCTCCTCTGTTTTTTGGAGAAAGACATGAAGATTAGAGAAATTGGGACAGATAATAGGGATGTCGATGGCAGTCCATGTTTAAGTGGAAGAGGTGCCGGTTGTCCTAAGATCATGAGAGGAATAGGTAAATGCACAGTCTCCTGCCCAGAGTAGGGGATTCGAAGACCATAGGACATAGGTTCAAAGTGAACGGGAAAAGATTTAATAATAATCTGAGGGGTAACTTTTTCACTCAAAGGGTGGTGGGTGTATGCCAGAGGAAGTAGTTGAGGCTGGGACTATTCCATCGTTTAAGAAACAGTTAGACAGGTACATGGATAGGACAGGTTTGGAGGGATATGGACCAAGCACAGACTAGTGTAACTGGGACATTGTTGGCTGGTGTGGGCAAGTTGGGCCGAAGGGCCTGTTTCCACACTGTATCACGCTATGACTCTATGACTCTAAGATGTGTGAAGATAGATAAATCTCCCGGGCCTGTACAGATATATTCAAGGACACTATGGGAAGCTAGAGAAGACATTGTAGAAGTCCTGGCTGAGATATATGAATTATCATTAGTCACAGATGAGGTGCCAAAAAACTGGAGGGTGGCTAATATTGTGCCTCTATTTAAGAAGGGTTGTAAAAAAATCTGTGGTCGGAAAGTTACTGGAGAGGTTTGTGAGCAATAAGATATAAATGCATTTGGAAAGAGGGGTTGATTAGTGATAGCTGTCATGCTTTGTGTTTGGGAGATCATGTTTCACAAATTTGATTGAGATGTTTGAAGATGTAACCAAGAAGAATGGCAAAGGCAGAGCCATGGACATAGTCTTTATAGATCTCAGCAAGGTCCTTGACAAGGTTCTGCAGAATAGGCTGCTCTAGAAGATTAGATCTCATGGGATTCGGGGAAAACTAGCTAACCGGAATGATCCAGAATTGGCTTTATGGTAGGGAGCAGAGGATGCTGGTGTATGATTGGTTTTTGGACTTGAGTCCTCGGACTGGTGGTGTGCCTCGGGGGTTGGTTCTGAGCCCATTGCTATTTGTCATCTATATCAATGATTTGGATGAAAATGTATGGCATTATTAGTAAGTTTGCAGATGACACTAAAATAGATGGTATTGTAGACAGTGAAGATGGAGTGGGATCAATTGGAGTGGGATCTTTGTCAGCAAGGCAAGTGGGTCAATTGAAGTTTAATTCAGATAAATGTGAGGTGTTGAATTTTGGGAAGTCAAACCAGGGCAGGACACTCTGTATCTCCAGACCTGAATGGCCAGGATCTGATCTTTAGAAGAATGTGAATCTCATGGTTCATCCAAGGCTTCTAGTTAGGAAACACTAACTAGTTAGGAAGGTTTTTGTTGGGATGCAGTCCTCCACACATTTCTTTATGAAGTCTGTAGCGAATGTGGCGAGTCCCTGAACATTTCCCAGTTTACAAACTCCAAACAGTCCTGGAGTTGTTCCTCTGACCCCCCCCCCCAAGCTCTGTACAATCCTCACCTCTGGGGGCACGCTCTTCATTTGCTGCCTGTAGGCAGGAAGAAGCAGCACCGCAGTATGGTCGGATTAACTGAAGTGAGGGCGAGGGATTGAGCGATAGGCATCCTTGATGCTCGTGTGGCAGTGGTCGAGGGTATTTGGTCCTCTGATGCTGCAGGAGACATGTTGGTGGAAGTTAGGGAGCGATTTCTTAAGGTTGGCTTTGTTGAGATCCCTGGCTATGGTGGTAAATGCCTCGGTGTAAGCCGTCTAGTGCTTGTTGACCACGGCGGCTGATCGACATTCACCTCTCTGTTTCCATTTTTATATGATACATTTTTTAAACAGCTAACTGTTCTACTATCACTGCCAATGAGTAGCTTTAGCTTTGAGAAACCCTTTTTGGTTATATACAGAAAGTTGCTGCAACATTTGAAGTTGAAATTGTAGTTGAAAAATTATTGCACACATTGGGATCGTTTTGATTGTTGTTGTCCTATTGCTGCAGGAATTCTATTAGCATTAACAATTTGGAAGTCATAGAAATCAACTAACATTTGTGATTCTGTGGAGTTCTGCAGTTTGGAAAATGTAATTGATAATCTACAGTAGATCTATTGGAACTATTGAACATGTGGGAATCGAAGAGTAAAGGGCCTGTCCCACTTTCACGACCTAATTCACGACCTCTGCCTAGTTTGCCCTTGACATACTCGCAGCATGGTCGTCACGAGGTCGTAGGAGGTCGTAGGTAGGTCGTAGGTAGTTCGTGATGCTAGTCATTGGTACTCGTGGCATCAAGTAGGTCGGGGCGTTTTTTCAACATGATGAAAAATGTCCACGAGTAAAAAAGGTCGTGAAAGTGGGACAGGCCCTTTACTGTTATAGGTTTATCCAGTTTAAAACCAAAGTACTGCAGTTCTGTTATACTGAGGGAAGAAGCAGAAATGATAAGAGTTTTGCAGTGCAGAAACAGGTCATTCTGCCTTGCATGTCCATGCTGACCATCAAGTTCCTATCTATACTAAATAAATGTCCTTGTAGAAATGTTATACTGTTGAGTATAAGAGTGTAGAAGCACATTAGGTTGCATTATTAGGTTGCATTTGGAGTATTATGTGCAGTTCTGGTTGCCCCGAAATAGGAAGAATGTTGAGGCTTTGGAAAGGGTGCAGAAGATATTTACTAGAATGATGCCTGGATTAGCTACAAGGAGAGGTTGGACAGACTTGGAATATTTTCTCTGTAAAGGGGCTGTCCCACTGCAGTGACCTAATCTGCGAGTTTAGACGAGTTTGCCCTCGACTCAAACTCGCAACATGGTCAACACGTGGTCCTAGGAGGTCCTATGAGGTCACTGGAACACTCCTTCATGCTCGAGGGAAGTTCCCGAATACTCGCTGCCTCAGCTAGGTCGTGGAAAAAATTTCCGCGATTAAAAATTGGTCGACATGGTTCTTTTTAACTCGTAGTGCAGTGGAGTGGGGTCGCTATGTAGTTACAGGGCAGCCGTAGGCAATCGAGGGCAGCCGTAGGCAATCTCCTTCGCTGACCGGGCATTTTAATTGGCTCACTGGAGTTTTCAAGACCAAGGAAAGACCAAGGTAGGTTAAATGCCCGCTAAACATTTTCCGACTTCTTAAAAGTGTCTCCACTCCTTCTCTTCCCTTCTCCCCCCCTTCTCTCCCCTTCTCTCCCCTTCTCTCTCCTTCTCTCTCCCTTTCTCCCCTTTTCTCCCCCCCCTCCCCGCTCGCGCTCTCTAAAGGACTTACCGTACACTTTGCAACCGTCTTTATCTTCCTCTTCATTGTGGGTGTAAATTTCAGGCAGCGCTCCCCCGCTTTTCCAGGCCCCCGCCTTTGCGATGTGTTTGTGTGCGGTCGGTCGATCCAGCTCGCGGTTTCATCGCTGACAGTCGATCCAGCTCGAGGTTTTCCAGGCGAGTGCCTTCAAGCTTGAAGGTTGAAGACACTCTTCTGAATTCGCGGATTAGGTCGCAACAGTGGGACAGCCCCTTGGGGTGGGAGGGGAGGGGGAGTGTGTGTGGGTGGGGAGATGTAGGGGGGGGGAGAGGGTGGTGTGGTGGGAGGGGGGGGTGTGGCAGGGGTGTGTGGAGGGGTGTATGTGGGCGGGAGGGGTGTGGGAGGGGGGTGTGTGTGGGAGGGGGCTGTGTGTGGGGGGGGAGGGGTGTGGGGGAGAGGGGTGTGTGGCGGGAATGGACGTGTGGGGGAGGGATGGGGGAGGGGTGTGGGCGGGTGGTGTATGAGCAGGAGGTGTGTGGGCGGGTGTGGGGGGTGAGGTGTGGGTAGGGGGCTTTTGGGGGGAGGGGGTGGGCAGGGGGGGTTGTGGGGGGAATGGGTGTGTGAGCAGGCGGTGGGGTTTGTGGGTGGAGGGGGGGTTGGGGGGGTTGAGGGGGGAGGGGGTGTGTGGGTGGGGGGGGAGTTGTGGGGGGAGAGGGGTTTGTGGGCGGGTGGGAGTGTGCTCGGAGAAACGACAGGGGAAGAGCCATGGGGGAGGGGGGTATCACAATGGAGGGGGGCAGGAGCCAGCGTGGGGGACCAGAGTGGTAGGGGCTGGCGGTGCGATGTGGATGGGCGCTGGTCGTTATCCTCCGCCGGGATCAGAGTCTCCGCTTTCCGTTTGGTGACATCGGCGACATCTCCGACTCCGGGCTGGGCTTTGCTGGGCTGGGCCAGGCTGGGTCTCCGACGCTGGGCTAGGTCGGGTCTCCGACGCTGGGCCAGGCTGGGTCTCCGATGTTGGGCTGGGTCTCTGAGGCTGAGCCACTGTTTCTTAATGGCTTTCATTATTTGCCTGTTGGACAGTGGAGAGCACGATAAAGTATGTTTAATTGCAAATATTCTCTTGCTGTTACATAAAGTCATATTTTGTCATTTCCCTTTTAGTGTCCAATGACCCACTTCAAAATTTAAAGTTTGTTCAGCACCATTTCACTCGGCAACCTGCAGAGCGCTGCTATGGATATTGTTTAATATTTATTTTAATTAAATTTCAACAGCTCCATAGACCATTTATGCATTTAATTAGGCAGAACATCGAATGTAATTATACACCCATTCTGTGACTGTCGATCTGTTTTCCTTTAGGACATGAATTCTTGACACTGGTATGTGCTAATTCTTATATGCAGGGGATATAACCTTGGAACAGATAGAAGGTTCCACAGTTGTAGGCCAAGTTGCATACTTTGCTAAGAGGTTCACCATTATCTCTGAAAACAGAGGTTTCCATTGACAGTGACAGCTGCTTAAGGAGGGAGTGCTACAAATCACATTTTCTTGAATGTTGTATGAATGATTAAGGGGAGAGTGTGATGTTCAAACATAGACTACAAAGTTATGGTTGTAACTCAGTTGTTTTTGTGTCACATGCAATCTCGATAGACATGAAATATCCAGGACTTGCATACCCTGTCCCCTATATCCAACATAACTTCTTGTAGCGGACTCTGTATGGGTTTTGTAAGGAATTCATTTTAACTGTGATATCCTCAGGTCAAGATAGACACAAAATGCTGGAGTAACTCAGTGGGACAGGCAGCATTCATTTTCAACAAATGTCTTAACTACAAGCCAATATTTAAGGAAGCCTTAAACTGATTCACCATTCCTCAAAAGGTAAGTGTGGCATCAAGGTACTATGGTAAAAGTCAAGTCAATGAGCATCAAACAGAGAACATTTTAATGGTTGGAGTTATACACAGCCCCAGGGTATTACAGATGCATTACAGCTTCATTCCATTATGAGGAAATGCTGGTGGATTGCACAATGTTCAGTTCCGTTCACAATTCGTCAGCAAATGAAACAGGAAAACCTGCACTATTTTTGCAAAATCTTAACAATATTTAAGTTTAGTTTACTTGAGTTTATTGTCACATGTGTAGGTACAGTGAAACACTTTTTTATGGCGTGCTATCCAGCTTTTTTGTTGTATGCTATCCGGTCAGCAGAAATACTGTACATGATTACAATCAAGCAGCCCACAGAGTACAGATACGGGATAAAGGGAATAATAATTAATGTAAGAGTTCAGAAAAGTCCAGAAAAGTCTGATTAAAGATAGTCTGAGGGTCTCCAATGAGATAGAAGGTAGCTCAAGACCGCTCTCCAGTTGGTGAGAGAATGGTTCAGTTGCCTGATAACAGCTGGAAAGAAACTGTCCCTAAATCTGGAGGTATGCATTTTCACACTTCTGTACCACTTGCCAGATTGGAGAGGGGAGATGATGGAGTGCCCAATATTCAAGCATACATGGATAAATGGTGAGTTGCATTTGTACTGTGGACTGTCAACAAGTTACCTGTTTTAAACTAAGTATTAAAGCCTCAGATGACAATATGTTCTTGAGTTCCAACTGTGCATCAATTCAGATGGAACAGAGGTACTGGCACATGTAAATGCACAGCTTATTCAGTAACCAACACTAGTTAATGAATATTGGATCTTTGTCTCTATTGCCTTGCAAACTGAAGGATAAAGCAGAATGTTGAACACATCAGTATTTCAACCGTGATATAATTTGGTAAGACAGTTTATGTAAAGTGAGATGTTCAATTATTTAATGAAGCCCCCATTAAAATGATATAACTATGAGTTTGGATGTTGTAAGTCTCAGGAAGTGTCCAGCAGGAAAGGTGCACTTTTTATTTGTGAAAGAATTATCTCCATGAGAATATGTAGGATGGTGTGAATTGATCTGACATGTTTTCAAGCTCACACTTGTGCAATAGATCCCATTGGAGCTGTCATTTGGAGGTGTAATAATCACAGTTTTGCAATTCTATCACTGACATTTTAAGAATTGTCTCATCGTGGTTGAGACCTGCCTTTAATTAACTAGCCTTAGGATACGCTGAACTCTGTGAAAATATTGGCAATTAATGGGGAAATTGTTATTATTTTAGGTAGGTCAGGCAGAAGATCTTTGCGTCATTTTAAAAATGTTTTTGTAATTCAATCGCCTGTTTGGATGTAACATACGTAATTGGATTAGTGTTTTGTGAAACCCACTTCCATGGCTGTGAAACCTCTGTAATGCAGTAATGAATGCAGTGAATCCTCATTGATGTAAAGTATAGAGATGATTCACAAACACTAATCCTTGCATTATGATATATTAAGGAATTCCGGGAAAAGAAAACTCTCTGCCCAGATCATGGTTGGAATGTGGAGCTCACTTTCACTATGAGTGAGATAAATTGTGAAAACAGATTCAAAAGGGGAGCTGGATGAGGAAGATAGGAACAGTGGAAGTTCATGCAGAGGGTCACCAGTGACATTGACCAAATATCTGGAATATCCCACATCTGATTTGTAAATTCAGGTATTTTAGAAAGGCATCTTTATGTAGTGGGAAAGGAAGCTAAAGTCTCGTGTTCAAGTCAAGAGCCAAGAGTGTTTAATAGACATATGCACTGGGACTGGAACAATGAATTTCATACTTTCTGCAGCTTTACAGGCACATTAAATACATGTGCTTTCTATGTAGGAGGTACATCAACGTGAAGTCCTACATGTTCAGGAACAGCTATCTTGAACCAAGTCACAGAACCCTAACATTGAGAGCAAAATTGGTGTTTTGGTGCCACTTAACCAGAATATTGATCTTCATGAACCAGACTCATTGTTATCCATTATTCGTACATCAACCAAGGTTTTGTCGATACATTTTAAAATGACATTGGGGCTGTATCTGCCTATACAGTTATGGGCATATAGAGAGCAGAGCAGGGGACTGAGCACACAGCTTTGGGCTGCCCCTGTGCTGATGGCCAGTGATAGAAGGCATTGTTGATGAGAAGAGAATGAGTTTTATAACGAGGAATCGAATATAGGAGCAAAGAAGTCCTTCTGCAGTTGTACAGAGCCCTAGTGAGACCACACCTGGAGTATTGTGTGCAGTTTTGGTCCCCTAATTTGAGGAAGGACATTCTTGCTATTGAGGGAGTGCAGCGTAGGTTTACAAGGTCAATTTCCGGGATGGCGGGATTGTCATATGCTGAAAGAATGGAGCAGCTGGGCTTGTACACTCTGGAGTTTAGAAGGATGAGAGGGGATCTCATTGAAACATATAAGATTGTTAAGGGGTTGGACACGCTAGAAGCAGGAAACACGTTCCCAATGTTGGGGGAGTCCAGAACCAGGGGCCACAGATAAAGGAAAAGGAGTAAGCCATTTAGAACGGAGACGAGGAAACACGTTTTCTCACAGAGAGTGGTGAGTCTGTGGAATTCTCTGCTTCAGAGGGCGGTGGAGGCAGGTTCTCTGGATGCTTTCAAGAGAGCTAGATAGGGCTCTTAAAAATAGCGGAGTCAGGGGATATGGGGAGAAGGCAGGAACGGGGTACTGATTGGGGATGATCAGCCATGATCACATTGAATGGCAGTGCTGGCTCGAAGGGCCGAATGGCCTACTGCTGCACCTATTGTTTATTGTCTATTGATATATACTGATTGAGATCTGCTGTTGAGGAAGTCAAGGATCCAGTTGCAGAGGCAGGAAACGAGATTCAGCTCCCTGAGATTGACAGTAGGTTTGGAAGGTCCAATGGTGTTGATCGCCAAGCTGTAGTCGATGAACAACAGCCTGCCATACATATTCCTGTTTCCATGTGGTCCAGCGGAGAGTGGATGCCAATAGGGTTGCATCCTCTGACGATCTATTGTGGCGGTAGCAAATTGAAATTTACCCTCTTTTCCAATTCAAATGTAGGATGCTACGCCTGTTGCATTAACTCTCTATTAATGCAGGGAAGCATTAGCTGTTTCTCTTTCCATGAATGCTACCTAACCTGCTGTGTGTTTCCAGTGTTTTTCTGCTTTCATTGCAATGTATTATTCATTTACCAAGACACCATGGGGTTGTTTGATTTCAGCCTCGCCACAGCAAACAGAAGGTTTGTGAGGGCCATCACTTGTTTTAACATCACTGGGAGTGTTTTCAGATGATCAGAGTGCAGTGACAAATGACATCTCAAAACCTCGATTTTGAGAACCATTAAATCTTCAAGTGCGAAGCCCTGCAGTCCTTTCTTGACCTTTCTTTGCCAGCAATTGTAACCATGGGGAATAAACTCTTCCACACACAGTGGTGCAGGTATATTAATTTAATGTGACTGCACGACAAACAATTACAGTCAGTAGACTTCCTCTTCATTGCTCACTGTTCTATCCTGAAGCAGGCTTTATTTTTAATCAAAGCAGTGAACACACTGGAGTCATGGAGTCATACAGAATGGAAACAGGCCCTTTGGCCCAACTTGCCCACACCAACCAACATGTCCCAGTTACACTAGTCCCACCTGCCTGTGTTTGGCCCATGTCCCTCTAAACCTGCCCTATCCATGTACTGTCCAAATGTTTCCTAAACATTAAGATGAAGGGAAGCACGGTGGTGCAGCAGTAGAGTTGCTGCCTTTCAGTGCCAGGGACCCAGGTTCAATCCCAACTATGGGTGCTCTCTGTACGGAGTTTGTACGTTCTCCCAATTGACCGCGTTGGTTTTCCCCGGGATTTCCTCCCACATTCCAAAGACATACAGGTTCGTAGGTTAATTGGCTTGGTATAAATGTAAAAATTGTCCCTGGTGTGTGTAGGATAGTGTTAATGTGCAGAGATCTCTGGTCGGTGTGGACTCGGTGGGCCGAAGGGCCTGTATCCATGCTGTATCTCTAAACTAAACTCAACTGAAAGAAACCTGTCAGAGAGGGATTTGAGTCTTTGGATTGCAGCAAAAAGGAATGTAGTGGAAGGAGGGGAAAAACATTCTCATCTGATTTAAAATGCTATGAAAATGCCAGGTTAGGTCCTGCCTCGGGTACTTGGTCCAGTTGAGCACCACATGTTTGTTTGATATATTGGCTTTCGAAGGAGGGCAATATATATTTTCTGAAATTAGAAACCTGGTTTTCAGAAGAATCAATTGTGCGAAGAAATCAAATGAGAGTTGTATTCCCCAAATATACAGATTAAGGGGTGAATTGATCGATCGTTATTTTATAATAAGGAAAACCGAATGGGCAAATGGAAGTTCAGGTAGCTGGATGGACCAGAGGGGATAGTCAAAGAATAGAGGCAAATCCTTCAGGTGAGGTATTATTGGGAAGCATTTCTGCACATGAGAGTAGTGGAGATTTGTAACTCTCTTCTAGAACAGTAATTGAATCTGATTTAATTGTTCAATCAATCTGAGTTTCGGCAGCTGTGGTGGGGCCTGAATGCAATCACCTCCTACAAGGCGAAATCAGAAGGCAGCTCGAATGTCGGCGAAACATCACTCCCTGACGAGCTCAATGCGTTTTACGCACGCTTTGATAGGGAGAATACTGATGTGCCTTCCCGAGCCCCCATTCGCAGTGATGGTATTTCAGTCTCGGTCACAGAGGCCGACGTCAGGTAGTCCTTCAGAGGGGTGAACCCTCGTAAAGCGCCTGGACCTGATGGTATACCCGGTCGTGTTCTAAAAACCTGTGCGGACCAACTGGCTGGAGTTTTTACGGACATTTTCAACCTCTCACGTCTGAGGTCTGAGGTCTTGGTTCTTGGTTCTTGGTTTCTTGGTCCTCCAAAATATTCCAAATGGAATTTAAACTGGAGGTGGTTGAGGGAGGACAATGGAGGTGGTGGAGGGAGGGAGCAGGTCCCCACGTGCTTTAAGAGGGCATCAATTATACCAGTGCCCAAGAAGTGTAAGGTGATGTGCCTCAATGACTATCGACCCGTGGCACTAACACCTGTGGTGATGAAGTGTTTTGAGAGGTTGATCATGGAGCAAATCAACTCCTATCTCGACAAAAACCTGGACCCACTGCAGTTCACTTACCGCCACAACAGATCAACGGTGGATGCGATCTCGCTGGCCCTCCACTCCGCTCTGGACCACTTGGACAACAAAAACTCATATGTCAGGCTGTTATTCATTGATTGCAGCTCGGCATTTAACACCATCATCCCCTCCAAGCTGGTTACCAAACTCGCAGAACTGGGTCTCTGCGCATCCCTCTGCAATTGGATCCTCGACTTCCTCATTCACTGACCACAGTCTGTTCGTATTGGTGGAAATGTGTCAGCCTCGATAACAATCAGCACGGGAGCACCTCAAGGCTGCGTGCTGAGCCCCCTGCTGTATTCACTCTATACTCATGACTGCGTAGCAGGTCACAGGGCAAACTCCATCATTAAGTTCGCTGACGACACCACCGTTGTGGGACGTATCACTGATGGGGATGAGTCGGAGTATAGAAGAGAGATCGAGCAACTGTCCATATGGTGCCAGCACACCATCCTGGCCACACACTCATCTCCCTGCTACCTTCAGGTAGAAGGTACAGGAGCCTGAAGACTGCAATGACCAGGTTCAGGAATAGCTACTTCCCCACAGCCATCAGGCTATTAAACCTGGCTCGGACAAAACTCTGATCATTAATAACCCATTATATGTTATTTGCACTTTATCAGTTTATTTATATAATGGTATATGGACACAAAGATCTGTTTTGTAGTAAATGCCTACTTTGTTCTGTGTGCTGAAAGCAAAGCAAGAATTTCATTGTCCTATCAGGGACACATGACAATAAACTCACTTGAACTTGAAAAAAGTTTCAACTTAACCAGTAGTATTAAGGCTATGAAGTCATACAGAAAAAATAACCGTTCATCCCACTTGTCCACATCACTTATCAAGATTATTAAACTAATCACATTTTTATTTTCCAGTCTTTTCCCAGATTCCATAGATGTGTGGGTGGTTAATTAGCTACTTCAAATTCCTCCAAGTGTGTGGGTGGAAGAATTTGATGGGAATTAAGGGGAATTTGGGAGATTTAATGGAAGTTCTATGAGCAAGTGTATTCTCAAGGGGTCATAATGGCTTTCTTATATGTCGTATGGATTCCATTGCCTATTAAGTACACTGGAGCAATTTACAAGAGGCAATTAATCTATCATCACATCTTTAGGACATGGGAGGAAGCTGCAGTACACAGAAGAAACCGACATAATCGCAGGGAGACCAAGTAAATACCACACAGATATTACCAGAGGTCAGATCTGGAACTGAGAGGCAGCAACACCAACAACTGAACTAGTGTTCTGTTCTCCAGTTAGTTGCCCACACTGCACTGTCAGGCCCAAACAGTTCCAGCTCAATGCTGCAATACAAAGATAATCACAGGCTTCCTTTCATTTCATAAAAACCTACCATTCTTCCTCACCTCCAGAGAGGATCTCAGTAGCTTGCTGGTAACTGAGATTGGGATGGTCCAGGCAGCTGCCAATGCTGATTATCTCTGTTTTTCATCCCTACCAGGCAAATCTCCTTCCAAGAATCTCCTTCTTTTCCACAAGTCGTAGCTCTACTCAATAACCAAAAATCTGTAGACTCCTTTTGCTCTGGTATTTTATTTAATTCACATGTTTAATCGATAATGATTTATTATTCATGTTTAATGTTTTATGTGTCATTCCTAACTGTCACTGTATGTCTTTGTCACTTGCGGGCAGAGCATCAAGGCAAATTCTTTGTATGTGAATAAACTTATTCATTCATTCATTCAATGTCCTTCTCCTGCCATTGTCTGAATCTATTCTATAGTTCCTTTCCTATCAGCCTTAAAATTGTCATCTTTATTCCAGAGATATATCCTGCCTGCTCAACCCTATTTCCACAACACCCAACATTAGTTCCTCATTCCCATGTCAGTTCATCCAGTTAAGCTATGCATGAGCTCTGAATCTTCCAACATTGCCCACTTCTCAACGTGAAGAGCTTATGGTTTTCGAGGTAATATACAATAAGAGCATGGATAGAGTATTTGGTAAACTAGTAGGAAGTAGTGAGTATGGATAAGGGGCTTTAGTTTCAGATTGCCAATCTGTAACCAGTGGGTTATGCAAGGATCAGTATAGGAACCACAGCTGTTTCCAAATATGCTAAAGATTTAGCAGAAGCAAAGTGAAGGTATTGTGGCCAATTCTGATGATGACATTTAAGTACAATAGGAAGGCAGGGTGAAAGGAGGGTACAAACAGTTTACAGGGTGATGTTAATGCTAAAGTGAGTGGACTCAAGGTTGGCAAATGGAATACAATATGTGTAAATGTAAAGAGGTTCACTTTTAAAGAAGGGTCTCGACCCGAAACATTACCTATTCCTTTTCTCCAGAGGTGCTGCATGATCCGCTGAGTTATTCCAGCATTTTGTGTCTCTCTTTGGTGTAAGCCAGCATCTGCAGTTCCTTCCTACACACGAAAAAAAAAGGAAATTAGTTTTAAGATGCAAAGAGCATCTTAAGATGGAAAGAGCTAGAAAGGACAAAGGGAATATCTCTGATCAGGTGAGGCCAAATGGGTTAATGTAGCGATTTGATGCAGATTATGCTTCTTTGTTGTGCTTGCTAATAGAAGGGCTGTGGGACATGCCCAGCAAGTCAAGCTGTACTAATGGAGTGAAAAATAAACAGAGGCATAATCACAGATGAATGATTGGCAGAAACGGCCATTTCTGAAGTAGATCAGCAGCAGTTCCAGCTGTGTCCCTAGTTTGTACCAATTTACCTGATGCTGCCACAGTGTCAGCTACAGTGGTGAGTAAAGTTTAGAATTTTCACTCTGGATTGATCTCTCTAATTCCTTACACAAGCACACAGATAAGGATAACATTAGTTTCACCAGCTCAATGCAGGCAACCCTATGTTACTGATGTTCGGGTAACGGAGATTCGCTCTGACAAAATTCACATACGATTCACAAAATCATTGATGGAACAGAATACAATTCACTTTCATTGTAAATAATTTAAAAAAAAATTATTAGTGTTTCATGGCATATGCATAATGTATCCTGGGTTCAATCCTGACATGAAGATAGACACAAAATGTTGGAGTAACTCAGCTGGTCAGACAGCATCTCTGGGGGAAAAAGGAATAGGTGACATTTCGGGTCAAGACCCTTCTTCAGACTGAGAGTCGGGGGAAAGGAAAACGAGGTCAATCTTGACTTCTCGTGCTGTCTGTATGGAGTTTGCATGTGCTCCCTGTAACCACATGGGTTTCCTCTGGGTGGTGCCCTTTCCTCCCACATCCCAGAGACATGCAGGCTAGTTGTTGATTTAGCCACTGTAAATCTCCCCTTGTGTGCAGGTGAATCGTATAACGCGGAGTGAGTTGACGGGAACTTGGGGAGCATGAAATGGGATTAGTGAAGGATTAGTTCAAATGGATGTTGAAGTGTAGGCATGGATTCCATGGACCCAAGGGTTTCTCTCTGCACGGTCTGACCATGACACTAATGTCTTTCTTTGTTTCTTTTTATCTAGCTGATTGGACATTAAATTTAACCCATCCTTTTCAATTTGCTGTCATATCCAAACTTTTGCTGTGTACTTCTCAAGTCTGAGGTCTTGTGGAGTTATGGTTATCTGATCTGTTTATTCAGGTCTCAGATTCCCTGCCTCTCCTACACTCTTCTCACCTCTCACTTTCAGTAAAGTTGCAGGGAAATCTTTTCAATATGAAGAGTATTGTAATATGACAGCCTAACGGAAAATGATATTTTCTGTTTCACCCTGCAAGTACTATTAAGATCATTTGGCTACAGCAATATGTAAAACATGCATGGAGAATTAAGCAATATCAGAACAGAAAATGATGGAGACAGTCAGCGTTGTGAGGTGGCATCTGTGAACATTTGCCAGGGTGTTTCAAGTATTTTCTTTATTTTTATATAACTGATTTCCAGCATCAGCAATTTTTTGATTTTTGTGTGTGTTATGCATGATTAAAACTGAAGCTTTCTTGTGGCTTTGACTGCATGTATCTATTTAGATTGGTTAATTGGATCTTTCCTTTTTTTGGGAGCAGTCCCTTTTGGAAATGTTTTCCTTTGGACGGTACTCAACTGTATGAATGACAGAACAGAGTTGCTCTCTGAATAATGATGATCCACTAATCAGTGCATTGGGTCTGGAAGGATAGCTTCCTCTGTTATCAGCCAATAGACCAAACAGTACAGCCTCTACATTGTATTGAGGGTTGTTGCTGGCTCCTTGCTGCATGTGGTACACATCATTAATATTGCCTGCTTACATTTTTGAACACCATTTTTGTGACGTATCTGGTCGCACTGCTGTTAAATGTATTGTTTTCTGCAAGTGGTGAAGGATTAATGCAGGGTCAGTGAAAATGATGGCCAATGATCGGTGTTGACTTGGTGGGCTAGAGACTTTACAATTCTATGACTTTAATATATTATCGATTTATTCATAGAAACATAGAAACATAGAACATAGGTGCAGCAGGAGACCATTTGGCCCTTCAAGCCGGCACCACCATTCAATTTGATCATGGCTGATCATCCAGAATCAGTACCCCGTTCCTGCTTTCTCCCCATATCTCTTGATTCCATTAGCCCTAAGAGCTATATCTAACTCTCTCTTGAATGTATCCAGTGAATTGGCTTACACTGCCTTCTGTGGCAGAGAATTCCACAGATTCACAACTCTCTGGGTAAAAAAATGTTTCCTCATCTCAGTCCTAAATGGCCTACCCCTTATTCGCAAACATTGACCCCTGGTTCTGGACTCCCCCAACATCGGGAACATTTTGCCTACATCTAGCTTGTCCAATCCCTTAAGAATTGTATATGTTTCTATAAGATTGCCTCTCATCCTTCTAAATTCCGGTGAATATAAGCCCAGTCAATCCATTCTTTCAATTCTGTACAAACTGATCCAAACATTACTGCTCATTATTTTTAAATTGTATCCTTGCCTTTTGTTTACAGCCCCTGAAATGTACCCCATTTTCTATCCGTTTTCCTGCATCCCACTAAAGTGCTGATTCGCCCCTTAATGCATATCCTCAGCCATTCTTTAACTCTCCCACTGCATAAAACCCATTTTCTCCAAAATACTCCAAACCCTATATCTTGGAACCACACCTTTGAAAGCTTTCTTAAAGGTTTTAATCACATTTCAGTTATTTTCCTGAATGCATTTAATTCCTGGTTTTTTGCTCAACACAGATGAGCATTTAGGCAGTAAAGGGGTTTTATTTTGCATTGAACCTGGCATGGAAATTTGGAACAATAGTTCTGTGGAGAGATAACACATCATGAAAATGGGCCTGTCAGCACAACTGGACCTCACTGACGGCAAACATCCATGATTCACAAATCCCACCAAATCGTTTTTATTTTATCCACATTCCCATTAGCTTCCCACATCTACCGCAGTTATCAGTTAACTTACCATTCCTGATGCCTTTGGGGTGTGGGAAGTAATCAGCGTACCCCTCACTTTGACAAGATGCATACTTTACACATAGAGCACCAGAGGTCAGGATTGAACCTAGGCTTTCGGAACTGTGAGGCAGCAGCTTTACTGGGTGTGCCACTGTGATGGCCTCTGTTAGCTTGCAACTGAATGCCATTTTTTTTTCAGTCAGCACTAAAGAGGTGCTAAATGTGGTAAGATAGTTCTTAACCAGAGTGCCTATGAACTAGTGTTAAAGAAGGAACTGCAGATGCTGGAAAATCAAAGGTACACAAAAATGCTGGAGAAACTCAGCGGGTGCAGCAGCATCTATGGAGCGAAGGAAATAGGTAACGTTTCGGGCCGAAACCCTTCTTCAGACTGATAGGGGGTGGGGAGAAGAAAGGAAAAAAGGAAAAGGAGGAGGAGGAGCCCGAGGGCTGGGGGAGGGGAGGAGACAACCAGATGGCTGATGAAGGGGAGGGGACAGCCAGGGCTAGCAGAATTGGGAGAATTCAACGTTCAGGCCACCAGGATGTAGACTGCCCAAGCGGAATATGAGGTGCATTTCCTCCAATTTACGGTGTTGCTCGCTGTGGCCATGGAGGAGACCCAGGACAGAGAGGTCAGATACGGAATGGGAGGGGGAGTTGAAGTGCTGAGCCACCGGGAGTTCAGGTTGGTTATTGCGGACCGACCGGAGGTGTTCGGCGAAACGATCGCCAAGCCTCCGCTTGGTCTCACCGATGTAGATCAGCTGGCATCTAGAGCAGCGAATGCAATAGATGAGGTTGGTTGGTCCGCAATAACCAACCTGAACTCCCGGTGGCTCAGCACTTCAACTCCCCCTCCCATTCCGTATCTGACCTCTCTGTCCTGGGTCTCCTCCATGGCCACAGCGAGCAACACCGTAAATTGGAGGAAATGCACCTCATATTCCGCTTGGGCAGTCTACATCCTGGTGGCCTGAACGTTGAATTCTCCCAATTCTGCTAGCCCTGGCTGTCCCCTCCCCTTCATCAGCCATCTGGTTGTCTCCTCCCCTCCCCCAGCCCTCGGGCTCCTCCTCCTCCTTTTCCTTTTTTCCTTTCTTCTCCCCACCCCCTATCAGTCTGAAGAAGGGTTTCGGCCCGAAACGTTACCTATTTCCTTCGCTCCATAGATGCTGCTGCACCCGCTGAGTTTCTCCAGCATTTTTGTGTACCTGCCTATGAACTAGTTTGTGTTCCAGCATACCTACTTGAATTTAAGACTCAAGATTTTTTTGATCCATTGAGACTAATGGGGTTTAAGGCTTGGATTGAAAGCTGTGTGCATAAGGTATTCAAACATTATAAATAATTTCTCATTTGAAGTAGCATGCCATGCAGTTATTTACATAAGACCCATGTGCAGAGAGGCACCTAGCAATTCAAATGTGCAGGAAGGAACTGCAGATGCTGGTTTAGACCGAAGATAGACACAGAATGTTGAGTAAATCAGTGGGACAGGCAGCATCTCTAGAGAGAATATGTGATGTTTCGGGTTGATACCCTTCTTCATATTGGAGAAGAGTCTCGACCCGAAATGTCATCCATTACTTCTCTCCAGAGATGCTGCCTGTCCTGCTGGGTTACTCCAGCATTTTGTGTCGGTCTTCGACGTAGCAATTCATTTGTGTAACTGCAAAAGAAGACACAAGAGACTGCAGAACGCTGGAATCTTGAGCGAAAAACAATCTTCTGGAGGGACTCAGCGAGTCGGGCAACATCTGTGAAAGGAAGAGGATAGTTGCCATTTTTGATCGGTCTGAACATGGACCCGACCCGAAATGTCGCCTAACCATTTCTCTCCACAGATGCGACCTAAGCTGCCAAGTTTCTCCAGCAGTCTTTCTCCTCGTGCTTTGACTCTCCCTGTCCATGCTGACTTTCTCTTTCCCTCATGTTCTCTGAATTTCCTTCTCTACCTCAAACTTTGACTCTTTTCAACTCGGTCACACACTGGCAATCTTTTCTTCATAGTGATGTTTCTTTCTCCCCTATTCTTACTATCATTATCTTTCAGATTCTCTCTATCCTTACCTCGCACACTCTTTCCCTCACCGAGACCTCCCACCCTCTCTCTCTCCTGCAAACACACTTTCCATTTATTTTTCTTAATTCTTCTCCCACTCACTTATATCAGTGGAAATCAACAACCACCAATTGACCTGTCAAAAATTGGAGCATTCAGGAGAATTCCATATTGCCACAGTGAGAATGTGACAAGGTCCACACAGGCACTACTGGAGATCAGTGTTGAATCAGGGTCATTGCAGGTCTGCATTAGCAAATCTCACTCCCTCAACACTCAGAATAAGCCAATTTTTTGCAGCATGTTGAATACAACAGGGTCTAATGTGGCACAAAGGTGGCTCAAGGTATCAAGACAAGGTTGAATAGTTAAACTGCTTTCAGTTTCAGTTTAGTTTATGGTCACGTGCATCGAGATACAGTGAAAATCTTTTTGTTGCATGCTAACCAGTCAGCAGAAAGACAATATATTACAACAATCAATCCATTTACAGTGTGTAGATACATGATAAGGGAATAACGTTTAGTGCAAGGTAAAGCCAGCAAAGTCTGGTCAAGGATCATCCAAGGGACATCAATGAGGTAGATAGTAGTTCAGCTCTGCTCTCTAGTTGTGTTAGGATGATTCAGTTGCCTGATAATAGCTGGGAGGAAACTGTCCCTGAATCTGGTGTGCATTTCCACACTTCTATACCTTTTACCTGATGGGAGAAGGGAGAAGAGGGAGTGGCCAGGGTCCTTGATAATGCAGCTGGCCTTGTTGAGGCAACGTGAGGTATAGATGGAATCAAATGGAGCAGGGTTGAGAATTATTTCCTTCAACAAACCTATGAAAGATCGTTGGACATGAGAAATTCTCTAAAACTGAGAGTGAGGCGCAGAGTACTAGCAGTGGAAAGCCCAGTATAGGTGAAAAGCCGTAGAGCCTAGAAACTGCAGATCTGTCCAAGACTCTAAAGAGTGTGAAGAAGTGTCTCACCCAAAAAAACACCTATTTATTTCCTCACCAGATGCTGTATGAGCCATTGAGTTCCTTTAGCACTTTGTGTTTGTGCAGGTGAAAAATCCACTTGGGTGACCAACTTTAAAATGCATTGGGTAGTTAGTTTAAAACCTTACATTATTTTTAAGCTTACTTAAGTCTAAGTAATAGGAGTACATCATTTACCATTGACATAATTCAATAAGATCATAGCTAACCTACTTCCATCTTTCTGTGCTATGCCCATCTCATAATTATTTTAGGACCTTGAATCTATTGATCTTGGTTAAGAAATTAGTCAGTGATAAAATATCAACAAACTTCAACAATCAACATATTGCTGCATTCCAATGATTCTATATTAAACCCACTCATCTGAGACCTCAATGGCCAATCATTTAGATTGCAACCCTAGATCTAGACTCCCCCGGCAAGTGAAACATCTTTCATGTACGTTTCCTTAAGAAGTTGATATGTTTCAGTGAGATTATGTCTCCTTTGAAACGCTTGAAACTGCAGATTTAGACTGCTTATTATCTCCCCATAGGATAATCCTTTAAGGCCAGAAATATAAATCAAGTGCTTGTACTCTGCATGGCAAGTATATTGTTTCTTTGTAAGGACCTAAATTGTCAGCGGTCCTCCTGCTGTGATGAACTATTCTTTCACTGTTCCAGTCTGCTGGGCGTAAAGTTAGTGTGCATAGGGCTTTTTTTTAATAGCATTTTGTACCTGTCCATGAAATGTTAATGATCCAATTACATAGACCACTATCTCTCTGATGCTCCACTGCAGTACTTAGAATATATTCTGTTCAATCCTATTTTGGTTCAACGTGTGTAACCTCATATTCGTCAAACTAAATTAATTTGTCATGGTTTTGCCCATTTGCTTAATCCGTTAATACATGTTTTGGAATTTTGTGCTTCCATCAGCATTGCTGAAAATGTCTCCCGTCTTCATCAATAGCAAACTTGAGCAATTAGCTTTCTGCCCCTCTGTCGTAAATCCTTCTCAGATAAGGAAAGTAAATCTGTGAGCAATACTTCAAATGTGGTTCCATATAATTGCAATAAGACGGCTTTCACTTTTGTATTCCAGTCTTGTTATAATAAGGATCACCAAACCAGATGTGTTCTTAATGCCTGGTGTGTCAACATATTAGCTTAAGTGTTCTGTGCATACGGACACTGAGGTCTCTCTGAATATCAGGTTTCTGGTCTCTTGTCTTCAAAATAAAACACATACATTTTCTAGTATTCCCATTGAAATGGATAACACTAGCAACTAATCTTCTTTCCTGTTTACAGTAAGTACACAAATAGGTTACATTGCAACCTCTTTGTGTTCTCCTCATAGTTTGCTTCCATACATGGCTTTGTATTTTGAGCAAACGTGTATAATTTGTATTTGATACTCCAAGTAAATCATCGATTATGATTGTATATAGCCCTGCCTCCAGTTCTGTGCCTTGCAGCACCACACCAATTACTGGTTGCCTTACTGAATATGACCCATTTATTCAATGCATTAATCACTCTACAGCCTGTAGCTAATGTATTATTCCCAATCCCGAGAGTGCTGAGGAACAAGCCCAGAGCTGGAAAACAAAAATGTTTTTCATTTGCAGTGGAACTGCTTTTAATGGATGATATAAAAGCTGTACTGTTACTCTTGCTGAACAGCTGGGGCTGCTGGTCTGCCCTGGAAAGCAGCGGTACTCAGTGGGCATTCATGTCAAGGGAATACGTAAATGGCTGATAGGAAATAAAACCAACCAAAAATTAACATTTTGGCAAGGAGAAATCTAATTCTTTTTTTTAAAATCCTTTTTCAAAATGGCACATACTTATTTGCTGATCTATCTAGTTTCACTGAGCATGAGAAGCAGTTACAGGTTACAAAGGTAACCAAAGGTAACCTTTAGGCAGTGCCTGAATGGACAGAGAAATTTTGACATGGTGCAGTCATCTTCTTGAGCCATTGTCCCTTATGGTGCTTGCTGTATTCATTTATCTATTGGATGGATTGAATTAGTGGGATCTTAAATGTGGAATATTAGAGCTGAATATAAAACCAAGAGAAGGTATGTTGAAAAAGTGTGCAAGAAGTTTACAATGTAGTTTACATTATAAATGTGGACATAGGAATTTACATTTACACCAATGAGAATAGATTTGTGGATAGAAAGAGGATATACAGATTAGATTTTTGTATATACCATGGTTTGGATTTGAAAATGAGCATTTAACTTGTTTATGTAGTGACTTCTTTGCAAGCGATTTTAAAATTATTGGATTTGCGTCAGAGTAATTGATTTGTATATCATGGATTGCTGTCAGTATGAGAAATCAAATTGACGTATTTTTTTATAATCACTGTGATTACTTGATAAATGATTGTGCCTTTATGTTTGACTTAGAAATGTTGTGTAATGGGAAGTGTGTTGGATCATTTCTATGTACAAATTGGACCTGTTTATATCCAACTTTGGCAGATGGTCTCGATAAACTGCTCACTCTATGCCAGGAGAAAACGGTCTATTCAAATGCCTAACCCATGTCTCCAAAGGTGGACCATTTTATATTACTATCTTCATGCCACAAAGATGTACACCATTCATAAGGCCTAACCATTGCCAGAACAGATGGGTTATTTGCTGTGCTAATTCAATGGCAGGAGAAAGTGGTCCATTCATAATGCTCTGCTCACACGAGAAGGAAATGCATTGTTCATTTTATCAATTCCCTACTTGGCGATTTATCTTATTCATAAGGCCAAGTCTATGTTGAAAGGTGGTCATTCTGAGTGCCTAGTCCATTATGGAAGGAGATGGTCCATTCATAATGCCAAGACTGTCCTTCCTTCCAAGTGCAAAATATGTGCCTTTTGCTTTCATCGCATAGCAATTAGGATTGTTTTTGTTTGAAATAAGTTTGTATTGTTCCAGGTGAAGAACCATTTGGGAAACAAGGGAATTTTTCTCACGTCCTCGTGAAGCACTATATAAATGTATTGTGGAGGGAAATTTTGGAATGAATTTCTCAAGATTATTGGATATATAATTTGAAAGGAAACATATGCAGGGGTGGGGTAAAGAGGGAATAGGATTGATATACACAAAATATTGGAGTAACTCGGGGAATAGGTTTGATTGGAGAGCTCATTTACTGACACAGAAAGGGCACGATGGGCTGAATGGCCTCTTCCTATACTGTGTGAAAGTGTGCAACAGAAACCACTGATGGGCATCACAGATAGACAGTATGGTGAAAACATCAGCAAGAGCATTGTGTTTATCAGAATGCTTGATGTGAACTCACACAAACTTTGGTCAGATCTTCCCCCTCCTCACCAGATTTGTTCTTCCTCTGGGAATTGATCAAATGTTATTTGTTGTTTGCCATGATGCGCACATTTGAAGCTGCTTGTTATTGATTCTCCTTTCTTCTAATGGCCTGGTGTGGATATTACAATTGATCACACTGACAGCTGCTAAAAAACAAGCCAATGAAGGAACACTGTAGGAAGGAACTGCAGATGCTGGTTTATACTGAAGATAGACAAAAAATGCTGGAGTAACTCAGTGGGACAGGCAGCATATCTGGCGAGAACAAATGGCTGATGTTTCAGGTGACCTTCCTCTCAGAAGGTTGTGAGTCTTTGGAGCATTCATCTTCAAAGGACAGTGGAAGCACAGCCTTTGAATGTTTGGAAGGCCAAGGTAGATGGATTTTTGATAAACAAGGGGGTGAAAAATGACTGCAGGTAGTCAGGAAAGCAGAGCTGAGGTCAGCCCTGACCAGCCTTGAATTAGATTAGCCATGATTTTATTGAATAACAGAGCTGGCTTGAGGGGCTGAGTGGCCTACTCCTGCTCTTAGTTCACATGATCATCAGGGAATAACTTTTCTGAAGTCTGAAACTATTATTTTCCTGGTCAGCTTTCTAAAAGTAACTAGAGACTGCAAGCCACTGATCCAGTCATTATTTATTTACTGTTTCTGCTCCTTGTTGTGGACAAATTGCAGAAACAGTAAAGAAATAATGACTGGATCAGTGGCCTGCAATCTTGTAGTGGACAAATTACTTGTTGTGTTGCCCCAGGTTCCTGGAGTAAATGTACTTCAAAGTAATTCCATGCCTCCCTTGAGTTGTGCTAAAATCAAGAAAGAGTTGGAATAATTACATATCCTTTTCCCTTTATACATAAACTAGATCTTAATGTAGTTTAGAGGTACAGCATGAAAACAGGTCCTTCGGCCCAACGAGTCCATGCCGGCCAGCGATCCCCGTACACTAAAGGGCCTGTCCCACTTAGGAGACCTAAACAGCAACCTCTGGTCACCTTGCCCGCCACCCAAGGTTTCCATGAGGTCACCGGAGGTTTTGATCACTCTCCCTAATGGTCGAAAGTGGTTTCCGCGTGGTCGAGGCTTCATCTAGGTTGCTGCTATTTTTTCATCATGATTAAAACCAGCCTCAACTAAAAATAGGTTGCCATTTTAAAAATCAATCATTTTTTTGTCGCAGGTCTAGTCGAAGCCGGTTTTCTTCCTAGTCGAGGAAGGTTTTCAACATATGCGTGGGAGGTGGTAGGAGGTCGCAGGTCACCTCGACCTTGATTTTTTTTTGGGTGGTGCACAAGGTCACTAGAGGTTGCTGTTTAGGTCTCCTAAGTGGGACAGGCCCTTAACACTATCCCACACACTAGGGTCAATTTAAAAATTTTACCGAAGCCAATTAACCTACAAACCTGTAAGTCTTTGGAGTGTGGTAGTTAACTGGAGCACCCAGATAAAACACACACGGTCACTGGAAGAACGTAAAATTCCGTACAGATAATAGACAAGTTGTGGACATGTGTGATTGCTGTTCCAGACAGAATCACTCCAGAACGGGACTATAAATCCCCCTGCCACCTTCACCAGCAAAAACTCCTTCAGCAGGAAACTGCTTCTTTGTGAGGTTGCCATCGACGGTCATGATTGTTAATTGAAACAGTCAATGCAGATTAAATCAATTGAATGTTTATACGGTACACTTTAAGAGGCACGGATGTGATTAGTTGCCAAGTGCAAGATTTAATGCTTCTGAAAACTACTAACTCGTGCCATGCTGAAAATATAATGGCAATTTGTGCGTCTGATGTCAAGTAGAGTATGACTTTAGCTCTCAAAGATAGATTCTCCTTTCTGATTTAATTCAAAATGTTTCAAAGTCTGGTCTGATATAAAAACATCGCATTAGACAAACAGGGTAGATTGTATTTTATAGTCCACTACGGTTTCTGCACAGTTTGATTTAACAGAGTGGCCATTCATGTTGAAACCATAACTTCACACCAGATTAATATCAGAAAGACTTAAATTAGTAACTATAGTCTTTCTGTGCATTCTGTCATGAAACATTTAAATTACTTATTCTCTTTTGCATTCAAACACACTTTACATCAGTTTGATAGCCTTGTAATTTTGAGGATGAATCTGCAGTAGAAAATAAGGTAGCAGAGACTTTTCCAATACACTGAAGAAATAGGAATCAAAGGTGATAAGCTGCAGGCATTTGCACTTGTTTTAGTCAAAGAAAGATACATGGATATGCAGCAATATTGGGTGTTTTGCAAGGAACATGGCAGTGAAAAGCAAAATGTGACAATGTTTGTTCATGCTGAGACTGTCCTGTTTAATCATGTCTCTGGAGAAGGAGAATAAATAAAAAGGGTCAGCTGGTGAATTGAGGAGCTGCCATTGGGATGATAAGGGATTAGAATAGGCTGGACCAGTGCATTTCATGAGGAATTTCAATTTATTTTCCTCACCTGCAAACTTCAATTTATTCAGCATCAGAAGTTACAAGGATCATGTGTTGACAACCGAGCAGTGAGGTGAACAGAGCATCAGGGACCTCGAATGAAAGGACCAACGTAGAAATTCAGTCCTTTTTAGGAATAACATTTAATATTAAAGCAAGCACACTGTAGCCTTCTGAACTCAACAATTAATTCCGTTTCAGGCAATGGCTTAAGAAAAACTGCTGGAGACACTCAGTGAGTCAGGCAGCATGTGTGGATGGTAATGGCCAGTCAACGTTTTGGGTTGGACCCTTCATCTATAGAGAAGTAGAGGGAAGTAGTGATTTTGGGGTGCGATTGGACATGAGCTAGCAAATGATGTGGATCCAGGTGAGGAGGAGTTGATTGGCAGATCTAGTTACCTGGGGGAAGAAATGGTGGAAATAACAACAAAGGCGGGGAAGTGAAAAGTGGAGGCCTGTGACCTGATGTGGCCCCCACCATCAATTTATAGATGAAAGTCATGGATGCGATGTTGACGGGTGAAATAGCCACTGCCTATCAGGCAAATAAGTGTGACTGTGCATCAAATTCATCAAACATCTGGAAGGAAACTGATGTGTGCAGTCCTTTCACTGAAATTCATTTGTGGACCACAATGTTACATGGGCCACACTTTTGAATTTCTACAGCTAGACAAGTATAAGTTTAGAGCAGCACAGTGGCGCAGTGGTAGAGTTCCTGTCCAACAGCTCCAGAGACCCGGGTTCAATCCTGACTACGGGGTACGGAGTTTGTATGTTCTCCCTGTGACAACGTGGATTTTCTCCAGGTGCTCCGGTTTCCTCCCACACTCCAAAGACGTACAGGTTTGTAGGTTAATTGGCTTTGGTTAAATTGTAAATTGTCACTGTGTGTAAAATAGTGCGAGTGTACGGGGTGATCGCTGGTCGGCACATACTCATTGGGCCGAAGATTTGTTTCCACACTATCTCAAGTCTAAAGTCTATAGGCATAGAATTTCATTGGTGTAGTGTGCATAAATGTTGCCTTCCCCAATGATACATTTCCATTAAAACATTTTTCAGTTCCAATTGAGATGAGTATGAAATGTTAATTATGTTTTGTTTTAATCTGCTACCTGATGTACAGCACCTGCACTCTTTTATTAAATTAAACTTAATGGTTGGAATGAACATGAAAACTCAGAAGAGGCATATTGGGCATTAGATTATTTGAATGAAGATCATTCAATTATCACTGAATGACCTGCAGGCAGATCTATGTTTCTATGTTATAGAAAATGACAAGCAAATGAATGTGGGGGCAGACAGTTGTCTGGGGTGTAGATTGTCGTTTAGTTTATGAAATTCTGGAGCCTGAGTCAGTTGTCCATAGATCCCAAAGGCTTATCTTCAAACACTGAGAAGTCTGTGCAATTCAGCTATCAATTATTACTTAGAAATCTGGGCACCCACATTCTTTCAGTCTACTAGGTTCTCGATAAGATTAAATAATTTTAGCATTGATTCACTCCCAGCCAGAAATCATTGCTGATCAATACAGCAAATCCTTTAAACAATTAAATATGAAACAATTAAACAAATCATTTTAACTGGATCCAAGGTTGCTTTACATAGTGTTACAAAATAATTCTTATTTGATTGCTGGTAAGCTTCACAGTTGAAAAGCTACTCAACAGATAGGTTTGTCCAGATTGGTTGAACAAGGTTCTAATTTCATTTAACACCACAACTTACATTTTGGATTGGATTTAGTTTGCATTTGCATTGCACTTGTTCAGGGTGGGTTGACAAAGAAATCTCCCATGTGCACATTGAGGAGGAACACAAAAGGCCTTGAAGTTTATTGTGAAAGACACAAAATGGTGGAGTAACTCAGGCAGAATCTCTGAAGAAGGAATGGGTGGCGGTTTGGGTCGAGACCCTTTATTATGATGTTTTCTCATGAAACTTGTTTAATTTGTTGTATGTAAAGAGGGTGCCAGCTCTACGTTAAGAACTTTACAGAAACAGTACCACAGGCTGTAATGCAACTAGCCCTTTGGCTCATCAAATCCTCACTGACCATCAAGCTCCCATTTGTACCAATCTTACACTGATCCCATTTTATTCTCCACACTTTCCCATCATCTCCACATCCATCCTCTCCCCCTCCCGCAGAGCCTTCCACTCACCAATACACTAGGGACAATATACAGTGGTCAATTAACCTATCACTCACACATCTTTGGGCTTTGGGCGGGAGACCAACACAGTAACAAAGAGAATAGTAAGATTAAACGAGAACTTACCAGTTTGAAGTTTGATCTTTATTTTATGAGGAGTTACGTTGGTGATTACGTGAAGAACCCCGTCAGGGCGCATGCGCGTCAATCTTCAAAGCAGCGGTATGAAATCACAGACAAAACCATAATTGAAGTAACATATTAAGATGATCAACATGAGAACTACCATTATGACCTTTTTTCTATGAGAGAGGGTTGGGCGTGGCGGGCACATAATCACCAACGTAACTCCTCATAAAATAAAGATCAAACTTCAAACTGGTAAGTTCTCGTTTAATCTTACTATTTTACTTCGGAGTCACGTGAGTGACTACGTGAAGATTTTAAAGCTCTGTGATTTTTATGCCGCAGATCAAAATCCCGGCTTCTCACTGCATCGATTGACTGAGTATCATCAATAATGCTGTAAACATGACATTGCATATCATGCAAAAACAAAACAGTTTTATTTTTGGTCATAAAACAACCAATAAGTCCTCGACCAATGTAAGGCATTCTTGAAACCTGCAAACTAACAGATCCATACCGTCACATAACGGATGAACTTAATGCGTTACTGGATGCTCCAGCAAATTCCCACTGTTTGGAATCAGCAAAAAGAGGTTGGATCGCTATCTGTAACATCAAAGGGAACCATGGTTGAATCAGGCAATTTGGTATCACCAAAACCCCTGAAGCGGCATCCTGCTTGATTTTCTCAAACACCGACCTATGAGGCAGAATGGTGGGAAAATATACACAAACATATCATCCCAATTTAGTGAAAAAGCATCAATTGCCACTGCCCCTGGATCTGGTGCCTATGAAACATATTTTGGCCTTCCATATAGAAGTACTATGTTCTTGAACACATCCTGGTTCCACATCCACTCTGTGTTATGATGGAATTTTCGTGAACTGCCATCTGGTACGACATTAAGTTTCCCTGGCAGATAGATAGCTCCAATACAAATCTCTCTATCCCTACTCCAGGTCCAATTGTATTTGCCAACCTGTCACATGATAATGATTTGATTCCACCCATGTGATTCATATCAGCAACTGCTGCAGTGTTGTCTATTTTGCACTGCACATGCAAACTAGTTTAGTTAGTGCCATAAGCCTTGAGTCCATAAAATACTCTTGGTTAATTCCCCATGTATGCAGAAGCAATGTTCATCTGTCTCCACTGCTGGATCTTGCATCAGTAGCACCCTACCCAAGTGCTCTGACATCTGTCTGCAAATCATGGAAGCTTGGTCCAATAACACTTTGGAACTACTAGTGGACACATGCTGAATCCACCATTGTACATCAGCAACAGCCTCTATTGCTAGAAGCATAGGTCTATTATAATGACACTAATGTATCCTCAATGCTTGTTCCTTTGACCTTTGTAATTGTAGATAATAAAGTGGCCAATTGAACTGCTGGAAATGCTGCCAGCCATTACCACAGCAGTCTTGTCACCTGGCTAATTGAAGGCTGTGTGTTAGCAATTAACTTGATATAGCTCTTAATTAGCTGTACCCTTTTTTGCCTGGGCAAGGTCACAATGATGTTGATTAAGTCCATTGTGAACCCAACTAGTCAATTTGTGTCACAGGTATAAATTTAGATTCCTCAGAATAGTTTATAAAGCCCAATTAAAAATTGGTTTTTACCAACTGCCACTGATGCTTCAGCTGTTTCCTTTGATTGTCCTACAATCAAGATATTATCTAGCTAAGCCATGAGCACATGACCTTGACTTCTCTTCATGCGTAGAATAGGTTTTAACAACTTTGTAATCCCTCTAGGAGCTGAAGACAAACCATTAGGCAGTGGATTGTATTGGCATAATTCCCCATCCTGCTGAATTTTAAATCTTCTATCCTGCAAATGAACAGACACTGAATCCTTCCATCTTAAAATGTCTTTATCGTACAAAAGGGTTAAGCCTATTCAGGTCTGTATAATTCTGCATCCCCCCATCCTTTTTTGGTCTGGGAAAGATATTGGACACAAACTGATGGCTTTGGTAAACTGTCTTAGCAATTACACCTTTATTACATAAGCTTGCAAGTTCCAGCTGAACTTCCAATTGTTCAGTGATACTGAAGTCAAACTCCTTTTTTGGAACATGTTGCATTGTTAAATCAGAATTTGCATTTAAGCTTTATTCGATGCCCTTGAATAACCTTCAGTATAAACATATCTGAGGTAAACATTTAATTGTATCACATTAGATCTGTCTACATGAGAACCAGACCCTCTTACCTCCTTACCACCTGGCATTCTTCCCTGGCCTTGAACTGGATATCTCACCTCCGTGGCGGTGCTACAGCCGAATGTCAACTGCGCTGCATCGTAGCTGGACTCGTCCCTTGCCCGGACCAGTCTGCTCCCTTATAGGGATACTTCCGCTTTGGTGAATATGTGGCTGCCGTCTTAGCCTCCTCCTCCAGCTCCTTCACCTGCTGTGCGAAATCCTCGTGAAACAGCTGTGCCAGTTGCACTGTGCCAGGCTGGCAGAGTGAAGCATATTTAGCATTGATGGTTGGTCTAATCGCATCTTGCGGAGGCAATTGATCTCAAAGTGGGCACTCCACAATAGCGCCTTTTGTTGTAATTTGTCATGCCCTCTCCATCCACCATCCTGGCAAAGCTCGTTATACCAGATGCCAGCAACTTTAAAAATATGCTGGTGCTTCACATGCTCCTGGGCTTTCATTAGTATGCCCATCTTACCCCAATTCTTCCTGTTCCCAACAGGAACTTTTAACAGTCCACAGTTGATTGGGGCTTCATACTTCGTTACTATCTCATCCATTGTCAGCTCCTGTAGCTGATGTGAGACTTGGTAATTTATGCTGGTGGCAAGTTCCTCACCCAGAGGCTCACCAGCATCCGACGACATGGCAAACCGTGCTGCACACGGTGTCAGCTTTGACAGCTGCCTGCCCTCCCTTTGGAAGTCGTCGGACTCAGGGTCAGAGCGTATCTGCCTTTCTGCACTCACCTCTTGCAATGAGGGTGCTTTCAAGCAGGCCTCTACTAGGCACTGCCAGCGGAGCCGTCCCCACGGCCTCCCGCCTGCACAACTCCTCCTGGAGTATGGCTTTATGAAGCAGGCCTCTCCAAGGCACTGCCAGCGGAGCCTTCCCTAAGGCTTCCCGCCTGCACAACTCCTCCTGGAGTTGTGGCTTTATGAGGCAGACCTCTCCTAGGCACTGCCAGCGGAGCCTTCCCTATGGCTTCCCGCCCACACAACTCCTCCTGGAGCGTCTCTGTGGAGCAGCCCCTGTATGAGCTGCTCCTTTTGGATAACCGCTGGGGAACGGTATCCTGTCCCCGACGGGACTCTCATGGCCCGACTCTGCGGAGTCAATAGCCCTTACTGACTTGGGTTATGCCGACCGCCCGACTGGCGGTGGCTGTGTACCCGGCTGGGCACTTTCTGAAGTCTGTCGCCGCACCGCTACCGGCTTGCGACTCCCCCGAGGTGACAGGCTGCCTTTCAGAGACTGCACTCCCGCAGCTCTCTCTCTCCTTGTCGGCAGCAGCCTGCACCTTTCCCTTGTTCCTGCATGTGGGGGAAAAAACACACAGAAACAATTTCTCTACTTTTTTCTAACTCCTCCAAAGTCTCCCCGACTTTGGTGGACCTGTATTTACTCACGTTGCAGCAGGACGTCCGTGCTCCTGCTGCCGTTCGCACCAATGCGTCCGACGTAATGACGCGCATGCGCCCTGACGGGGTTCTTCACGTAGTCACTCACGTGACTCCGAAGTAAAATATGAACATTCCATGCAGACAACACCAGAGGTCAGGAGCAAACCCGCCAGACATGTCCCCCTGAATCAGCCCTGAGTCGCCCCTGTGTGCATGTGTCGATCTGGGCAATTGTAGGAATTGTGGGTCTGTGCAAACAAATAGACTCACTGTAGGCCAGAAGTATGTTGTCTACCACACAGATTATGGCAAAAATGAAGGGCAGTCTCAAAACAAGCCTAGAACAACTGCCGTTGAGCCAATTATTTTTTCACATGAACCAGCAGTCCTAAATAGTGTCGTCGTAGGCTCCAAACTTCAAGGGAAGTCTAAATAGAACATTTCTGAATGTCGATTTATGTTAAAACAATCGGATGCTGCAAGGACACTTACCAAATACTACCTCAGCTGCCATCCTGATCACCCTCCCTGTCTCTTTGCTCACCCATTCCCTGTTGCTTCCTAGGGGGGTAGCTGCACATGGGATCTTGCTGTGCACAAATTCACTACCATATTTTTCTTCCAACATATAAATGAATTCCATACTTTCACCAACTGTATGCAGTGCTATATATAAATGAGATATTATGAAAAATGAAATGAAAATTATTTCTTTTTTAAATTTTCATGACATTTAGCAGTGCAAATTCCAGGAAAGATATTTTTGCTCAATTTCTGAATAGACTTTGTGTGATCAAAGGTCATGAAACGTAAACGTTAACTCGTTTCTTTCTCTGCAACTGCTGCCTGACCTGATAATCACTACCATCTCTGTTGTTATTTTCGATCCTCAGTGTTACTGCCCTTGAACTTGCAACTGGAGCACACTGAGAAAACCCATGTGGTCATGGGGAGAACATACAAACTATGTACAAACTCGGGTCTCTGGCGCTGTAAGGCAGCAACACTATCGCTGCGCCACCATGCCATCCTTCATCACATAATCATCATATAACGGTCACAAAGGAAGTAATTCCGTTTTGCTTTCCCCTGTGAGAATTGAGTCATCTTCACCATTCATAATTCCCAACTGATCCAATCTTTGCCTCAATGCTATCATTTAACTTTCATCCTTTGACTCCCTTGTGGTTTAAATGTAGCATGGGCACTGCTTACACTATGGCCCAGATAAGTATGAACAGGACAGTCAGAGGGTGGTGAACACCTTTTAGTCAGAGGGTGATGAATCTGTGGAATTTGTTGCCATAGAAGGCTGTGGAGGCCAAGTCAATGGACATTTCTAAGGCTGAGATAGAATTCTTGATTAGTACGGGTGTCAAGGGTTATGGGGAGAAGGCAGGAGAATGGGGCTAGGAGGGAGAGATAGATCAAACATGATTGAATGGCAGAGTAGAGTTGATGGGACAAATGGCCTAATTCTGCTCATATCACTTCTGACCTTCTGACCTCATGACAGCGCCAGCCTGCTCTCCACAGCTGCTCAGGGATACAGTTTATCAGCAGCATGAGGCAGTCTGCAGTAGGCCATACCCAACACTCGGGGCGAACATAAGAAATAGGAACAGGAGTATGTCATTCACCCTCTCGATGTTACACTGAGCCATTTGATGTGGACAATCACTTGTACGTTGCCTCAGTTGTTCCATCCAAGTTAGAATCAAGACTGACCTCGTACTAGTCCCCCCCACCCTCCTACCCCTCCCCCTCCATGCACTGTTTACAATGGATACACAATTCATTATTTTTCCATCCCTGAGCTTAATAATTCATAACTCTTTATCCATTTGGGCATATGCCAGTCTCTCTGGCCTTTGCCTGATGATCTGCCTGCCAAATAACCCCCTCGCCTATGTTCACCTATTACTGGCCTTCCTAGGTCCTGCCCCTATCTCTATCCCAGATATCTTTCCTTCGCATCCAGCCCCCCCCCCCTCCTCCCCTCCTCCTACAATCAGTCTAAAGATGGGTTGTAAAGATGGAACAAATGCTCCAGAGAAGCTGCCTGACCTACTGAGTTACTCCAGCACTTTGTGTCCATCTTTGGATCAAGGTTATTGTGTCCACATCCAATTAGCTATGGCAGAACCAAAACTGAGTATCAATGAACAGGTTACTGATAAGCGCTGCTTACTAGGAATGGTGAAGTTACTTGCCATTCCTTTGGTGATGATTGAGGAAAATAAAAATGATGCAGGAATCAGTCATTTCCAGCGAACCTTGACAACCTGGGAGGAGACATTCCTTCCTCCTCTGGCAGGGCTTTTAGTTTAGTTTAGTTTAAAGATACAGAATGGAAACAGGCCCCCAGGGCTACCGACTCCAACCTGACCATCAATCACACGTTTACACTTGTTCTATGCTATCCTGCTTCTCATTCACTTTTACTGGGGCAATTTTACTGAGTCCAATTAACCGACAAACCAGCAGGATTCAATCATTCTCGATCCCTTTTACCTGCCAGGTTTCCTGAAGGGCCTGTCCCACTTGGGCGTCATTTGCGTGTCATTTATGCGACATCATTTACGCGACACCACGCACGATGCGCGCGCCGTGGTGCATGTGATGCGCGCATGGCATGCATTACGCGCGCATGGTGCGTGGTGAGGCGTGGTGGCGTAGGCATTGACGCGCGGTGCCCCAGGATTTGGGGATTCACAGAATCTTCGCGCGCCACCTGCGTGACACGCAATTGACGCCCAAGTGGGACAGGCCCTTGAGGCTCAAGTAACATGGTCAGCTGCGATTGAAATGAAGGTGAATTGTTTCTTTAAACGATTTGAACAACCCACCTGCCCATTGATCCACTCTGTTTAAGTAATGTTTAATTAATGATGGTTCGAGGCTGATAACGTTCTCAGTGAGATTAATTCCTTTGTGATTTTTGGTGGTAGAGATCGTAGATGGGAAGGCAATATTGTCAAAATAACATGCTTCATTTGAAAACAGAAAGTTTTGGGTCATAAGGTCATAAGTTCTAGGAGCAGAATCAGGCCAATTGGTCCTTCAAGTTTACTTCGCCATTCAATCATAGCTGATCTATCTCTCCCTCCTAACCCCATTCTCCAGCCTTCTCCCCATAACCTCTGACACCCATACTAACGAAGAATCTATCTATCTCTGCTTTAAAATATCCATTGGCCTCCACAGCCTTCTGTGGTAAATAATTCCACAGATTCACCATCCTCTGACTAAAGAAAGATTAATTTTTAATTAATTCCTCGTCCTTTGTATTTGTTAAATTTACTCAAAAAATGTAAAGCTTCTGTTTTCTGTGGACATTTGATTTTTATTATTCCAAATTACAGTGCTGGCTGGTTTACCTTCAGTTGTCACAGTGAGATGAGGCAAAGCTGTCATTTGCAATAATAAGTCTTAGTGGATAAGAACAAGCAATAATCTTTGGATGACAAGTAAATGGGCCGGAGCTTTCTCAGTTCTACATACTCCTTTCATCTGTTCTTTATGTCTAATTCTGTACAGATGATGTGAGGAGCATTTTATCTCCAGTCTGTCAGTTAAACCAGCCCTCTCTGATCATCTCTATCAAATATCATAAATTGCAAAGTACAATAATTGCTCCCAAACAATCTTGGATATGTACAAATGTTGAGATTGTTTTAAAGGGAACTGAATTACATATCTTAATTAAAGTGAATTTAAAAAAAATCTGATGATAGATTGCTGCTACAGGCTAAACTCTATGGGCATGTTGGAGAGTATTGCAGGCATTGAGATCAGGTTCAAAGTTTGGTGGAACCTTTTAGAAAATAATCTTTGAATGTGAAACGAGGCATCAGCATATTGCCAGAAGTGTGCAGCATGGGTAGATCATAATGCTGTCAATGTGCAATGGCAACTTGGTGTGAGATGCCACTTCAGAGCTCAACATTTCAGCTATCCCCCTCTTCCTGAAGAAACATTTATCAGCAGGAAAGATACCACGGCAGTGCTCTTTAAAAGGAATAAAATTGCTTATGTCACTCATGGCTTTCTTTCAACTCTTTCTAAGATTTTCTCGGATTAATGTTTGTTGCTACACTTGGTTGTTTCAAGCTGCGAGTCTGATAGCGAATGGTGTGTATGGTGAGGAATGACCTTTTGCAGGCTCTTCTGCAAATCGATTATTCCTGGACATGGATTCCTCAGCAGACGTCAAACTGGAATACGTCATGACTGATAATAAGCGGAGGTCCTGCAACTTTAGACTTGCTGTAAATGGGATGAGGGAAAGTGGGAGAAGGCTCTCACTCTCTGCCCAAGCTGATAAGTAAGCAATTCTTGTCTCAGTGAAGAACCTTTGACACATATTACAAACTCTTCACACCAAAACATTGTTTGAAATGTAGTAAAACAATTTGCAAAGTAGCTGATTTTGAATATAATAGCATATCATTAATGACTGCAAATTGAAGATAAAAGCGCAAAAGAGAAGCCACTCTGGCTGTCAGCTGATGTAACCAGGACTGCAATTTCCAAGTCAGGGAAGGACTAACTTGCCAGTAGATATTAACACAATCAATGCAATAAACTCTGGCCCACTTGTTTCTAGATATACTTGTGGATCTTCACAGTTTGCAACTCATTATTGCATATGCAGGGACTCCATTCAAACAGTGATGACTGCATTTCATTCCCTCTGAACAGAGAGAGGGAGAGAGAGAGAGAGAGAGAGAGGACACAGGGCTTCAAAATAACGGTGAACTCCCTAAATCAGGCAAGGTACAGCTGGCTATGGGGTTTCTACAACACTACCACTCATTCAGTCTCCAACTGGTGACTATTAGCACTGAATGATGCAAGTAAGGTCTTGGTAAACATCAATGCTCCATTTAAAAAGAGAGTGTGGCATAAGGCAGAACTACTACCTTACAGTGCACAGGTTCGATCCTGACTACAGATGCTTGTCTGTACGGAGTTTGTATGTCCTCCCCATGACCTGCGTGTGATTTGTCAGAGATCTTCGGTTTCCTCCCACACTCCAAAGACGTCCACGTTTGTCGGCTAATTGGCTTGATAAATATGTATAAATGTAAAATTGTCCCTGGTGGGTGTAGGATAGTGTCAATGTCCAGGGATCGCTGGTTGGTGCGGACTCGGTGGGCCAAGAGACCTGTTTCCATGCTGTCTCTCTAAACAAAACTAAACTAAATATGTCCATAAAAGTGACACACAAAAATAAACACAATAATAATCAAAACAATCAATAACCTTAATACTACTAATTATTACAAAACTACTAACACTAGTGCTGAGCTGCATCACATAAACAAATACAATGAAGACAATGAACATTCCTGATCAAAATTACAAATGAAACAATGCCTAATTGTAAAGAGATATCCCTTGTGGATTCTCTTAATACTTACCTACCTTATGCCTTTGCCTGCCCAAATGCCCAAGTCCAATGGCTGCTGGAAGATTGTTGACCTTCATTGAAAGAGACCGGAGATACACATGGAAGGCAACATTGAACAGCTCTAGACTGGATGAAGACTACATCCTCTTGCTGTGATGCATTATAGAGCATTGACCAGTTGTGGTCTCTAAAATTTGATATTTACATCCTAGGAAATATGTTCTGACTGTCTACACAATCTATGCCTCTCATAATTTTGTACACTTCCATGAGGTCTCTCCACAACCTCCAGCCATTGTTGGCAACCTGGCAATTTAAACAACAGCAAGGATACAGGTGATAAGCCTTTTATGCTATAAAAGGCTTATCACCTGTCTGGTCAGGCTGGTAGCACAAGTACTATCTTCCTGACAGAGGGCAACACGGAATCACTCCCATTCCCTCCTAGTGCAGTGCCTCAGCAGTACAGGTGATACTTGAGAATGCAAGTTGCTGGATTGCTGAACGTTTTGCAAGCCCCTCAGCAGGCTTTAATCTTCACTCTTAACTGGCATGGTGCCAAGCCAGCCTTAACAATCTTAAGAACTGTCTTAACGTTTCCCAGACCACCCAGAAACAGCAATGACCTGCACAATTGACAATAGTTTCTGAGTCTGAAGAAGGGTCTAAACCAGAAACGTCACCCATTCCTTCTAATCCGAGATGCTGCCTGTCCCGCTGAGTTAAGGGCCTGTCCCACTTGGGCGTCATTTGCGCGTCATTTACCTGACATCATTTATGTGTCACGACGCATGACGCGTGCGTCGTGACTCGCACGTGATGCGCGCATGGCGCGTGATGGCATAGGCAGTGACGCGCGGTGCCCCAGGATTTTGGGATTCACAAAATCTTCGCGCGTCACGCAGGTGGCTCAAGTGGGAAAGGCCCTTAACTCCAGCATATTGTGTCTATCTTTGGTGTAAACCAACATCTGCACTTCCTTCCTACACATAATAGTTACTGAGCCCTTTGCTAATTTGGTGATAGATGCCTTCACGCTCCTTGATTCTCCCTGCAGGCTTTCTGACTGGCTTCCAATGTGCCAAGCATTTAATTGTGTGTTGCCATCTTCCTTCCTCCATACCAGTGCTCCTACGTGCCCGTGAACTGGCACTTTGTGCTGTCCTTTTCTGATGCCCTAGCTACAAGCACACATGCTCCCTATCACTGCCTTACCAGTGTCCAATGTGTAGCAACAAGCACAAGTCCATGGAGTGGTTTATGCTAGGATGGAATTTCTAACTGACGCCATCTAGTTCTAAGTTCATTATTTTCCTATTAATTGGCCAAGCTAATATTCATGAAAAACTCTGTTCCCCACATGGTATTGGAACTCAGCCACAGTGCTGTCTCTGCACCTGCTGCACAGCACCTGTTTGACAGCAAGAATTGCTTCATTACAGCAATATTTCCAGCTGACAGCCAGTGGCTTCTCTTTTGCGCTTTATCTTCAATTTGCAGTCATTAATGATATGCTATTATATTCAAAATCAGCTACTTTGCAAATTGTTTTACTACATTTCAAACAATGTGTTGGTGCGAAGAGTTTGTAATATGTGTCAAAGGCTGCAGGAATCCTGAGTTTTGTACAGTTTTGAATCATATCGGCATGTTACTGTCAGCAGTGGGTTTCATGTTTAAGTTATAGTTTTTTAGTTTTAGATTTAGAGATACAGCATGGCCCTTCGGCCCACCAAGTCCATGCCGACCAGTAATCACACGTACATTAGTTCTATCCTACACTCTAGGGACGATTTACAGAAGCCAAGTAACCTATAAACGTTTTTGGGATGTGGGAGGAAACTGGAGCACTCGAAGAAAACGCACGCTGTCACAGAATGAACGTACATACTCCGTACAGGCAGCACCCACAGTTAGGATCGAACTTAGGTCTCTGGCGCTGTATGGCAGCAACTCTACCGCTGCGCCACCAATGCAGGCCCCATCCATGTGCAGGGGTCCTGTTACTTTTTTCTATCATTTTCCAATCTTAGTATATATGCTGCCGAAGCTAGCACAGTGTTTTGATGTATTTTTGAAAATTGGTTTGGGATCTATAGCAGCAACTGAGGATCCAGTTTTCAAATATTGCTAATAAACATAATTAAGGATTTTGAACTGCCAAGGAGATTTCATTGATTCATTGTGGCTCATAGGCAAACTGTTATTCCTACTGCTCTCCAATTGTTTTCTGATTAAGACTTCGATCTTTTGGGTTTGTTTGAAGGCCCCATTTGTCTCACTGCCACCAGAAAAGCAATCAGCGATTTCTGACAGGACCATTTGTGCTTAGTGGGAAACAGATACTCATTAGAAATTTCCATTTTTTCTTTATCAGGGAAGATTGAATGACATCACCTGACTATATTTAGACAGGCTTTTTTTGCAGAAGAGTAATTACTTCCAATATCACTTTCGGCTTCTAGAAGTTGCAATTTTAGCACAGATACCACTACAACAAACAGATAAAGGATCCTGTTAAAATTACCTTAAAGCTAAGATGTGTTTTGTTAAAACCAACTTGTATAGGAAGGTAGTGTCTCATATGCACAAGAGTGAAATTAAATTGCTTGTTGATCTCACAGAGTAAACACTATACATGCAGTAATGTTAACGAGTGCAAAACAGCAGAATTTGCAAGAATTGGGATGGTTTTGGCCAATGAATACAAGAGAATGGGAAGATACAAGATGCATGAGGATTAGAAACTCCTTTGCTCACAGCTTCATTGGGATTAGTTAAGCTTAGAGACATAGTGCTACATAGAAACAGGCCTTTCGGCCCACCGAGTTCGCGCCTACCAATGATCAGGGCCGGCCCTAGGCCGATTGGACCGATTTTTCCAAATTGGGCCCCGCGCCCAAGGGGGGGCCCCGTGTTAATTTTCCGTATTTCATACGGAAATACAAATTCGCTATGTTAAATAAAGATTTTTTAAAAACATTCGCCATACAGATTTTTTTACATAACGAACATGGATAACAAACGATGTGTTAACTGCTACTGTAATACTTGTTAACAGCCAGTAGTTAGCAAATAGTTATACAATGCATCGATCCACCTTCCTCAGTAAATGCGTTAATTGTGTCACTCGCTGCCGCCGGAGCAGACCGGGGGGGGTTAAGTACCGGGCTCTGGGGAGGGGGTGGGAGTCTACAGGGCAGCAAGCGAACTCAGCCGTGAGTATTCAACGCTAAACGCCAGGAGCGGGCAGGCGGGCCGTGTGTGAGGGGGGGTTGTGTTAACTCGTTCGGTGCCGTACAACAGCAGACCTGGTTGGAGATTTGAGTCTGTGTTAACATTGGTGTCGGGGTTAATGTCCGGGCCGGGGTACGGGTGGGATTTAACCCTGTGTGTGTGTGTCTGTCTGTCTGTGTGTGTCTGTCTGTGTGTGTATGTGTGTGACTCTGTGTCTGTGTATGTCTCTGTGTTTCTGTGGGTGTGTGTGTGTGTGTGTGTGTCTGCGTGTGTGTCTGGGTGTGTCTCTGTCTGTGTGTGTGTGTGGGGGGGGGCAGTGGAGAGACAGAGAGAGGGGGAATTTTCAGTTTGCAAACCACTCATTTTCAGTTAAGAGTTGGACACGATTACTGTCAATACGAGCAGCTCACGGAGCAGAGTCAGAATGAGAAACACTGCTCGGCTCGGGCTGGGGGAAGAGGGAGAGGAAGAGGGAGAGAGAGAGAGAAGTGGAGAGAGAAGAGAGAGGAAGGGGGGAGAGAGAGAGGGTGGAGAGAGGGGGGAAATTCGAGAGAAGAGAGAGAGAGAGAGGAAGGAGGGAGAGGGGGGGAGAGAGAGAGAGAGGGGGGAGAGAGAGAGAGGGGGGGAGAAGGGGAGAGAGAGAGAGAGAGATAGTTCTCCCTTCTGCCTCACCACCACAGTTGGCTGCCCTTTGTAAGGTGATTGGAGACCAAAACCAGTTACCCTTTAGATCTCTCTCTCCCTACCTCTCACTACCTCCCTCCCCCTCCTTCTTTAGAGAGGGTGGGAGGATGAGGTAAGGAAGGGGGGAGAGGGCGGAGGGGAGAGAGGAGTGTGCCTTGCTTGGTGGAGAAGAGGGATGTGGGAACGCTTTACGCAGGTGGTGACTCACTCTCACACTGGGATCCCCCCTGTCATTGCGCAGTCTATCTGATTCCTTGCACCCCCCCCCCCCCCCTCTATGGAGCAAAGGAAATATGCAATGTTTTGGGTCGAAACCCTTCTTCAGACCCGGCCTATAGATGCTGCCTCAAGCCCTGTCCCGCTGTGCGAGTTCACCCAAGAGCTCTCCCGAGTTTAAAATCTCTGTGTAGCATCTCTGTCCCTATCTTCAAATTCCCACTTTAAAATAAAATACAACTTTCGACTTAAAAATTAGTCGATTCCCACGCATTTTCATTCATCGTTCGATTCAGTGTAATTTTTAAAAGATACAGTACATTACAATAAATAGTTTCAAGCATACCTGGTACTAAACGCATGAACATTAAGGTGGTTACTGATGTTACAAACGGTTATAAATGAATATAATTTCAAAGTGAAATAGGAGATTTCCGTGGAAAGAATATTTAACCAGAATATGGCGAGGTCGCTGCAAAATGCTCACTTAAAACAATACGCCGTCAACTCAGGATTGTTTCTTAGCCCTCTGACACGTGTTTCAATCTCACCTTGTAGCTCGCCGTTAATCGATTCATAGCTATTAATTTTCATTCCTGGTCCATATCGAACTTCTCCAAATGCAAACGCTTCAAGTTACGCTTCTTGTGTGGTGGTAAGGGGGGGGGGGGGGGAATGCTAGGATAAAATACCATATATTTGCATATATATAGCGATCCTGCTGCAAAATGTTTAAGTCGAAGGTTGTATTTCATTTTAAAGTGGGAATTGGAAGATAGGGACAGAGATGTTACACAGATATTTTGATAGGAAGGAAATGTTACAGCAGCTGAGTAAAAGATCGGTCAAATGGTAGGTTCAATGAAGATCGGGCGAGGGGGATTGGGGGTGAGGGAAAAGTATCTATAGCTTGGGACTTGCCTAAATGAGTACTGAGATGGATTATCATTCCACACCAAATTTCTTAGACAATAATACCTTTTATGCAATTATCACAATAGTTTGTTGGATATGGATCATCGGACTCTGTATGGTACATGCTCGTAAATTAGTAAAACAAATATTCATCATTAAGTACTGTTGTTTCTGGATGGGGGTGACTGATAACAAATAATCTACATTCTATATTTTGTCATAATGTGGCTGAAACAATGGCATATTTTGTGAGATTTATTGAGCTAGAAAGCTACAACTGAGTTTGGGCAAGATATTACCTTGCAACATTCTGTATGTCTGATAGATATTGTGAAATGGAACTCAGAAGTTATGGGAGGATTACATAAAACTACAATTCAAAGGTAATGAATATACAGAGTATTCTTATTTCCATCATGAACATACAATAGTGATATAGGACACCAGGTCCTACTACGGTAAACTCACGAGCTACTACGGTATGACTACGTGTTAAAAAGTATCAAATTTTTACATCCTGAGTATATTTTACATGTGGACATTTTTCAACATGTTGAAAAATCTTCACGAGTTACCACGTTTCCCGAGTACCTGCCGTTAGCGCTAAGAAATGGCATGTTGGCCTTTATAACAAGAGGAATCGAATATAGGAGCAAAGAGGTCCTTCTGCAGTTGTACAGAGTTCTAGTGAGACCGCACCTGGAGTATTGTGTGCAGTTTTGGTCCCCTAATTTGAGGAAGGGCATTCTTGCTATTGAGGGAGTGCAGCGTAGGTTTACAAGGTTAATTCCCGGGATGGCGGGACTGTCATATGCTGAGAGAATGGAGCAGCTGGGCTTGTACACTCTGGAGTTTAGAAGGATGAGAGGATATCTCATTGAAACATATAAGATTTGTTAAGGGCTTGGACACACTAGAGGCAGGAAACATGTTCCCGATGTTGGGGGAGGCCAGAACCAGGGGCCACAGTTTAAGAATAAGGGGTAAGCCATTTAGAATGGGGACGAGGAAACACTTTTTCTCACAGAGAGTGGTGAGTCTGTGGAATTCTCTGCCTCAGAGGGCGGTGGAGGCCGGTTCTCTGGATGCTTTCAAGAGAGAGCTAGATAGGGCTCTTAAAAATAGCTGAGTCAGGGGATATGGGGAGAAGGTAGGAACGGGGTACTGATTGTGGATGATCAGCCATGATCACATTGAATGGTGGTGCTGGCTCGAAGGGCCAAATGGCCTACTCCTGAACCTATTGTTTATTGTCTATTGAAATGTCCCGAGCTCCGACGTACCCGCTACGGCCAATTTACAATTTTACCGAAGCCAATTAATCTACCACGAGTTTTGATTTTTTTTAAACTCGGGAGAGCTCTTGGGTGAACACGCACAGTGGGACAGAGCTTCACACCCGTTGAGTTTCTCCAGCATTTTTGTCTACCTTCGATTTTCCAGCATCTACAGTTCCTTCTTAGACGTTTTGCGGTGATGGCTGCATCTGCGGTTCCTTTCTGTTGGGGGGGGGGTGGAGGGTGGAAAGAATCCTGGCCCGTGGCGGCTCCTGATAAGTGATATGTTCCCTCCGCGGGTGCTGCCTTGCCCGCTGAGTTCCTCCAGCACTCTGTGTTTTTTGTTTGGCTATGAAGTTGAAGGTGGACCCCCCTGTGTCTACCTTCAACTCCCTGTCTGTGGTGGCTCAGCGGGACGGGCAGGGGCTCTGGGGAGAGGTTTGCGGTTCTGGTCGAGACCCTTCTTCAGACAATCACAAGTACTCTCACCGACGAGAGTTCAGTTCAGTCTGAAGAAGGGTCTTCTCTCCAGAGTCACTGCGCTGCCTGTCCTGCTGAGCTACTCCAGCTTTTGTCTATCTTCAATTTCAGAGTTAGATAAAATTGCAGACTTGATTTTTAAAATCTCAACATTTTGAAACATTGCTAGAAAATGTACCCGCATCTTGGAGGCCGAAGGTTAGGTTGTTAGCCAAGAAAGATAGACTTAGTTATCCTTCAGTACAGCAACATCAAGAATGATGTTGCTGTACTGAGGTATAGCCAAGTCTATCCCTCATTGCTAGCAACTGATGGGAAGCGGCTGTAAAGTGGGAAGCGGCTGAAAAAGGACAGCGCTGCTGGGGGGGGGGGAGAGTTCCTTTCACAGCGTGTGGGTAGTCTGTCCAGGGGTAAAGTTGCGGGGAGGGCAGGAGGTTTGAGAAGGAGGGGGTCAGCCGGGGATCATCCAGCTCAAGAGCGGGTCAGCGGGCGATGGATAACAGGACAGCGGGCGGTGGAGCTTACTCCATATGTCAGTGTGGGTAACCTCAATTGATCCCTTGTTCGCGCTGACACAAGAGTAAGCTCTACCGCCCGCTGTGATGTTATCCATCATCTGCTGACCACTCCGCTCTATGATATTTGCTCTTGAGCTGGTCCCCTCACTGTTCAGACGGAGAGCACTGACAGAGGTGAGCGGGCCGGCAGAAGGCGCTGAGATGGCTGTCGGTTCCGCTGTCCGGAGATGGAGGCCGCTTGTAGCCACGTGAGCTGCTTCCCTCCCCGGCTACAATGCGGTAGCTCCGTGCCTGGAGTGCCGCGGCAGCGGTGAGTGAGTGTTACTGGCATGAACCCGACACTCTCCTTCTCAACACTCCTTCCCTCCTCGCAACTTTAACCCTGGCTAGACTCCCCACACGCTGTGAAAGGAACTCTCCCCCGAATTGTCATGTTACTCACGACACGTGACTCATTTATAATTATTTATTTATATTTCTACTAAATTTTTTCCCAATTGGGCCCCGCACCTCCTAAGGCCGGCCCTGCCAATGATCACCCCAACATTAGCTCTATCCTACAAACTAGGGACAATTTACAGAAGCCAATTCACCTACAAACCTATGGCCATAGGAAGGGTTTCGGCCCTAAAAACGTTGCCTATGAAGGGTTTCGGCCCAAAACGTTGCCTATGAAGGGTTTCGGCCCGAAAAGTTGCGTATTTGCTTCGCTCCATAGATGCTGCCGCACCTGCTGAGTTTCTCCAGCACTTTTGTTTACCTTCACCTACAAACCTACACGCCTTTGGTATGTGGGAGGAAACCCAGAGAAAACCCACACGGTCACAGGGAGAATGCATAAACTCTGTACAGACAGCCATAGTCAAGGTTGAACCTAGGTCTCTAGTGCTTTAAGGCAGCAGCTCTACTGCTGCACCACCGTGCTGGATCTGGAATTCACTGGTGGAAAATCAGTTGCTATCTTCAGTCAAGAATAAGATGACACATGAGAGAGAATGATTTGGAGAGCTACAGGGCGTGAGGAGGGTGGAACTGATGGAATTACTTTATTTAGGGTTGACATAGAATTGATGGGATGAATAGGCTCGTTCTGTGCTTTTTTAATGGTACGATTCTCAGAGCAGTCAAAAAAAGAATCAGATGAGTATGCTTGTGCATGACTGATATTGTCACGGTGACAATGGTAATATGCTTGATGGGGAGAGGACACAGATTTTCCAATACACACAGACATTTGCGATTGGTCTGTTTTTGAAAGCGTGATTTTGAATTTGCGTGGTATATTTCAAACTACATGGAATTGCAGTAATTCTATCCCAGTATGTTTAATCAAAAGATGCTGTGTACTAAGAACAAGTGACTAAAGTATCAATCAAAAGGTATGAACATTTCAGATAAAAGAGATGGATAGTCCAGAAAGAAAACAAATATTTTAGTGTCATCTATTAAAATTTAGCTTAGTTATGATTTGTCTTGATCTACTTGAGTTTGATGATATTTTGTAATAAATCTATATATGATATTTAGATTATGCACGTTATCATTTGTGCAATGAATTAATGATTACACATTGAAATAAGGGCTGATATATGGCTCCATGATTCTCAAGGACAAGTTGTATTGTTATTGTTTTATTATTGTCACCGGTACTGAGGAAATGTGGAAACATCAGGTAAACCAGCAGCAAAATGCAATTATTGATCAGAATTTATAGTCCATATGCCCAGGAATCTACATGCATAGACACTCTCAAAGATAAGGCTCTATAGGAATCACCTATTATTGTATGAATACTCCTCATCGATATACTTCTCAGGGGGAAAGGATGTGGAGGATGCATTAGGGGAGGGGTCTGCTGATATTCTAGTACATGTCACTGTCAGGAAGGAGCAAATGCACACAAGTGACCACACATTTAGGTGGACAAATCCCAGGACCTGATGGGATCTAGTGGAGGGTAATATGGAGAGCAAGGTAAGAAATTGCTCAGTGGCGCAGCAGGAGAGTTGCTGCCTTGCAGCACCAGTGATCCGGGTTTGATCCTGACATGTGCTGTCTGTGCGGAGTTTGTATGTTCTCCCTGTGACTGCGTGGGATTTCTCCTGGGTGCTCCAGTTTCATCCCATATTCCAAAGATGTACAGGTTTGTAGATTAATTGGCTTCGGTAAAATTGTAAATTGGCCATAGTGCGTTGAAAAGTACCAGTGTACGGGATAATCGCTTGTCAGCACGGACTTGGTGGGCCAAAGTTCCTGTTTCCATGCTGTATCTCTAAAACCTATCTCTTATATCTGACTAAAGTAGAGGCTAAAAATTGCCAGGGCTTTAATAGAGATTTTTGCATCTTTGTTATTCACCGGTGAGGTACCAGAAGACTGGAGGATAGCTAATGTTGTTTTCTTATTCAAAAAATGCAGTAGGGATAAGCTAGGAAATTACAGGCTTGTAAACGTTGCATCAGTCATAAGGATATTATTTGAGAAAAAAATTAAGTGACAAGATTTCTAAACACATAGAAAGACTGTTTAGGTGGAGTCAAGATATTTTCCACAAAATCCTCACAAATCTAATTGAACTTTTGAGAAATGTGGATGAAAATGTAGGTGGACTGATGAATAAGTTTGCTGATGACACAAAAATTGGTGCAATAGTAGATGGCGAAGAAGGTTGCAAAAGTATACAGAGCGACAGATCTGTTGAAAAGCTAGAGGGTTGGAGAGAGATTGGGGATGTCAGATGCTAACATGATTCAGATGCTAACATATACAGTAAAATGGCACGAACCTCTAAAATGTTGATGTACAGAGGAACCGTGAGCTACAAGCTCATAGTTCTTTGAAAATACGTCACAAATGCATTGGGTAGTGAAGAAGGCATTGAGGACGAGGTATTGAGTACAAGAGTTGGAATGTTATTTTGCAGGGTTTTTTCATTCATTCAATGGTTAAGGGTTCGCAGCCAGAGGCAGCATTTAATTGCCCATCCCCATTTTGCCTTTGAGAAGGTAGTGGTGAGTTGTCTCCTTGAACCACTACAGTCCTTGAAGTGTGGGGATGACAACAATGAAGTTAGAGAAGGAGTTCCAGTATTTTGGCCTGGCAATGGTGAATAAAGGGTGATGTAGTTCCAAGTCGGGATGTAGAAAACATTAAAAGACACAAAGTGCTGGAGTAACTCAGCTGGTCAGGCAGCATCTCTAGAGGGCATGGACTTGTGATGTTTCGGGTCAGACTCCTTCTTCAGACTATACAGAACATTTTGTATAGTTCTGGTTGCCACACAACAGAAACAAATGTGGTGTAGAATTATAAAGAGTGCAGAAAAGAAACACCAGGATGTTGCCTGGAATGGAGGGCTTCATTTATAAGGAGTGGATATATTGGGTTTATTCTCAATGAAACGTAGGAGGCTGGGTAATGACCTAATGGAGGTTTCCAAAATGATGAGAGGCATAGATAGGGTCAGAATCTTTTTTCAAAGATATTTAAGTATAAAAATAGTGGCCAAAGCTTTAAGGTAAGAGGGGAGAAATTAAGAGAGATCTGAGGAGCAACTTTTTCATGCAGAAGTATGGTGGTCATATGGAACAGCTGCCAGAGGAAGTGGTAGAGGCAGATACGATTACAGTGTTTAAAAGGCATTTGGACTGGTATTTAGACAGGAAAGCAGTAGAAGGATACAAGCCTGATGCAAACAAATAGGAGTAACATAGAAAGGCATCTCAAGGTCAAGGTATTTTTATTAGTCACATTCACATACACCCAGGTGTAGTGAAGTGAAATGCTTTTTGCCATTATGCAGCATCATGAATGAGGCAAAACTGCACATTTCTGTGCTGTACAATTTTATGATCCTATGACTATGAAATAAAAAGCCATTGGCTGTTA